>CM060948.1:287426255-287926255 GCA_030765055.1 Mantis religiosa | reverse complement strand
CTGACATCCTTGATATTGGTCTTCATAGGAACCTTTCTCTTCCAAAATACGTGTCAGCTTTAGCCGAGCTTGATTCTGACCATTGTCCTGTTGTGACTACTTTTCCAACTCTCGCCTGTCTCGTTGTCTCCAGTTCCTAGACTCAACAATGATACTGTGAACTGGGAAGCTTTTCAATCTCGGTTACATGCTACCTTAACTTCTTATTCTCTGTCGACTAATAGCGACATTAATACTGCACTTCACCACTACAGTGTGCCACTGTGTACGGCTTTCCACGTCACGCTCTACATGGCGCAACTCTCCACGTTCTTTGCCAATATCCATTCTCCACTTTATTCACGAGAAAAATGCTATTCGTCGACGATGGCAACAGGAACGCCAACCCTGGTTACGCAAGAGACTTAACAATTTGATACGCCTTGTCAAGGTTCAGCTGGAACGCCATCGTCTACGAAACTATAACATCATCTGACGACTATTTCTCCACGTGACCACGACCTGTGGGATGCCACCAACGGGATTTTTCACGAACCAACAGTGATTCCTGCACTCTCCAATGCGGCCAATTTTGTTACGGACGTCACAGCTAAGTGTGACATACTAGCTGCACATTACGAGTAAACGTTTCCTCTCCCCATCACATCACCCTGGTCTGCAGCTGTAGAAAATGAACTCTGTGCCCAACGCCAACAAGCTACAGTTCCACACCGAATTTCTTCCACTGGTCCTCGGGAACTATTTCATCTGATTCGCCGTCTTCCTGACAAAAAATCGCCTGTACGTGATCTTCTGCCCAACATAGTTTTGACGAACCTTACAAGGAAAGCACTTGCCCACTTATTTTCTGTTCTGAATATCTGTCTCCAAATCAGATACTTCCCTTCCAGGTGGAAATTTGCTCGTATCATTGTGTTACACAAACTTCATAAGCCTAAACATCTGCCAGGAAGCTGTCGTCCTATCAGTCTTCTACCCACACTGTCGAAACTCTTTGAGGTCATCCTTCGGCGTCTCCTGCAGTACCTTCCCAATAATCACATTCTTTCTTCTTTTAAATTCGGGTTTCGCCCGAAACACTCTACGTTCATCAACTATTGAGGTTAACTCAACACATTGTCACTGGTTTCGAGCATCGTCTGCATACCCTAGCTATTTTCCTTGGTGTAGCACAGGTTTTTGATAAGGTATGCCATTCCGGCTTGCTACTTAAGCTCTATCGCACTGGCACCAAGGCGGCCCGGATTCGATGCCAGGCGACCGCAAAGTAAAATTTGTGGTGGACAACATGGCGCTGGGGCGGGTTTTCTCCGGGGCCTCCGGTTTCCCCCGCCATCTCATTCCACCGGTGCTCCATTTTCATCTCATGTATCATCAGTGTTACCACCTGCGGTGCCGTATGTAGTAAAAGCGGGCGTTAAACACTTACACATTTCATTTCATTTCTATCGCACTGGTCTCCCGGCCTACTTAATCCACATTATTACTAGTTTTCTCACCGGTGGCATCTTTGCGCTGTACTCTTTCAACTAAGCGTCTTATTACAGCTGGCGTTCCACAAGGTTCAATACTGGCACCAACGCTGTTTAGTATTTATACCTCCGATATTCCAGACATGGCTCCGACCTTAATTGACCTGTATGTTGACGATACAGTGTTATTTTACTCTCACTCGAATGTAGATTCTGCTATACAAACCTTACCGCTCTCTCTTGATTGCCTCACTCAATGGTTTCGAACTGGGTGCATCTCCCTCAATACCCAAAAAATGAAGCCAAGATTGTTACTCTACGCCACTATAATCCGCCTCCGCCTATATGTCTTCTGACCGATCATGTGCCGTGGCTCCCTTCAGCTACACCAGTCAAGTATCTTTGAGTGTTACTGAACACGGCTTACATGGAAGCCTGATACTGCCCGCACGATTACCCTGACATCCGCTCGTTTTCACAATTCTCTCCTTTATTTCACAAACTTGGTTTAGAATCTTCACTGCTCCTGTACAAATCTCTGGTTCGACCTCTTATTACTTATGCCTGCCAGGTCTGGGGGCTACCAGTATTTGTCACCTGAGGCGTCTGAAGGTCATCCAGAGTCGATTCCGGCGAATCGCCACCAATGATCCTTGGTTTGTCCGCAATCTAGCTGCATCACGAGTTTCGACTTCTTCCTCTCCACCATTTCATCCGACAGATTGCTCGACGCTTCTTGTACAATCTACACCACGTCCCAGGAGCTGTGACGTATAACATCGGCGTCCGAATTCACCGGCCATTTTAATGAAGCGACGACTAGCACAGGACCTGCTTTACAGTGATGACACTTCCACTTCTGAATAATCTACTGTTCCACATTTGCTTTTCTGTTCTTCTGTTCTACTATGTAAATTCTCAGTACTGAAGTATGTATACCATTTTATTAGTTCAGAGGAGGCTCACTGTCCTAACTATACAATGTTATTACTGTATAGTTATTTTGTATCTGTATAACTTGGGCCACGTAGAAAGCAGTGGTCATCATTTATCATGTTGAGGGAACATATTTGACTTTGGTCCTCTTGCAACCATTATGTAGATATCTGCTTCGTCTCGGGTGTATGGTGTTAAACTACATTTCGTCAACATTGATCTAACGTCACATTAAGTCGTTCGAATTGTCTGAACATATCTAATAACTGCTGTGCAATGTCTGTTGGATGCGCTTCTGATCGATATTGACAAACCAAACACGTGCAAATAGCCAACAGAAATGTTGTAGACACTATCCATTGAGTATAATCCGAAGCTCACATACCTTAATTCGTCTAACTTCTAAAATGACAATGTAGATTTACACAACTATTTCCCTCGTCGTACCCCTAAATGTTCCTGGAAGTTCATAATTAAAAAAAGATGAATGCGCGCGATGAAACTTCTCTTGTCAATTTCTTCATCAAAGGAAATAATGGCGAAGAGTCTTCCAAAAGGAAACTTAATTCTCTTTTATTTTCGTTGACATTTAATAATTCCGCGACATGCCATTTTATTTGAGCCCTCAATCTTTACTTTGGAGTACTACAGAACCATTGATATGAAATTGCAGGACGCGCCAACTTCAAGGATCCTACTGTGTCATACTGCCAACTCATGGAGACGACGACAAACTACCAGAGTCACCATATCTGAACAATGTTAGGCAAAACTTCGTCCCTTCGCTAGGCACAAAACTCAACAGTTCTATCCAGGAAAGTGTTTCTTCTTCACTTCCCTAGTTATACCATTATCGTGCTGTTAGTTGGATCTCTATGCCTTATGCTGTTAGGCATCGGGTTGAGGAACAGAAACTCTGCATCAGATAGAGATCCCCAGATGGGTCATCAGCCCAATGCCTGGTATGAGAGTGAGAGAGATGACTGACAAAATGAGGTCGAAATGAATGAAAGGAAAGGTGATAGCGGACAATTGGTGGAATGATGACGAGGGAAACCGAAGATCCCGGAGAAAACCCGCCCCGACATGTTCACAGAAAAGACTGCGAAATTAAATACATAAAAATATAAGGTTGCGAAGAAGTAATGTAAAACATTTTGCTCGAGTTTGCTAACCTCGGATGTAAACGAAAACCTGCATTGAAATAAATCTCATTTCCATACAAAAGATGCAACTAAGTACAATAAGCGAAAAATAAGTTAATGCATCGTTGTATTCGGTTGCGTTTGATTACCTAAAAGCAAAATAGAGTGCAAGACGTGACTGCATCACAACATTATGATACAAATTTCTTCTACCCTCATCGACGCAATACAAACTCTACAATTCCCTGCTACGGGCCCGTTCTTCCCTCTCCGAGGGAGCCAGGCAGGATGGCTAGGAGAAATAAAAGGAAAATGAAAAGATCCTATCTGCGGGGTCAGTGAACGGTGCACGTTTTTTCACAACTCCCGAGAGTGCAGAGGGGCCCCTAATTGTGTTGTTTTCAATAGCGCTATCCATCAGAGTCGAGTGGACAAGGCAGATGACATCCGGGAACGCTTTTAATTTGGTCTAGAGGGCACCCACAGACATAGAGAAGGAAATATCAACAGGTTCCATTGTTTATTCTTCTCAGTGTGGCAGAATATCGCATTAGTGAAAAGAAATACTGCTACGTAGTCGCGATAGTCACAGTTAGTTACCAAAGATAGGGAAAACTAACCATGTGTTCAGATACTACAGTTGGGTAAACCACACCATGGCCCAAAGCATTTATTTAGTGTAGATATAATCCGTCGTATTAGCGATTTCCCATCTTTTCCTCCTGTGAATGTTTGTACGCGCGTGCACGCAATTTCCTGGTGACGGATGGTAAACCTGGATAGGACAGGAATTACTTTTAAACTTCAAATAATCATATTCAACTGCACAAATGCTCTCCTCGCTAGTATAACACGGCCAGGTTTCGCATACAAAAAGTTTTGAACTCACGTGACCTTCTCTACTCTTCTACAAAGTATTCTTGCAAAAACTCATTCGTCTATTTCTTGTCGATGCAGGCAAAACCCCAATATATGTACGCATTTCATTGTTGGTATAAGAAGATTACAGTAAACTAAACCAACAGTCAAATGTTTTCAAACACGTTCGCTACGTGATGCATTTAAAATTTCGCTCTCCTTGCATCAACATGAAACAGAAAGAATAAAAAAGATAAAAAAGCGAATAGGCACCTGCAGCTGAGAAAAGTATAAAGTATTTGAAAATACCAACTAAACTGATAAGTAATAACATCTCGAAAATGGTTAATGTTATTATCGCCTTTTATTTTATATGTCTCGATCGGTTTATCTATTACCTAAATATAATCAGAATAAAGACCAATGAAGCTATTCCCATGAAATAATTCAAAAAAAATTGTTGGAGCCATTTTTTAATACAAAACAAATTGCGATCATTTTCATGTGGGCGCCAACTGAGGTTGCAGGTTCGCTTAAAAATATCTGTGTCGCTTTCATTGGAAAACACCGAATTTAAATTACAAGTTTACGATTCAATCCAGTGTTTTCTTTAAGAAAAATTTTCAAAATATTTTCGGTGAAACTTCGATGTCAAATTTTTGGATGAAATACTACGTGTACTTACTACTGGTAAGCTGTACAGAAAGTAAATAATACTTTGCAAAATAAATGTAATATTTTATATACAGTTTAATCCTGAATTCTAACAATGGCTAAAAAGGAACGTTAAGGAACCTACAATCAACTTGTGTTTCTAGTCAAAGGGGCTTGGCTAATGAAGCCAAAGGGGCCACACAAATGAAACAATATGTCCCTATTTCTTATCATATAGATCAATATACATCCACGGTAGGTGGAAAGTAACTCTATAGTTTAAACTGGCACTAACGGTATTAATAATTTAAAATATTGTGAAACAAGTTTTCTTGTGGAGTGAAAATTAAATTTCCTGATTTCTTAATCGTAGTAAAAATTGATTTCCATGAAACAGTTTGCGTCAAAAGAACAAGAACCTCAAAAATGCAATTATAATCCCGCTTTCAAGGAAAACTGCAAGTAGACTGTACTTGTATGTTCTACGACAAAGCATGTTTTTCGTGCTCAAAATCATATTTTCTGAAAATTGGGAAATTTATAAAAATATGATTTGTCCCACAAAACATGCTTTATCCTAAAACATACAAATACACTCTACTCTATTATTAACTAGTTCTCTTAATAATTTCCCTCAAATTATAAAGTTTAAAATTAATTTATTTTTTACCAGTTTTTAAAATACTAAATATATTTTTCTATATAAATAGAGACAAGCAACACTTAATTTACTAATTTAATAATAATAATAAAGAAATTTAATTAATAAAGAAAGAATTTAATAAAGAAAGCTAAAATAATTGATATAAAATGTGGTTGTCGGGTATTATTAGAAATAGGAGGAGATTTTAAAGTGTTTCTACCCAAAAGATATGTTCAAAAATTTAATAATAATGTTTTAGAAGGTATTAATAGTGGATATGTGAATATTATATATGAAGGAATGAAAAATTTAAGTTCTGGGAATAAATTTCATTCAATTGGGTTTGAAGAAAAATTCAATTTACATGATTAATATTTTTGTTATGCTAACTATATATTTTCAACTTACCTTTTTCAATAAAATAAACTTTCAAAAACTTTTTTTTAAATCTAATGAATATTTTCCTATATAAATAGAGAGACAAAAACACTAGAGAGATAAAAATGGAGAGCGTTTGGAATGTATTTAAATTTGAAAAAGATATTTTTTCAAAAGAAACCCCTTTACAAGAAACACAAATTAAATGTAAAATTTGTAGACATTATTATAAACCAACTCTATTTGTTAGCCATATGAAAAGTACAAATAATTTAATTGCTTTTGATTATTTGGAAGGAGCTTATGAAGGTTATTATGAACTTATTTTTGATAGGAATTATAATATTTTTTCTAAAAATCCAGAATCTTTATTTGATATTGCTACAAAGTCAATAGTGAAATATAACACTCAAGACTATGACATAGATATAAAGGTTTTACCGAAAATATTACAAAAATATATTCAAGACAATTATTATGAAATGATTGAATCTATAATTTTTGAAAATACGAAAAAAATTGTTAATGAATTTTTATTTTCAAAGCAAAGGAATATGAAGAATTATTGATTTGCTCAGATTGTTTATAAAGGTAAAAAATTACACGGCAATTATAAATTTCTTGCAAAACTTTTTATTTTTTCAATTAAACCTTCATATGTGATAATATATTCTATTGCAAATATAGACAACCTATTTTTACCAGCTTTAACTAAATGATTTGTAAATTCGTTATACTCGAAATGTGTTGTTTATAAAAAGTGCATCATTCCGTTAACGTATTTAAAAGCTGATTCCATTGCAGTTGGTTCTCCAGAAAATCGTTTATTTACTAATCCGTGATATTTAGCTTTAAAAGTGCATTCGCCAATTTCTATGTAATAATCATCGTTGAAAAACCTGTAAGTTTGAGCTGTATACGAATTGTACACCGAATTAATTTTTACGTTAATGGATATACGCAAATCAGAAAAAGATTTAGGATAATCAGATACTAGATTTAGAGTTGGATATTCCACCATATATATTTGTTTTTCTAAGATAAACACTACTTCTCCATTTGGTCTTTCGTATATAGAATTTATTATTTCGAAATCAAGAGGCAAGAAATGTAACCAGTCACGTATTAGTTGCGGTTTGTTGTTATAAGTTTGTTCTTGTAAATCATAGATCCAGAACCACTTATTGTAACATATATACATTAAATGATTGGTTATTAGAAAAGTGTGAACGTCTTTCAACTCACATAAATTTGGTTTTGTTTCATCTACTGAAGTATTTACTGTAGGTTGTGTTACAGGAACAATTGCAGAAGGAAGTTCATAGTTTGTATTCCTAAAATATCATCATGATGTAAATCAATAACATCGCTTGTATAATATGGATACATAACAGAACCTTTTCCATTATTATGGGATAATCCCAAAGAATGTCCAATTTCATGGATTAAAACTGTGGGCACAATATAACAATATGTGGGCCCAAATATGCCTTAAAATATTGCTGTTTTAAAATGGTAATGCATCTAATACTTTGCACTAGCAATTCTACATCCCTGCTTAGAAATAAATTATAACTCCCTTACTGTTGACTTTTCTTATTCTCTTTTACGCATACTGTTTAACTGCTGTAGTTCTCAGCGTCCCACTCTATATTAGGTGTGAAAGACGGCTTAATTTTACTCAGAGTACTCTATCCGTCCGAGGTTCTTTTCATGAATCTACGACATGAGACCAGCGACTTTACTTTCATTTTAAAGGGAACCGTGCTATGGATTTTTACGGTCGAAAAAAAATAAACGGAATTGAACCCGTGATCTCGGGAATCAGACGCTAGCGTGTTACCCTTAGACCACAGCGGATGACTTTTGGAAAGAGAGATGTAAATTTTTGCTCATTTTTTAGGGAATATTCTGATACCAAATTGGTAGCATTGCTCTAAACGAGTAGTTAAATTCTTTAGAAATGTTGTGAACTTTTTTGAATTTTTATCGTGACTTCTTTGCTTTGAAATGTTGAGGATTATGACGACGACCATGATGATATTATTAATTATTATTTATTATTATCATTATTATTATATTTCCATAACTGTATATATAGGTATGTCAAATGTTAATAAAACTGTAAAATTATAAAAAAAAAAAAAATCTAAACTTTCTCAATATAACAATTTGTATAATACATGTAGTCTCAGAAACAATGTTCTTAGATCCTATAGAATGTTGAGTCTGACATTTAAATGTAGTTTACATCAGGTCATGAAGTTAACATTATTTAACAAGGCTATGATAGATTAAGTTTGTATGAATTACTGAACGAACTATCATGACTAACCTCAATTGCATTCTCGTTTCGAAGCAAAGAAAACTGTTAAAGCATTAAAACATTGTAATTCACATACTGAGCCACGATTTAAAATTGCTTACATTTTTTGCAAATGCAATGCTGTCGTGCTTTGTGCGTTCAGTTGTAGATCATTCATTCACACATGAGCAAATATCTTGAGATGGCGAATTGGCTTCCCACATATCCAATATACCACACACCCCGATGCACATCGACAATATTTGTATACATCACGTCAACTACTGTTATAGGACACTGGAACTGGACTTTTAGCCTTCTTTTAATTTTAAGTTATTTATTTGAAAATTGGCACCGTTAATGTGCATAATTAAATATATTTATTGTGCATAAGCTCAGCTCTTTAGCTAAAATGTCTCTCAGATAATACAATTAAACGTTTGAAATTCTTCTTTTTGGCCAGAAGAAGTCATTTTTAAAACTACATTGTGCATTCACATTCTTAGAGGAGCATGATAGTTATTTTTACCGATATTTTAGTGAAGTGAAAATAAAGTGATTGAAGATGAGTTATTACTTGCACTGAAGTATTGCCTTGTTTTTAATGTTGCTGTTAGAATTGCATTTTTCCGTATACATTAATTTTTTGAGGCAATGAATAAGGCAATCATAAAATACAAAACCTTTGGGTAGTGCGTTTGAGATTATGTATGTAAATTTACATACAAATCGAAACGAAACTGAAATGAAAGTAATAAATTCCATACACAATAACGCAAAACCGAGCGGGGAAAATCACATGCAGAACGAGGAAGTGGACGGATTCATGGAATAAAAAGGGAGCACACGGATAACTTAAACATGTCGCTGGACTTTTAAAAATGGCAGACCGAGAAAAATATTTGACCAAAATGATTGGAATGTGTCTAATGAATATTTATATGATATAATTTAAGCATAAAATGTCATTTTCACCCAAAATCTCAGAACCTGCATCCCTAACATATCACTGCTTGATCGAAAAACAAAAGTGCAGCGCTCCCAGCTATGCCTGTACCTGCTGAGAGGGATGGTAAAATGCACCTGAAGTGTATTGACGGCACACAATATGGAAGCAACCATACAAACACTTCTCATTAATGGCCGGATCCACGTGCGTTTTTCCATAGGTATACTGCACTTGGACTGTACTGTTATCGCTCGCGCATGTAAACAACTGCAGGTAGTTACAGCCTGACTGTCACAGGTACAGCGAGAAGAAACAAAACAGTCGCGTTCTTGCGTCTGCATACACTTGCAATGAAATGCTTCACTGGTTCGCAGAGTGCTACCTTACGTTGATTTCGACGTTTGCTTCTAGAGGCAGCTATTTGCATACTTGATGGCGGTACATCTGACGTCATTCATACTCTGCATCCAGCTAACTAGTACCGCATGCGAGCGCACATCACTCCGGCCTTTACATAAGCTTATCCTACTTGTTGCAGAATTGTCTTACTCAATATTTCCTTGTAGGAATAGGGGAACCAATAGGCTTAAACGACACTCAAATTATTTAATCTTTGGGTGGTGACTTTGATATTCCGTTTTATTTGATGATCAACAGATAAAAACTTAGTGAAATCTCAGTGAAACCTACTTATTTTTAATTTTAAGAAGCATATGCCGCAAATGGTTACTCCACAAGTTTATTTGACATAAATTGTAGCTATGCTTTAACGAAACGTATAAGTATTTGTTATACTTCAACCAGCTCTTACGGTTTACCAGTTATGCAAGTCATCTGAATAAGGCTATTAATCAAAAGTATTAGAGTCCTTTTTGTGAAAATATTTTTTAATTCCCTGTAAAAAGTAACCGAGTGGGGGATTTTATTGAAAATTTTCGTGTATTATCGTGCTGCTCAGAATGTTACCCCGGCTTTATCTTTTTTAACAGAAACCTCTCAGATAAGATACTGATTACTCTCGCACGAGTGAGAGGGGTGCTGGCGCGCCTCTCGGATGTTTGCTGAACACCAATAAACACATCACTTCAGCCAATGGAATGAGCAGGAATCACAAATGACAGATAGATGTTATGTCCACGTGGAGTAATCAGTGCGTTATCTGAGAGGTTTCTATTAACAAAGATAAGGCAAAGGTAACGTTTTGAGCAGCATGATAATAGCTATTTTTAATGGCAGATCACTTGAAGGTCAATTTTGGTACTCATCCGATTTTTTGGTTTTCAGTTATGCTGTTCAAACTGTTCACACATGCACGCACGTGCACACGTTTTTTTCGTAAATGCTGTCTTTTTTAAATTCAGGGAGTAAAAAAAGTATTTCCAGTGATATGTCAGTATCGAATTTATGGGTAGAATACAGTACCTCCTCCACTTACTGAGGACGCGCTGCAGTTTAACAAAATGTGTCTTTACTTTCATTAGCATTTACTTTCAGAGACAGACGTATTGCATTACATTTCATATGAAGATTTAACCTGAAATAATACAGATGTTAAGGAAGTACTGTGGATGCGCGCGCGTATGCGCGTGTATGTAATGCCCGCATGCGCAAAATGAAAATTAAGTAAATATCAAAATTCATGTGTAAGTTCCTTATCATCTAAGGATGTAACATGACATTTCATAAAATTTCCAACCCAGAAAATTTGCTTGCGATTTAGATAATGTTACACAAACAAATTTAATTTAATGAATATATTAAAATTTCTGCGAATCTTCATTCGATGAGATTTGTAGAAATGTATATAATTAGTAAACTATAAGCGGTACTTGAATTACTAAAAACAGTAGTTATAGATCGCTTCAAAACACATAATTTATTAAGAGATATCAGAGCTGTTGGCTGCTTAAGTTTTCAAAAGTTCATTCTTTGAAATGCTTAATATCCTCAGTTTCTACCTTTGGTATGGAAAAAAATACGCAATTTCAAATACGGTACAAGACCCGCTTTTTATGCATTTGGCTATCGCTTCAGCCCACTGTATCTCCTATGCCTACAAGAAATGGGTAATGGCACTATCTGCAGACCTGAAGTAGAGAATTAAGATTTGAAAGAGGTGGAAAGCTCATGGAAGATTTATAATGAAAGACAGCGGACAGAGAAACACCTGTGACGGAAGATGTCAGATTTTTTAATATCGCTCTGCGAATTGTCCAGCTTTTATACATCAAAAGACGAAATGGACGTAGTTTTCAACTCAAAGCTGAAAAGCCGGATATGAATTAACTAATTCAGGTTTAGATTAATTAGCTCTCTGACGACCGATCCATATTGCGTTTACATTCATCCAAAGTTATAGTGTAGTTCCACTTTCGCTGTAGTGAAATTAATACGAGCACAATGACCTAGCTGTCGATGAGCCTTAAACACACATTATTTTTCTTCCTTACAAGTTTCAGCTTCTCCCTGCCTTCCTGACATCCGCCAGTCCCTAATGCCGGTGTTTGTGTTGCCGTGACGTCAAAACTCGAGAGGGTATTAAGAGTTTCACTTGGCCATCTCCATCAGGGTGGCCCGGTCGGTGTCCTCCCCCTTCAGTTTCAGCCTAACATCATGTCCCCAATTCCTTTTCTATCTAAAATACAATGAACTTCACTTTCATAACCACCTATAGTTTATTTTGTAATAGGAGTGACATCGCAGCTAAGGTGCACATGCCAGTAAAGCTAAACCAACTCGTAATACTCCAAGGGAAGAAGATATTCTGAAGTCTGTCTGCTAAAGTTACATATGAATAAGTTTATACTGGACGGAAACGCGTAGCATAGAATTTTGATAGAAGGCAGTGAAAATATACATGCAACGGAAGCCTCTTAACCTGTATATCAATCGCATAGGCCGTACTTTATCATAAAAAGTTCAGTTCATCTGGTACCACTTTGAACAAGTTGAAAATTGACACTCTAACATTTTTGTACCATCCACCGAATGTCTATCACATCCGCCCACACAGTGCTCCGTGTAATCATTTTTGGTTAACACTTTAATAGACCAATTACTTTACTACTTATGCCGTTCTTGCTGTACTTGCCAAACCGGTTCTCATACCGCTTTCTGCGGTGCCTCAACACAACTAATTCGAATAGCCACAGTCGTTGAAGCGCAATACAATGAATCGGTCATCCATTCAAAGCCAAACAACGTGGGTTCGGATCTCGACAATGCACTCAAATAAGCCTGTGGTAAAGTACGGGATGGTTTGCTTGGATGTTGCGGAGTATCATTTGTCTGCAGTTGCTTGGATTGTGCCTTTTTATACTAAACAATTAATTTTAGAAGCCATATAATTATTACAAGACTCAAACGTTTGTTAATATTACCGACAAAGGCCAGTAAAATAAAAAAAAAAAAAAAAAAAAAAAAAAAACCCGCACTACAATATTTTCAAGTTGAATACAGAGTAATGTTGCTCCGGGGCAACACCACACATTAAAGGGTTAGAAATGTAAAGTAAAAATTGTAGTTCATCAGCCACTTGTTACTTAGAGCCATTTTTTAATTTTAAGACGTATGGCAAATATTTCGGTTCCACACCTGCCGCTCCAACATATCGAAGGCGGTTAAATACAATGTCAAACAATGGACTACAATATTATTCCTATGTAAGCGTAGGCGCTAAGCCATGGGTGTACAACTCTATGTGCATTGTTTCGGAAAAAAGAAATGATCTCATCGTTAGCTCTGCCTTGTGCATTTCAGAGCTTCACGGGATTCATTTTCTACCTGTTATAGTGACCGCACTTAAAGCATCCCCAGCCGGCCTCTTCTTTGTAGGGAAAAACTGTTCTTCCCCGTAACCACAATTTCATAATGTTAGGCATGTGTTTACAGCTGCGAATAACCAGGGTTGCCGTTGTTTAAAATAAGTTTAGAAGCAATAAATAAATAATAAATAAAGCAGAATTCACTGTAGGAAATGGTCATTTATCTTTTGAAATAAATTTTAAACGATTAATGGTTCCTATAATAATAGATAATGTTACAACTCTTTGTAACATAACTGAAAAGAGATATATTACCTATGCTGCTATAGTATAACACGTATATTACGTACAAGAACTAAATGCGTATTATATCCAGTTTTAAAGGGATTAAATTGCATCAGTGTGCATGAATTTGCGAGGGATATTTACTTGCAAATTAAAGAAGCACTTTGGATATTCTGGTAGTTAATAATAATTTATAAGCAAAGATTGCACGTTAGAGCTTTGTTTATTGCAATCGTGAGCCGATTTATCCTAAAAAATTTTCCTTTATTCTATGGCAAAAACCGGTGGTGAATTTCAGTTGATTTAACAAAGCAATAAATACCTCAAAAGTAATAAAAGAAAACGAACCAAGGAATTAAAGAAAAACTAGTAAGGAAACTCTATTACTCTTTTTAAATGCTGGAAGCTTTTTACAAGGATGTCTGCTAATTTTACAAGTTTGATTAAAGTGAAGCAGCGCAATTTGTTTTTTTTTTCTTTTTTGGGGGTGGGGCCTTCTGCTAAACACAATTTAAATAAATAATAACGTACATTCCGCAAAATTAAATGTCATAAACGCTTTAGAAAGGTAAGAAATACTGTTAGGTATATATTACAAGTATGAATGGAAATCCATGTTAGCATATCCATGTTAGGTTCGATTCCCACGGTCTCCACATCTTAATTAAATTACGCAAGTGCTAAACGCCAAAAAGTATTAAACACTAATACATTTATAAAACTACCTAAGTAAAACTCTATGTAATTTCTATAAATATAACTTAATTAACACACATATGAAGCACGTTTTCACAGTATAAGCTAATTTCTGAGGACAAATGAAAAATATCGCAACAGCGCTCTAACTTGATGAACGTATTAAGAAGGACCACCCCATATGTTTAAGGGTGGAAAACCCAATTGCTTACATGTGAGGAGGTGTGGTCAGAAGGGACAGCTTTGATGACGCGTGGGATAGAATGAACGTGGCTACTATACCAGGTTGAGAGGATTTCGACCTTTCCTTTACATCCATCTCCCACTTTGAATCATAAGTTAATAGTCTCCGTTCTGCTATTTGCAAAGCAGTGAAGTAAATGCAAGCACAAACATGAACAGTGCATGTATAATCTCGGAGCATTACAATTGTGGTATTGCCACTAAAGCGAAAACAATTATGAGCTGTAGCCGGGCTTACAGCTGTCATACAATATCGAGTTAATAACGCACATAAAAAGGTAGGCTACGCTGTAAATTGATTCTAAACAAAACCGAGCAACACAGGGACCTCAGGCAATTATCGCGATGGTCTTACGAGAGAGAACACAAACACGTATATTTCCCATGTGCGTGTGTGGGGGAACAAACACGACGAAATGATGAATGTGACAGCTGCTGCCCCGGTGCTGCGCTTCCTGTCCAATAAATATCACTGCAACGCAATTTAATATATTCTTCTAACCAACTCCATTAACTTGAACAGATTCAAATCCCGGCCTCATCCTCCTTTAGTTATGAATATAATCGCTACTACTTCATCTTTTTAATTGCCTTTCCTTCTAAGCCCCACGTTTACATAATCGCTTTCTGATTTATCCGTCGGACAAATAAATGCAAATTAATGGCTTCTGTGCTCTACCTCGCCTGTGAACGACTGAATCTCCGAATTTTATCCCTCGGGGGGGGGGGGATGATTCTCTTCACACTTTAAGCTGATCACGAAGAATAGAACTAATATTTGTCAAATCATAATTTAACGTGTCATTTGAAGCAATGTCGTAAATGCGTTAACGTAATTATTTGCTACATAGGATAGGAAGAATAATTTGAGGCTGCAAATATACAAACAGCAAGCGTGGAAGGAAAATAAAAGTTTTAAAATGGTATATCCTTGTGTTTTACGCGGAAAACTTTCCTCCGGGAACTTTAAATTCAGTTAGCAGGTTTACCAGTTTATTGCGCAAGAGCTGGAGGAAGGAGAATATTCTAATATTGTATTATCTAATAATCAGTTATTTTAATGTAAATCGAATAAGCTTTTCGGATGATTCTCAGGATAATTTTACACGTTTTATAACACAATATAAAAAGCTTCAACGGTAAGGTTTCTTACTTTTTGAATTTCACATAAAGCTTCTTTCAAGGAAATTAGTGTTTTAAAATGTATTCCACAATTCAGTGGTAAATACAATGAAACTTAAACTTAAACTTGGACGGATAAACTCATTAAAGATTCGTTTTTAGTCGAAACAATACAGATACGGAGTCCAACTGCATAATTCAGTTTTGTTTTAAATCTTTATAGCACTACGGGTAGTTAAAATAAAGGCGGGAACCGCCTATAAAACCACTAATGAATTTCCCTTTACCAATCAACAGCTAAGAAGTTCCATCTCTCTCCTACATATTTACAACGGGATCGTTCTAGTTTCAAATTATAGCAGGAGCGTGATGCAATTACAGCTCCGAACTGTTGATGAACACAAATTTATTCACCACTTCATTTCTCCAAATTATTAATCTCAGGTTCAGCAATTATTACAAGTAATAACATAATCTGCTCTGCTGATGTATTGTTTTATTTATTAATAATGCCACATTTTGTCTTATATCCCACGATAATTAATATCTAGCATAGTGTTACACGTCTATCTTTGACGAAGTTCTTACTACGTCTGTAAGATATTATTATTATTATTATTATTATTATTATTATTATTATTATTATTATTATTATTATTATTATTATTATTATTATTATTATTATTATTATTATTATTATTATTATTATTATTATTATTATTATTATTATTATTATTATTATTATTATTATTATTATTATTATTATTATTATTATTATTATTATTATTATTATTATTATTATTATTATTATTATTATTATTATTATTATTATTATTATTATTATTATTATTATTATTATTATTATTATTATTATTATTATTATTATTATTATTATTATTATTATTATTATTATTATTATTATTATTATTTGTGGGTTCGTAGAATTAAAGGTCCTAGTTGCAGATATTCCAAATCTCCTTTATTTCCGTAGAAATACACTTATAGATTACACCTGCATTACGTTACGTACACAGTCTACCAAGGTCGATGACAATAACAAACAACGTTCAGTTTACATCAGCTCTCGTTACAACAACACACTCAGCTGTTCTCTGCTTATCTCTCGCGACTTACTCTCATTTTACAACTGCCTCTTGGCGAGTCGTCACTTCCTTAAATACCTCATTCATAACTCGAGACTGTTATGGAAGTTTCTCTAACATGTCACCAGATAAAACTCGACTGTTCTAGAATGTAATTATATCTGTCGGCAAGTCTTTTATTTCCGGCGCTACGCAAGCTCTTTATCTCCGTGATATACTATCCGTCTGTTAATTATCTGCGCTATCTTCATTTGCCGGCTCTTTATGTACACATGCCGCGGTATCGCGATCGGTTTCGCGACACTATTATTATTATTATTATTATTATTATTATTATTATTATTATTATTATTATTATTATTATTATTATTATTATTATTATTATTATTATTATTATTATTATTATTATTATTATTATTATTATTATTATTATTATTATTATTATTATTATTATTATTATTATTATTATTATTATTATTATTATTATTATTATTATTATTATTATTACTATTATCATCATCACCATCATCTTGTTACATCGCCATGAAAGCGAGTAACCATTCCTGTTGACTGTTGAGTCCCCATGGATAAAGACAGTGACATGTGAATCCTGCATCGTAACGTTCAAGCCGTTATTTATGGTCGGCGGCAGGTGAAGGTTATTTACAGGTCTTCAGGCGTTGCTTTTGTTTAAAAAGACAGTGTTAAAATATGTGTACTATATGAAAGTATAGTTATTGTGAAAAAAAGACAAGAGACATTTAATTGGTGACGGAATCAACATCCGCAACACGCTAG
This sequence comes from Mantis religiosa, assembly GCA_030765055.1. Taxonomy (NCBI): domain Eukaryota; kingdom Metazoa; phylum Arthropoda; class Insecta; order Mantodea; family Mantidae; genus Mantis; species Mantis religiosa. Next base: position 287,908,904 of record CM060948.1, on the reverse strand, counting down.
TAAAGGTTTTGTATCTGAACAAGGAAGGCGTATTCCGAAGAAGTTGTGGAAAGTTGCAATTTTTTAAAACTTTTAGTGTTATTTGCGTTTGTGATGTTGAATAGTCATCTTTATACGAATCCAAGTGTTATCATTTCACTAATTTATGAGAACCAAAAAACCTTCGATATCATTGACCAAGTTCAAGTTCAACGACTGCAGTGAAGCTGGGGAAAAGAAGCTAGAAGTTAATTACCAAAGTTTTGTACATTAGAAAGTGGTCACATCACAAAACAACCTGGAGCCAATCATAAAGTATAATATATAACATAAAATAAAACATTTAAAATTGGCGTCCCAACACAACGAATTGTAAAACACGCAAAATACGAGGGTGGTTCAAAAAGTAATGCCTCCTATTTTTTTTTCTCTTTTAATTGCCAAGAAAATTGAAAACAATTGACATAGCTTGTAAACTACAACATTGACGATTAATTTGTCAATATTCAATATAATCTCCGTCCTTTTCCACAGTTTTGGTCCACTTTTTAACTAGGACATGTATTCCAGTGTGGTAAAACACACGGTCTTGCTTCCTAAGCCATTGACGCACGGACGTTTTCACAGCCTCCTCATCTTCAAAATGAACCCCACGATGAGCTTTCTTTAGTGGCCCGAACAGATGGAAGTCTGATGGTGCCAGGTCAGGGTTGTAAGACTTGAAATCCCTATTTCTCAAGTTCTGCAGTGGTGTAACGGCTGGTGTGTGGACTTGCATTGTCATGCAAAAGAACATCCACCATAGTTTTTGTTGGGCGAACTCGGCGAAGACGCGCTTGCAGCTTTTTGAGACTTCTGACGTATTGGACAGAATTTATTGTGCATCCGTGCTCCAAAAAATCAATCATAAGCACACCCTCTGCATCCCAAAACACTGTCGCCATAACTTTCCCTGCCGACCTCTCGGTGACGTTGTGTCATGCCATTCCATTGACTGCCTCTATAATTCAGGTTCAAAAATATGAACCCACGTTTCGTCTCCAGTAACAATTTTTTCCAGAAACTCCTCTCCCTCCAAATTGATGCGCTGCAAGTTTTCGGAGGCTATTGTTTTCCTTGTTTCTTTGTTTTGGGCGGTTAACATTCTTGGTACCCAACGTGAGCAAACTTTTGAGTAACCCAGTTGTTGAATAATCGTCATCACACTGCCTTTACTGAGGGAGGAAATGCGTCACAATTCACCTGTTGTTACCCAGCGATAACCACGAATGATATCATCGACTCGCTGAATGTTGCATGGAGTCACTGCAGTCACCGGCCTGCCACTTCGCTTTTCATCTGCCAATGGTGTTTGCCCTTCAGCTTCGTTACAGCGACGAACCCATCGTCTAACAGTGCTGACATCCACCGTTGCATCACCATATACATTTTTAGCCTTTCGTGAATGCGAATTGGCGTTTCAACTTCCGCAGTCAAAAATTTAATCACAGAACGCTGTCTAATACGAATGTCGATGTCAGCCATTTTGCAAGAGGATGCAGTGCTGCCACCTGTTGACTTAGGAAGTTACCACTACAGGGGATTGGAGTAGGTTCGAGGAATTGCGCCAAATTCAAAGTTTTCACGTCACTTACTTATTTAAGGGGGGGAAAGGAGGCATTACTTTTTGATCCGCCCTCGTAAATATGATATTTCAACGCTACTATTAAAGATAACCATGATCATATTTTTAAATAAAAGTTATGGAATTACCAGATACAATTTATCGTGAGAGTCATAGCTGAGTCAATTCAGCTGAGATCAGTACAAATCAGGGGCACCTAGAAGTTTAAGATCCTTAGCAATATGCTATATTTTCATTGCTATTTCAAACTTACGCCATTTACAACACTGCTGTCTTTATGTGGGTATTACTGCCATGGCAGCCCCAGACACAGCTTATTCTGCGTCTCAATTAGTCCGTTTCCACTTTTGATCCTGTGATAAGTGTTCATACTAAGCCACGAGATGGTTCATTGGTTCAGCTATCAGCGGACACGATTCGTTCGATCCGCTCTATCTTCATATGCAATATTTTCCCCTCTCTTTTTATATCTAGGTTTGCAGAACTGAATTTCCAAGTTTATAAATGCGTTTTACCTTACCTAACTACAGAGTCTGTTTTCTCCTCAACAATAAATATCGCGCAGGCAGTTTTATTTTCCCACAGAGAGGATCAATTACACGAAAACGTTGTTTTCAAGTGCCGCTTCTAACCAAGCTTCGGTGTTTTATCACCAAAATCCTATGGTTTAGTGCACACATGATGTAAAATGCGAGAGCAGCGGTTAGCCTGAAGAGGGTTGCAACACGATATTGCCGGTTTACCTGCATACGGTGCATGAGGGTAAAAGCATTTTAATTATTGGTTTTATACTGAACTAGATGGTTCTGGATTTTAATCTACAGACACAAATGTACGTATAGTATTCCTGCCATAGAACAAATATTTCTACTCCAAATTTCATTAAATATCTTCACACGTCTGATCAAAAAGTAAGTGATTCGCAATCATTAAAAGCCTGTCCCCTTATCAATAACTTTCACATTATCAGAGGAAATATAGAGGACGATTCGTAGTTATAGTCATAATACCCAGAACACTAGCTATAGAGTAGAAACTGTAAGCCAAACTTCAAATCATTTTAACTTCGCCTTTATGCTGATTGCCTTCAGAACTTCGCAACAGTATTCCGTCACTATCAAAACAAGAGAAAATATGACAAATCCAATTGAAAACCTTTTTTTTTTCCGTTTGTAATTATTGCGTAAAAACGTTTCTCACAATTCAGGACAAAGCCTTGAGGACAAAAGGTGCCATCGAAGTCTAACGTACTTTAACCTAGAAGGACTGGAACAATTCCGGAAAATATGGAGCATAGATAACAGAGAGCTTCCTAAATAACATTCGAAGCAGACTGTAACGTTATTTTAAGACTTTCCTCATAGATTTTTTTCGGAACCAAGATAGAGTTATTCAACATAGAAAAGACATAGCAAAAGTCATGGGTTCAAACCCCGAGGAGGGTGATGAATTATTTACAGGTGCAGAAATCTGCAGAAATGATTTTCTTCGTTAAGTAAAGCCATTGGTCCAATGCCATAGATTTACGACGCGCAAAATAACTTCAAGCCTGGTAAATAGGTTTCTTAGCAAAATTAAGCGGCTTTTCGCGCCTAATATACAGCGAGACGCTGAGAAACAGCGGCTAAAAGCCATCCAGAAATAAAGCTCAGTTAAATTATTAAACACATAGCACATCTTTGGTTTTATAAAAGAGCGGAAGAGCTTTGTAAGGCACTAAGAATAACATGTTATCTTTCGAATCAGAGTTTGAATCAAAATAACCCAAGAACGTTAAATATCACAAAATGACAGATGAAGCATAGTTTCATCTCTTCAGGTACTCACTTCATAGAACTCGAGATATCCTGATCCATTGTAAACCCACATGGCATTATTAATGTATTATTAATTATTATTAATATTACTATTATTACTATTATTGTTGTTATCATTACTAACTCTCATTCTGACAGTGTGAAATTGTGTTTAATGTATGTCAATTACTGTGGCGTATCTGGTTCAAGAAACGATAGGGAAAATTCTTTTCCCCGACAATATGTTAGAAACTAATGCTTACCTTAGAAGATTTTGAGGTCAAGGAAGTAAGCATGGCTATTTCCACAAGATGGGATATATTTTATACTTCATATGTTTTACTGATGAAAATTGTAATCTATTTTTATAACTCAGCCCTTCGTTTAGCACTATGGAAGTTCTGTAATAGCTAAACGACAACCGGAGGTACACTGACGATGCAGCTATGGAACGTCTTAAGCGCTGAGTCCTGAAACATTTAGCAGCAACAGAGATGCTGGCGGTTCCTGCGATAGATCCCGGCACGTAAGGGTATCTCGAGCCTAATGAGCCATCTGAGCAAAATTAAGCGGTCTCTCACACCTGATGCAGAATAGGACGTAAAGTTAGGGTGATCGAAAATCAAAATTCAATTTTGGAGACGGAGATCAGTTCCAGCATATCTTATGATGTACAACTGTTTCACATTTTCTAAAGTATGACTACTTCAAACTTCACTACCTTAATTAGCAAAACAATGGGTTCAGTTCCATAGAAATTAATCACTGTTGTCCACCGAAAATTTAAATAGAAGAGCATTATGGAATGTTCTGCACCTAACAATGAACCGATTAAATTCCAAGCGAAACCTATAGTGTTTTAGAGCCGAGGTTTTAGAGCAGGCTTTTCTAGAAAAGTCAGTGTTGTTAACATTAAATATATTCTTAAAATGTATTATGCAGGCACAAAAACAAAGCTTGAAAATTCCAATTACCTCATTCTGAGGAACTATATTTAAATTTTTGGAATGTAATTGTCGGTTCCTTCAAATTATCGTATTTTTCTGTAACATGAATAGAGAGACCAAAGTACATTACTGCAGAGAACCTTTACAGGCAGAATTTGTAACTTTCGTTTAAAACTCGTTCATTGAAAACTTCCCACAGATACAAAATTACATAGTAACAAATATGATAATGGAAATTAATTGTTCTTTCGCACTGGCCGCGTGTAGGCTAAAGTATGGAAAGATAATCAGACTGAAAAATTCAAATCTTCTGGTCCAGCCGCTCTAATCTTTGAACTATAGGTACTATGGCCAACGTGCCAAGATCCGTGGTTCAAATACCAGCTATGGCATTGAATTTCTCAGTCTGACTCTATCTTTCCATACATTAGCCTACACACGGCCAGTGTGAAAGAACAATTAATTTCCATTAATTGACCTAATAATGGATAACTATAAAGCCCGGGCCTTAAAGTACTTACACGTTGTAAGTCGCCATTAAGGTAGTTGTCTCATGTGTTTATGAGAACTCCTAAGTGGTTTACCGGGAGAAACACGAATCAGTTGGAGAATTTAATGTCATGTTGGCACGTTGGCCATAGTAGCTCAAGGGTTAGAGCGGTTAGACGGATACCAGAAGATCCGTGGTTCAAATCCCGGCTATGGCCTTGAATTGTTCAGTCCGACTCTATCGTTCCATAAATATGATAATAATAGTGCGAGAAAATCAAGCCTAAAATTAAGAAATCCAATGAGCAAAAATGTGAGTTAAAATATCACATTATATAATTTAAATTTCAACAAATCAAAATTATATTTACCTATTCCCTGAGGACGAGATCAAATTAAATATCCAGAGTGAAAAATATAGTGTAACTACAACTTTTCCTGTGCAAGGCAGCGTCACTCTTTCGAAACATTCCACACATATCTGTGGAAGGTTCAAACCGAAGAGAAAACCAATGCACGAAATTTAGCATGCATATGCCATTCCATCACAAGTTTGCGTCAGTAACTGTCATGTACCATTAGTTAGCCTAATGCGAGTCTCTCTTTCCAAACCATTTAAACATGCATTATATATTAACGCTAAAATTATATCCATGCGAAAAATGAAAAAAAGCACACATTATGAAGAGAGTAATATTAGATTACTTTATCATATAAAATATTTAATGCCACTAGAAACTTACAGAAATTAACAGCCGCAATTGCGATCCTTAGCCGAACAAATTTATATTTCTTTTAAACACAATATAGAAATAAAATACAATGGGAATTAACTATTTTCAACTATCCCTCACTTGAAGCCACGTTTATCGTTAAGACAAAAGTTACTGAAATATATGATTAATTATGACGCACATGAGCCTGGACTTCGTGGCGCCAAACGTTAAAAGAAAAGAGGGTAAAGCTCCGCTTGTGGCCTTACGAGATGCAGGTCTGAATTGTAAAATTCGGCATATGTTCTTTTTGCGTAGTTGAGTTATAATCTCTCCGTACTATGTTTTTAAATCACAAAACTTTAAAATAACGATCGAAAATATAGCAAGGAGTACAAATACGCATTCATATTTGAATATCCATGAAGCAAATCCTAAAAGTTAAGACAATAGTGTCTGTATAATTCTCATCAATGAACTACGAATTCTTTCGATCAGTTTCCGAACCGGCCTGGACAGTTCAGATTCTCCTGGGGACCAGGAAGGGTGTCCCAGCAGTCTCCCCAACCGTCAGGGAGGAATACACCACGTTTTTTTTTTTTTTTTTTTTTTTTTTTTAATGGAGGATCATGATTAATTCAAAATGTATTATTTCTTATTTCTTTAATACATTTAATTAATATTGACTTTGTGATTTTAAAAACCGCTGAATGAACACTGGAGAAGCATCAAGTTGAAGCAAATTGATAGATCTGCTGTTGCTAACCAGTTATGGTAACAGATCTTGAGCTAGGCCAAAAATCAAACTTGTGAAACAAATTCCAACTTAAGTTAAAATCTATAGATATTCTTAAGAATATTTTGAATTTTGAAATCCTAGCGTCTGACATGATCACGTAGTTTGTTCAACCAGTTCAAAAGACCATGGGAAACAAGCCACCAGTTTTCCAACTTTACCCTGTATAGTGTTTCCTTTTGTAATAAACTAGCCTACCAAATGTCCTGCTGTAGTGTTTAATGTGAAGAAAGGTCTGTAGCTACTTATTTCGATCAACCACGAGCGTAATTTGTGACATCCTAACAGCATTATACTTACATGATTACATTGTTTCTAAATATTGGTCCATCATTCGAAGAGCACATAAATATAATGAAAATGTAATTATAAAGGACAGTTATACACACGATATGTTTACGTACGACAAAATCGCAGTTGGCAACAGTTCTGGCAGTTGCAGGATATTTCAATTACACGGACCAGCGAACATTGCTGTTAACTTAATCCAATAAATGTTCGGCCTCCGCTGTAAAATGCATCGCAAATTGAACGAGTGCGAACGAAATGCAAAAAAGTGAGCGGATGTTCATCAGTCATAACTTAACTAAATCAGAATTTTTCAAATGCGATAACAACGTGATAAACGGCAATGTAAATATCACTGTAGCACTAACTGATTACTATCTCACCAATTTCTAGTTTCATTTCAGCCAAAGGTTTTATGAGAAAGTTTGGGCAAAATATGAAAACTGAAGAAGTGAAATATATTTCGCTTTTCAGTGCACCAATACCCAAATTCCTTAAATTACCGATAAAATGTTATTAAAGTAAAACAGTATAGACCAGTATTTGTTAATATAAACATGACAATATTCCGCCTTTTGACGTCCACATAATAAATGAACACGGCCAAAGAATATAAGCACTCCGAAAACAGTTACGAATTTTAGGTTTTTTTGAGGACGCTAACAACAACGTCGGCAGTGCTTTTACAATAATCTGTGGCACGGTAGTCCCTACGAGCTTAAGTGGACCAACAAGACTGCCGGTCTCACGTACTCATGGACGATCAAATGTAGAAATAATAAAATTCAGCTTCCCGGTTGCTTTTTTGACCTACATATACATGGTTATCCATTCTAGGCCCCGCATCACGTTGCTTGGTGGGCACCGGTCCCATACAACAGCCGGAGAATACAAAACTCTGGCTGAGCTCTCGAAAACAAGCGCATGCCGTGGCTGGGAGCCGCAACACTACACTTCAGCCCACCGCATCACGGCGTAGGACTCGGAACTTTTGTACCTACTTACACGAGACTTTAAGGACAACCTCTATGAAATAAAGGCCAAACACTACTAATATTCATAATATGCATTCTAGAGTTATTAAAAAGTGAGTAACTTTCACTTTAGTTCTGCGATTTTTAACAGATGCGCCAGTAATGTCCTAATAGCGATTTAAAGATATACCTATAAGCATAGCTTCTTATAAAACTGCAGTAAAATTAAATGTTTTCTTCTTCTTCTTCTTCTGCCTAACAAGGATTGGGACATTCGACCTGTTGTGACCTCAATCCATTTTTCCCGGATGTCTTCGTCCTGTGGGTTAATAGCTTAGAATCTTACATGGTATCCTTGTGCAGTCCATCCGAGTTTTCTCTATGTTCTTTAAGTTTATCATGCATGTTAAAAATGTCTAGCTTTTCACTTATATACTGGTTTCTTATTTTATCTTTTCTTGTATGTCCCAGGATTCATTACCGGTACTGGCATACTGTAGAATTTTAATTGTGCATCGCACCGTGTTGTTTTTACTATTCTTCGTATAGTGCCATACATTACATGATATTTATTTATGTTGCTAATATAAATGTGAAAGAAGCATTGAAGAGATGATCTCAGAGATCTTAAAATGCTAAATTAGCTACACGTGACCAGAGAAAGACGAGAGAGGGTATTTATATGCACTATATGCTCTCTAAACAGAATAACGTCACAAATTGTGTTATTCTAGCATTACAATATTTAAAACTTTTTTTCTCAGGTACTCGTCATTTAGCTATTAGCTTTTTAATCGTTACACGTTACACAATTTTTTTGTTAAATCAACTAGAAGTTTGTACTTCTAGTTATCAGCAGAATAAAAAATGAAGAGATATTTTTTGTAAAACGTTTCGTTAGAGTTTTACAAAATAAAAATATTCAAGTTCAGCAAATTTTAACCAAATTTTGAAATCACATATTTAGCAGTTATTTTCTTGCAAACTACTAAAATAATATCTCTATTATTGGTAAATATGAAATTGATGGTTTAATTAGAATTTATTAAATCTTTTGAAAAAAAAAAAAGAACGAAATTAAGCAATTTCTGTTGACAGTACTAAATGGTTAATATCTCAGAAACCAATTCCAATTTTCAAATATGTAGAATATTTTGTAAATATTACATTAAATCATATTTAATAGAGTGAAATTTCAAATGAACCGATATAAGCTGTGCAGCTCTGGAATTTCACAGCTCGGTATCCCTACGGTAACTTAAATGACGTCCTAGGCCGGAATCAAATCGAAAACCTTGGCCACAGAAATCCAGTGTGACAGCCAATGTAACTTTTATTGGAATTATATAACGTTAATGACTCTTTCAAAATAAATATATTGCCACAAAACGACTAAAGCAGCTATCCCTGTGTACGTTAATTGGATAGTTGACAAGAGAGGCTTTAAACATATCTAAGGAGTGCAATCAATTTTTAAAAAAATTAATGATTCACTGCTGCAGAGACGATGAATGAAATGGTTGTACTCTATGTCAAATGAATTCAGGAAATAGTCTTATCCAAACAAAACGATCCGTTCTAATTCTGAAACTCTAGATCACAGAAGGTACACGCATTCAGCCCACCTCACAAATGGGAGAGTGTAAGTAAGAAGTCATAGAACTGTTTTTTATTTGTCACGGACAAATAGGGAAAATTGTGCTTTTTCTGCAGCAATAATAATACCTATGCTAGTAATACATAAAATTGCTTTCATTCTCTCTGTGTGCGGAGAACAGCTAGCTGACGTCTGGAAAAAGATCTTGTCTGGTAATAGGAGAAAATTAAGAACAACTGTGAACAACTTTTATTTGTCATTAACATACTGAACACATCTTAGCAAATAAGGTATGCCTCTAACAGAATAGCCAAAATTACAATCACCGGAACCGCACCAAAACATACTTAGAATAGCAATCGATCATAAACAAAACAATAGTATGTGTCATTTCTATGCAAATTTTTGCATTCTACCTCAGGTGGCATTTTAATAGAGAGAAACAAAGTAAACAGATGTCAATACCATAGGGGGAAATTATTATACGCAATCTAGTGGCGTCAATGTATCATTACATTTTCAATCAATAGCTTGAAAATCCCTCTGTTTCTGGTACGTATAATGGTACCAAACACACATCTACTCCACACCTGATTCTGCTTATATTAGTCGTAAAAGTGCAGATGCGTTTTAAAACAAAATGAAAGAGAACTATGCGCAATGTCCCAATCACCTTCACATTTGTGCAGTCCAATATCAATAGGCACACTAATTTACATTTGCAAACGGTGATATGGTTATGTAAATTTATCTATAATCTACATTTCGCGAAGCATAGTCCAACATAGGCAGCAAGCCGATTGTAAATCACAAAATGACGCTTTATGGTGAAATAACGATAACATGTCCTCGCTTGTGGCTTGGCACGTTGTGGTCTTTCAAACTCAACAATCCGTCTGATACAGGGCTTATACTGCCGAAAGAAGTAGACATCAAGTGGTTGATAATATTTTGCTGCTTTAGGTGCGGATATCTTCATCGTTGCTTGGAAGACTTGCGTATAGAAGGGTTACGATCTGTTTGCCCCCAGGGGCCTACTGCGGCAGGTACGGGAATTGGCGATACCAGGGTCCCGAGACAAATCTCTCGATTGGGTGCCTCTGAGTGTGAGAGAGCTAATACCAAACGCCCAAACAAGGTCCGCATATGTGTTTGACCCTAACCTTCCTGAACACGTATAACGGATAACCTAGCACGGGTTGGCGCAGTGGGAAGCGGAGGGGTGACTGGGTAACGCGTAACCCCCAACTCCTGGTTATCGTGTAGGACTGTGTTCGTATCCGCTGATAAAGGTCAGTCCCGGGGAGTGGCCATGGCATGAGCTGTTACACCCCTGAAGGCGATTGGGTCCCTCTGTCTACACATTGGGAGGTGAGACCCTGAGGTGAGCAAGGTCCAGGCCAGGACTCTCACCTAAGCCGGGGTGGCGCCCAGGATGTGAGCACGCCATCGGAGACGTTTGCAATGGTGGAGGATATTGCCGCAATGAGAACTGATAAATTCAACAAAAATTGTAAGAAAAGTGGAAAGGAAGTAGCTAAGTCTTGTGGTCCTCGCTATTTAATTATCTTTAGAACTGAGGAAGGTCGAAACTTTATTACCGTGAACCCGTTTATCATTCAGAAGTGTCTAGATAATATTGCTGGTCCTGTAAAATCATGTACTCGATCTCGCAATGGCACGCTCTTGGTCGGTTCTAGCAGTTTCTCCGATGCAGGCTGCTAAAATCTTGAAAGCCAATATGCTTGCGAGCTATCCGGTGCGTGTTGAATTGCATAGGACATTGAACTACTCGTGTGGTGTTGTAAAAACCAGTGCATTGAACGGTATGCCCAATGAGGATATTCAGGAAAACTTGGCGGAACAAGGTGTGACTAATATATATCGAGTTCACCGGAAAGAAAGAGGTGAACTAGTGCCCACTCGTACCCTGTTTATTACCCTTGATCGGGTAGATCTCCCGCAAAGGATTAAGGCAGGGTATGAAGCTACTGAAGTGAGGCAGTATATACTCAATCCACTGAGGTGTTATAAATGCCAGCGCTTTGGCCACACGAGTGATTCTTGTAATGAAGTTGCTACTTGCGTTAACTGTGGGGAAGTTAATGAGGATGATGCGCGTACATCATCTGCAAAATGTGTTAAGTGCAGTGGTAATCATTCATCTAATTCCAAAGAATGCCCGCGTTTTATGTTACCAAGAGAGCCGGGTAAGAGAAAAGGCGTCCTTTTCGGAAGCTCAGACACTCTTGCGTATTCGTCAGTCTTCAGTCCCTAGGACCGGTACTTATAGTGCAGTTGCAGCTATGCCGGTGCCTAGACGTGAAATCGCAACACAAACTAGCGAGATAAACGGGCAAGTAATATCCGAAGGAATAATTACACCCAGATCACTGCCAAAGCAGCAGACACCAGCACGAATAACAGTCAGCATACCTACCAAGTCCAGTCCTAAGAAGAACGTTCCAGCCAAGTCACCGCAGAAAGCATCTGCCTCAAGAATACGTGAAACAGTAATATAAAATACATCGCCCGGGAAGTTCAAGACCTCGTATGAAAGAACTGAGTTCCTCAGGGAGAAAAAGAAGGCAAAACGAGCGGGAGGATATGGTCGTGGACTTTTACGCGCCTCGGTTCTCCTCCATTCAGGATGTGGAGCTGGAAGATCCTGCCCTCACTGCCAAACGACAATGAGAAAAAGGCAGGACAAACCTGCGGAAAACACTAACCCTGCCCCTAAGATAAGGAACAAATTGATTCGACCACCACTGGGCAGGTAGTTTGTTTTGTAAATGAGAGTTAATATTGAACATGTTTTTTATGCCCTTTGGTACTTTATTGTTATTTATAGCTTTTTGTTGGGTTTATCCTCATTTGGGCTTATTTATTCCGTCATTTGTTTTAATTATTTCTTTTAATTTTGAGTAATTTATTTCTGGCTATTACCGTGATTTAGTTTTTGTACGGGCGCTGATCTTTCCTACAGAAATGTTATTGAACATTCTCAGACAGGTACACATACTTGTAAACAACCGGAAACTATTAGCTATTGTATGATTTAGCTTGAGGCAGTTTATGACGCCAGTTTGGCGGTGAAAAGTTCTTTAATGGAATCTGGTTCATGCTTCACACAGCAGACCTTAGGATTATACCAGAAGTTGAGGAGACATGTGTACGCATAATTTCCCTTCCTTGGTGGGAAAAGAGAAAACTAGGCGAGAAACCGTCCAAACTGAGAAATTTGAACGTTTACCAGAAGAGGGGATAAAAACCAACCAATGTCAAACTAATAACACATCACGTGAGTTTTCAAATTTCAAAAAAATAGCAAGAGTGGGAGAGAAAATCATCATGGCAGAACTTTGATAGTAGACGATAGTTTACTCGGCAGACTAGACAGCAAGGAACTCGACGTATCTGATCGCGGGTCAGATATCGGTGAATCTTCGAACAGTTACATTTATTCGCGTGTGAGAAATAACATACACTAAACTCTGCACTGTTCACACCGAGGAACACGAAGTACAAGAACTCCGTCCGGACGCAAGGAACTATACCTAATTCAGACAGTTAAATTGATTCGCGCGTGAGACAGTAGTGTATCTTCGAACACGTAAAGTTATTCGCGTGGGATAAATAAACCACGATATATCACACTACAGACACGGGACACAGCCGCATGTATCACACTTCTACACGAGTAGCGACATCACAGGTGGCGGGCTCAACGAGAGATTAAGGAACACAATAAACTGATATGTTAAACAGTCGAGGTATTTCTGTCAGAACTACATCACCAGTTAGGACGCACCCACACCCTGAATCCAGCTAACAGAACCAATGCAGAGATACCCTACAGAAATCCCCGGCCAAGTTTAATTCTCCCCAATCCTTAATCCTCTCCGTCACAAAATCCAGCATCGTGAGGCGCTGAGCAAAGGGGAGAACTCAGCAAGATTTCACTGGCTAAACCGCCTCCGGATGTTAAGGCACCCTAGTAAGTTCAGATGAAAGCCTGGTGTGTATTCCCACGCGGCCAGCGCGCTAAGCCCGTTTTAATTGGCAATTCCGAATCACCGGACCAACCCTTCAATCAAAAGCCAGCGTGTCCCATATCAGTTTTTGTCTACACGCCCCCGATCATTAGATGCGACCGCTGCACCAGAGCTGCCTAGCGGGAGTGCATGTAATCCGAATTAATGGGCGAGACCGAGGGACAAAGAGAGCGATACATGTACATAATTATAATATGTTGTTCACATCATTATCTCGTATCCAGCCAATCATCGGATAATCACAATGTAATCCTCTTTGATTCTTCCCTAGGTGCATAAGCTGTGGGTCTTTAGCTGCTGAGAGAGACTGGGAGAAATACTCGGAGTTCACGTGCTTAGTTTCTCACGTTAATCGTTCAAAAGTAGGCCACAAATCCGATCACTTTGCATTACGTCAGGCTTCATTACTTGGCTACCGAAGTAGGGCCAGGGAGAAATTTTCACAGGAGAGTTTGGATAACTTAAAATGGGGAAAATGGAAGCAGGTGACCTGTAGCACAAAATAATAGGAGATAGAAATAAAAACGAACAAACGCTTGTGAGCTGGACCTCGCAAGTAAGCTGAGAATGGAGAATCAGATCTTAGTGCGGTAGAAATAAAAACTTGCACTTTTCGTTGATTTACTACTATCAGCACTGAGCTTTTACTTGGTGACCCTGGCCATACGTCAGCTGAGTAAAGAAACACGGCCATTCCATTGGCAGAAGGCGATTTAAATAGTAACTACACTTCAATATTCATAATTTATTCATGTTAAACGTACACACATATTAGATAATAGAAATGTAACTATTGAAATAAAAACTGAGATTCGCTCGATTTTAACGAAGAAGTTTGATTCGATTTCTAACTTCAATCCCCAATTTTCATAATTTGAAAATATCAAGCAAGCTATTATTAAATATATTATTGATATATACATTATCACAATGAGTCAATCCCAAGATTTTGAAAAGAATTATCATAAATATAAGTTGGTTAAAAGAAGTTTCATTTTGTTGAAAGTTAAACTTAGGGCCGATATTTTGACACATTCTGCAGTTACAATCCGGCGTTGAGTTATACGACCGTTTTCATCTGTAATACAGCACTTACTCATTACTTTGTGCAAGTTATCTAGACTTCCAGTATTGAGAGTGGATCATTTGACTCAATTCACATTCTGTTAGCATCATCGTAAGCAGGCAAAATGAAAACAGCTCAGAATCTTTTCAGCTTTGATAAAAGCTTCACCCCCTGTTTCATTGGAAGAAACTTTTGCGCATGTCAATCTAAAAATTCTCTTCCAATGCTGTAATTGTAGGAGTTGTTCCCATCCATGTCAGTTGTATCCAGTTACACCCATCTATTTTTATTTATTTCACAAACTTGGTATTAAATTTAGTGTACTCCAAAGCTGCTATACATTTACAAGACAATGTTCTTGCCCAAAATTATTTGCATTAGAAAATATCAGTCGTCTTTTAGATTCCATCACTAATGGCTCCAATGGTTTTTATTAAAATAATGTTTAAGTTACTCATATGAGAAGTAAAATCCCTTACGAAAAACTTTCTGGGAGAACCCTGTAATGTTCTCTTCATTCTGACTTTTGTGTAATTGGAAAACCGTAAGCGATAGACGCTCTATTTCACTAAAAAATGTAGATCTGTATCCACGTAAGACTTCCTATGAACGGTATAACTTAAAAAAGAAAACTCGTTTCAGGCAAGGCTATACTGAAAATTCCTCGAAAATGTTGAAAATTGTGCAATTTTCGTTTTTTAGCATTTTTGCTAGCTTAGGGTTTTTAGTAATAAATGGCATGCTATTTTTATCATTTGCACCATTTTAGACGATCACGTGAGAATGTAAAAAGACCTTTAACAATCGTTAAAAGTAACAATCATGACTTTAAAATTCATTTACTGCGAAACACGTGGAAAATATTTTAGATCAAATGCTACAAGAGAGTTCCAAAAAATAAGAATGTGGGTCTCTTAAAATAGCTCTGTACTAGCCAGAAACTAAGATTCTATTTAAAAGCTCAGATTTTTTGACGCGTAGAACATTTTTAACTTTTACAGTATTTTCACGAAAAATAATTAATAATTAATGAACTATTTAGTGTAGCAACATAAAAATTTGAATGCACGTTTAAAATGATACTCTAATTATGTGGCTAAATTTTAATACTGATAGGTTTATTACTTTAGAATTTGGAATTTTCAGTGTAGCCTTGCCTTAAATCAATAAAATACCAAACTTGGCACTTATGTTCTGCAGCTTACAAGGATGCGACTCCTAAATTGTCGTGAAATTGTCACCCTAACTTCCTGTTAGATGAAGTGGTTTTAGAACATTTTGATTTTCTCTAAAATGTTAATTGAAGACCATATTCAATTATGGTTTTTCGTGAAAAGTAATCCATATCCCGAATTTTAGGGGAGAAGCCTTTGAAATTCTCTTTGTTCCGATGACTTTAGTAATACTGACAAACCAAAAGGGATAGACAAACATCCTAATAAAAAATATGTAGATCTCGTTAAAACACATCTTTACTTTTCTTTGTGTGAAGTAAACTATTTCCAAAATACTTTTTGTACTTAGTTTCCATTCTGAAATGGAAAGTGCTTTTTTCACCTTTTCTTTCAACGCGGGCGTGCAAAGAACATGGAATTTAAAAAGCCATTACATAGATACACGCTCTTTAAAAATGTGACTCGCTTTACCTATTGCATCGTACAGCGAAAAATGCAAATGTCAACCGAACGTTTGTCATCAAACATTTCTTTAATTACGCCTTCTACTGCCCTGGCTTAATCAAACTAGTTTGCTCTCTCGTTAAGGAAAAGCAAAGGACATGAAAACAAGCAGCGGTGTGCGTTACTTTAGAGCTGGGGGTATGCCGCAACCTAAGAAAACTTTTGTTCCTCTAAGGCAGTGTTTTCCAACCTGTGGGTCGCGACCTCTCGAGAGAACTCGGTAAAAAGTCAAAAAATTTTAAAAAGGTAGAAAAGTTAACAAAATGATACTCGTTATGTTATTTATACAAACACATTAACAAAAATAAAATGTTGGAGTACTCGTTCATTTTAATGTGAAGGTTGCGCTTGAGTCGTTCAATCAATTTCTCCTATCATGGATCCGGTTTTGCAACATAAAGTATTATATCGTTGTCCAAATTTAAGCGATTTCTTAGTTTGCTTTTTATTTGGGCTATTGATGCAAATGCCAACTCGCACAAGTGCGAGGTAGAAAATGGAATCAAACACTCCAAAGCATCCGTTGTTAATTCCGGGTATTCTCTTTTCTTTTCACCACAAGGCATCCAAATTTTCTGTCTTGAATTCCAAGTGTAACATCCCATCGGCAGATAATTCCAGCATATTCTCTTTGAGCTTAGTTGTTAAATTTGCCTCATTTATGGCTGCATTTGAAAACGAATTTAAGATCCAGTCAGAAATGAATTCACACTAATGTGACTTGGCTTGCTGTAAATATACTAATAGTTCAGCGCGAAGTTCCATAACTCTGGTCAGTACTTTGCCTTTTGATAACCACCTAACCTCTGTATGGTAAAGCAAATTGCGGTAAAGTGTTACCATACCTTCACAAATGATTCGAAACAATCAACAATACAACTTGACTGTATTCTTGTGGTAAGGTTTTGGCTGCAAGAGCTTGGCGACGGAGAAAGAAAAGCACTCAACAAGCGTTTGGCATCTGCTCTTTCAGTCTAGCAATAAATCCACTCTTCGCACCAGTCATGGCTTTTGCTCCGTCACTACAAATAGCAATGCATTTTTGTGTCCAATCGATATTAATATCTTGCGTAGCTTCAAGGAACATGTCATGCAAGCACTGACCTGTAGTATTCATGGGAAGTGCCTTGCAAATTAGTATTTCTTCCATTAATATTTCATTGGATTCAAAACGCACAAAAGCTACAAACTGCGCACAACCCACAATACCCGTTGATTCATCAAATTTCCAAGGACACAAAAGAACTTTTCTTTACTTTTTCTATGACTTGATTACGAATGTTAGTCGCCATATTGCTTATGCTGCGATTTTTTTTTGTAGTGGAAGGAAACACTTTGGAGTATTCTTTGTAATTTGAATTTTACAGAAATACATTTCCGAAATGTTAAGCCGTTATTAGTTTTTGTATCCCTTGCCAAGGAAAGAGCGGAATTTCAAAGTCAGCACATAACCATCCAATTTTTAAAACTTGACTATCACTTAAAAGCCTATTATATCCCATACCCTTAGCAGCTCCCAGCATGGATTTAGAAAAAAATTATCAATTAATACTGCACTCGTGGATTTTGTAAACAAAGTAGCAAAATATTTGGACGAAAAAGGACAAACTGCTGCCCTGATTTGTGATATATCTAAAGCGTTTGGCTGTGTAAACCACAAAATATTAATAAGTAAACTACACCAGTACGGCATAAGACACACAAACTTGGAATGGTTGAAATCATATTTAGAAGGCCGTAAACAGAAAATTTTATTGGAGGGCAGTTCTGGTCATATACATACCAAATGGGAACAAATTAAAAATGGGGTTCCTCAGGGTTCCGTACTGGGTCCACAACTTCATGTAATTTACACAAATGCTCTTTCAGTTACAGTCAGCGGTCAACCAATATTTTATGCCGATGACACGTCGATTATTTTAAGTGGGTCAGATATTGATGATTTAAAAAAAAAAACATTGACGAGGTCATAAAACAATTGGAAGCATGGTTTACATGCAATGGTCTGAAATTAAATAAAACTAAAACTGAATTTGTACATTTTAAGACTACAGTAGAAAACACACAAAGTAACTCGTTAATTTCAGCTACCTCAAAAGAAGCTACACTTTTAGGGTTATTTATAGATGAACGCCCTAAATGGACTAAACAATTAAAGTACATAGAAAAAAAATCTGTTTCAACATGTCCTGCTGGGCACAGATTACAAATTTAGAAACAAGAAAAATCGTATATTACAGTTACTTTCATTCAATACTTGCATATGGAATAACTTTATGGGGAAACGCAACAGGCTCTTACAGACTTTTTCGAATTCAAAAGAAAATCATGCGCATAATGACACATTCGAGTTATAGAGCATCCTGCAGATCACTTTTTAAACATTAAGAATTTTAACGCAACCTTGCCTCTATATGTATAATCTAGTTCTATATGTACGCAGTAATTATTAAGTTTTCAAAAAATCAACATCATCATTGTCATAACACAAGAGGAAAAAGAGATATAAAATACCCTACTCGTAGGTTAGCACTGCTCGAGAAAATTGCACAATATCGGGATTAAAATATATAATAAATTGCCACAAACAGTTAGGGAAATCCAAAACCAAAATCATTTTTAAACAAACAGTCAAAAGTTTATTGACCAACAAAGCATACTATTCAATTCAGGAATACATGGATGATGCACTGTGATCTCAATTGTATCTTAGTGTCTGTTCAACTTTAGAAAAACTATATACTCTAGATATTGTGCATAATTAATATTCTCTTTCTTTATTATACTTTGGAACATATTGTACTGTAAATATTTTAGACTTATTTCTCATCTTAAAGTTTAGGTTTAGAATTTTGACGAGCCGCCAATTTACGAGCGCCTGCACTATGTAAGTGTAATGTGACGAATAAAGTATTCTATTGTACATTCCTCTTGAACCTAAAGGAAAATTAGCAATGAGATAATTTCTATAAATGTTTATCTCGATTAGTATGAAGTAGAGGAATAAGCGTTTGTAAGAATAGTTTATACAAGAGTACAGAAAGTCATGTGAATGCAACACATCGTATTTTTAACCAGAGGAATCCAAGTGATTGCTTGCAATTAGTGAGATATAGCTAATGTTTGCTTTCTATTGATCCATGCTTTTACTGTCACTAATAACCTTAATGGCGTTTCCTGACATTTTTGATGTACAACAGCTTTTATATAAATTAGGAATCAATAGTGGAATTATTTACAAACATACTTCTACAGAATAGTGGATTCAGTGTGCATCCCGTTGTCTGCAAAAAACCTATAACTGAGGAAATGCAGATTTGGTCATCCAGTATGTTGTGTACGTATACGTGAGTGAGCGCGCGCGTGTGTGTGTCTGTGTGTGTGTCTGTGTGTGTGTGTGTGTGTGTGTGTGTGTGTGTGTGTGTGTGAGCGAGTGACGAAACAGCATAACAAAACAGGAGAGTAAGTTTTGGATACTAAACCTAGTATTTATGTTCAGCATTTTCCAATGACGCGGAAGTCCCACAAGACTTTGACTTTATTTACTCAAAATTAGCTCTAACGATATGATTGCAAATGTGTTTCAATATATTAAAAGACAAAATGTACACCTTGAATGTCTGGAGAATATTCCATCGGAATAAGCTCTGTATTAATTTTGCCTAACTGGTAAAACTTGGTCAAGGAATACCTACACTCAGCCTCGTTAGGCTCTGAAGGGTTCATTGAGGAGTTACTTGAATGACAAGTAGCGACCCCTGGTTGGGAAGGGAGACATTGTGGCGCTGACCACGTCAAACCCTGCAGTGCTGCATCCTATTCTTGACACCTTTAATGGGCAGATGTGGGGGATGCAGCGGCCGAGCAGAAAGACCCTGTTGGACCGATAGGTTAGTTAATTCATAATTCATAAACGAGGAAGAAAACTTCAACGAACAATGTAAATATCACTAAACTACATAATTTACGCCAATTGTTGGGGCACTGACATTCGAGGTATTTGCTACCGGCATGACTTACCAATACTTAAAATTCATTTGGAATGTTTTCAACATTCAGTTTTGGCTGGCCCCGTAGCTCAGTGGGTGGAGGACCTGCCTGCCGTGATAGAGGTCCCAGGTTCGTTTCCCGGCGGTGGGTGGTGGGGGATTTTTCTCCGACCAAGATAATTCCTCATCTTTCCTAGAGTCTGGAAGTATGAATGAGAGTGCGAATGTGCGGTGATCTAATGTTTAAAACTCGACGAATACGACTTAACACCTTCGATACGTTCCAAAGGAGAATGGCCGCCGATATGGCTATTGTAGTTAAAGGCGGGGTATAAATGAAACAAATAAAAAAGAACATTCAGTTGTCTCTCCAGATGAGTTGGAAGAGTTCAAACTTGAAACACAGCTTAAAGCAGCCCCCTATATTTGTTACACATTTGACTCTTTCTCGAATTTAACACCTTGATTTATTCACAGTAATTCTATCACGTTATGCAGTAGTTTAAATTTCAGTTCTGAGTAATGAAAAGTATATGTACATACATACACAACAACCACTTTGAACTCTCTAGAGTAAATAGAGATTACGAACCATTCATAAACAAAGATATAATGTGACCAGACACGTTCTGCCAGGGCAGCAGGAAATTTATTGTTTCCTCTCGCTCGAATTGGCTTATTAAAAGTAATTCTTTTATCACGTCATGTCAAACATTTACGTTTCAGTTCTGAGTAATTACAAATATAGGTACACGCATACATGCCAACCAATAATGATATTCATACAGTGCTTACGTCGCGATTTATTGTTATAATACCGGTAATAGTGTTTTATTTATTTGTATTAGAAAAACTATTTAAGCTAAAAATATGGGCTTTTCATGGTTATGTTAGATACATTACTCTCTAACTTTCACATGGATCAGTTTTGGCAAAATCTGAAATTTTGTCTTAGCGCGAATAGTATTTCATACAGATTGATTAGGTTGGTGCTCCTCACACACCACTTAGCGGGAATGCAATATGACAACACCGCAGGACTCCCATTTGTTACTCGCCTAGTAGAGCTCTAGGACAAACACCTTCCCATTTGAAACACATAATAGTTGTCCCTGTCCAACTAGCAGATTACCATAAAGCTAACGTTTCGTTGAATTTTGACGCCAAAATAAACAATAATAACAGAGCAATATGGACAGAAATTCAGATTTATTTAGTTCTTTTGACACAGATCTTATACTTATATGCTACACTATGCTTTCCTTATCACCATTCGTTGGTGACATGTACTTACCTCTATGATGTAAACCCTTTTATTAATATCACAGCTCTCGTCTAGTTAACTTGCAATCACCCCCGTCTTCCAGAACTCCCAATTACGTTACACAGGTTTATTTTTGTGTTCCTGAATTGCTTTACAGGCCAGTCCCATACTTGTAGGTGAAGTCAAGAAGGAAACTATTACCATGGGCAGTCCCACGGCAGCTTGTGAATTTATGCGACAAAATTCGTAAACTAAAATGGAAAAGTTTGCATACATTATAATTACGTTATTACATTAAAATATAATCAAAATTGTTTCAGACAGCATATTACGCGATGTACTAAATCGTGAACAATCTTAAGTGTTGAGGAAAACCAAATAATCCCACCCAAGATGGATGTGAAAACATGTTGATCTCCCAATTGGAAGATGCTAATATAAGAACATACTAAATATCGTTCACAGAAACATTAATTTGAAAGTCAATTAAAGTACAATTTTTTAAGTAGGACCTTAAAGGGAATTTTCTGTTTTCCATTAATGGAATGTGAAATGGATTGGACTGAAGTGCATAATACTGTTACGGTTCAGTAACAAGCTGACATTTTAGCCCTATTATAAGATAAACCACTCTGAGGGGCACTGTTGGACAATATTAAATACGCGGCGTATGAATAGAATAGCCAACATAATTCCATTGTCATTAGCCATTAGAGTAACTTGTCGATGATCGGCTGAAATACACATTAATGTTATTATTTATTTATTAAATATGTGACACATGGCGCAGTAAGATATATTTTGTCCTTATGATAGTTTATTAAGCTATTAACATCATCACTTGCTCAGGACTGAAATACACAACTTTTCAATGCAGTTTAACTATCAATAAGATAACTGGTATCGATACAGGGAAAGCCGCAAAATGCAACAAGTTCATAAATGTTTGGCACCATTCCCACCATTCTGGGTCGCAATTTTTATCAGGCAGCAAATGCATTTATAAAGCAATTCTAATCATAAATTACATTTAACGAAAACTACCACAAACATTAATTACATGCGCTGGGTAACATTTTCCAAGCAACAAAAAATCCGCCGCTACAACTTGTTTTTTATTTTAAATCCGTTCCTACTTTCCCTTTTCTCCTGTACGCAGACGAATAAATCATACATGCAATGTTAACTTTTCTGTAAGTAATTTCTGAAACCCTGCCTCAAAAGATAATAAGAGGATCATAAGATACCACAGTATGCCTGTTAACAATGCAATTAAATAGTTTTGCACTTTGCTGAGGCGTAACATCCTAACTACAGAACCACCACAAGGTTTGCTCCATGATTTCAAACACGTCATTACGTAAAAAGCCTTTACCTTTTGAAGCCGGCACAGTTGAAGATACACGTTACCCCATTTCTGTTTCGGAGCGAGAACACTACTACAGTTCAAAAACACAGCAGTAGGTCATGTCAAGTCGACAACTGAAGGCGATATGAGACTCGTTACCACCTTAGGACCAAGAAAATGACGTCATCATGGTGAGAAATGATCTCGTAAGGAAAAACAAATGTGCGCCTTGTTGACGTCCAACATCGATCCCGCGACACAAGCAAGCTCTGTGTTGTTTCTTTAACTTAAGCTACCAACATTACTTTTATTGCTAGCCTTCACAATTTAAATCTATTACATAATTAAATGTTCTAAATTCATACCAACCATTTAAAAACTGATCCATCCATCCATTCACTTTATAATCCGAATAAATTATGTAAGTACATTCTATTATTTAAAATTAGGCTATGCATATACATGCAACATATGAAGAAGTTGATTTATATCTCAATTAATCCCCCTACTATTATCGTTATCATCGAATCATCATCATCATCAGCAGCAGCAGCAAGGAGCTAGATTAACACATTACAACAGACGCATAACTTTCTCATGCAAATACAATTTAGCAGGGATGCCCATATGCCTTAAGAAAGCATGTTTTCCGCTCCCCTCCGGCACCTTTATGATCTCGATCATATAACGACGTTTATTATATGTTCCTAGGCTCACTTAAGTCAGTATATGCTAGATCAAGGTTTAAATATCCTGTACCAACTATTGTTGGAGTATGACCTTTGAGAGTGAGGGGCTGCTGGTTGTTCTTTTGAATTTACAATTATCATAATGATGCTCGGAAGTCGCCTTTTGTATAGCCTATTTTTATTTCTATATATCTAACTCCATAGACTTCCGGTAGTGTTGTCAATATTTACCTGACAACTAAAAGAAACGTAAGAATCCAAACAAAATTAAATGGCACACGCATAGATTTGAATATCGGACCTCTAGAAAGAGTCAGGGATGCTAATGCGTAAACCGTCTCACTAGGTCAAGTATGATTTATCCAGGCCTTGTTTTCAAAACAATAAGAGAAACAATAAGATGAAAGAAATATAGCAGAAAAGAAGTGATAAAAAAGAATTAGACTTAAAAGTTTAATGCTAGCTGGCCAACTTTAGACTGCACAAGGCTTATCTGAAAGAACAATACATTACACATGACTGACATAATCGTGGTTAATTTTTTTTACATTAACGTCCTTTAACGCAAGTCACATCGCACGATGGGTGAAATGCGTAAGAAGACGCTCAAATGAGCTTAGGGTAACTTAAATTTACCCCACATACATCTTCCAGAATAAGGGAAAACCTCGATGAAAACTTTATTACTCACACTGACCGAGAATGAGCTCGTAACCTGATGAATCTGAAACAGGCATGTTACCACCACGTCACAGAGGTGGGCAACTATGAAGCGTAAGCCTTAAAACTTTCAGGAGATTCTAAGTCTTCTCTGCGGTTTGTTATCTCACAATAAATTCCAGCATTCTTGCGGTTTACCGATAGCGGTAAGCGATAGTCAAATACTTTTAGAACTGGTTGATATATGATGGTCTTGAAATTGTTTTCTGTTTATACTGCCCACAGAAATATATTAAGGAAAAAAATAAAAATAAATAAACCACTTGTTATTTAACGATTCAAAGAAGTAACAATAATTTTCAAGGAAAAGGTTAGTTCCACAAAAATATTTGCAAAAAAAAAAAAAAAAAATTGTCTTTTAAGAGATGCACATTTTCAGTATACCTAGTAGGACATTGGCTATGTCTTATGGTTTACCAGTTAAGGAAAAGTAATTCAGAATGAAGAAGAGTTCAGAACCATCCCTTTAAATCATTCCATGTAAATGTAATAGTACATTGTAATATATATATATATATATATATATATATGGGAGATGCGCCCAGTACCGCACGGTGTCAGTATCTAGTAGTTGCCGATAGAAAGTAAAAGCCCATGGTGTGTATTTAGACAAACAACTCTCTTTGTTACCAAAGGAAAGTTTTCCCTCCTCTTTGACCATTGAATCAGAAGTTAATGTTTAGAGAAGTCGTGTAGTTAACTGGAGCTGTGCTGTTAATAACTTACTGACATTGCTGCTGCCTTGTCCGGTGAAGAACTAATTAAGTATTTGTACTCATATTATTTGGTATTAAGTAGACTACACAAACACAAAATTACAGTGTCGGTTTAAAAGAATCGGGCCATGCTATGACGTTATATATACGTACGTGTGAGTTGCTCAGTACCATACGATAGTAATTTTCCCAGTACCGTACGCAAAGGTATATTTTTATCCCCTGAACTTGGACTGACATTAGATTAATTTTTGTTAATAGGCATTCCTGTCA
Source organism: Mantis religiosa (assembly GCA_030765055.1). Taxonomy (NCBI): domain Eukaryota; kingdom Metazoa; phylum Arthropoda; class Insecta; order Mantodea; family Mantidae; genus Mantis; species Mantis religiosa. Next base: position 287,883,902 of record CM060948.1, on the reverse strand, counting down.
ACATGGAGGCCAAAAAGAAAGGAAAATGGTTAGAAGAAAATATGAAACAAGCAATAAAGAATGTGACAGAAGGATCAATGAGCCTGAGAGTAGCAATATATATTGCTGAAACATTAACATCCACTCTGTATAAGTTGATGTTGCAAGAAAAGGTACAGAAACAGAAGAACAAACTAATAGCAAAGGGACGTAAGACTAACATTAATAAAACTATAAATAGAGAACCTAGCTCTAACTCTATGCCAACAGAAATTGGAAGTAGTGAAGAGCCTTAGAAGACTAAAAGAAAATTAAATTTTGGAACCAAAACCAGTGTCGATTGAAGTGTTCTAACAGAGTGTATCATTTGCTTAGAAATCACAGACGAGGCTTGGGTTCAGTGTGTATCGTGCAATGGTTGGGCACATATTGAATGTACAGCGCAAGAGAACATTTATTTTTATAGATGTGATCATTGTGTTTAAAAAAAAAAAAATGTTTCATGAGTTCTAAGACATTTTTATTTTGTTGTGATAATCTCTAGAGAAGGTTTTGAAAAATATGTTATCATGTTACCGTTTTCTGTTTTTATCTAAAATACAATAATTATGATAAGAATAATTATCTTGTGATTTATCATGCAGTTCCTTTTCCTTTATTTAGAAATATGTATTTACTTACGTCTGTCCGGTACTAGGTAACACTTTTTGAGATGCGCAGTTATCACTAATATTTACTTTAGGTTTTAACAGTCAACATGACTCGCGTTCATGAATGTTCATTACTAATGCTGTTTCTCTATGTTATTAACTTCATGATAATAGTAACAGGCCACTTGTTCTCCATTGCATTTTCTTTGAATTTTGAAAAAACCTTAGGTGTGCGGTACTGGGCACATTTCCCCTAAACACACATACATATGCAGTATAGGTAACGACTTCCTGAAAAAGTTCTCCCAACGGTCCACCTTTAAGAATGTATCTCATTCTCCGTGGTCTAACTTCAAGTTGCCAAGGTCGCAGGTTCAAACCTGGCGAAGGACAATGCATTTTTTGGACGTAAAAATCCTTAGAATGGTTTTCTTAGGGAGGGAAGTAAAGTGAGCCACGTAAAAGAACCTTAAGCCTTGTAAAGAGGCCTTAAAGCAAAATTAAACGGTATTTCATGTCCGATATAGAGTGGGATGCAAAAAATCACAACTGCTCAAAAGCGTCCATGAATATACAATTTCAGTTTTCTGAAGAATGTATTGTACGGATGATAGTTCTTGCAAGATCTGAATTATGAAGCTGTGCCAAAAACGTGGCATTCGTTATTTTATCCATCGCGCATAATCTATTCAGAAAGGCCGTTCTATCTCTTGAACGGGTGAAGATTTAAATTTTAGATGAAAAGTGCTTTGCGTACACATATGCACTTACATTTTCCAAGCACGATGCCTAGGTACAGTATTCGGAATAAAACTTCTCTGCATCCAGACATGTCTTATCGATCCACACATTTTACAAAACGGTAAATGTTGCTAGTGCGCAAATTAAAGTTATATACAGCAAATAAACTGAGATTTAGGTTGAACATGAAACTAGGTCGTTAATCAAATGTAATTTCACTGGCCGTACAAGGGGCTACAGAAGAATGAAGCCATAGTAAAATACCTAAAAAACGACATTACTATATTAGAAGTTACACAAACATAAACGATAATGGCTACAGCTTACTTATAGTACAGTAGTTGGAGCAGTAGGGGAACTACTGCATTTCATCCAGATATCGTGGTTCCAACGCAAATACATACATCGAAATATAAAAAGAGGCCTTATTAGAAAAAAAAGTACTTGTGTTTTGTTCACAACCCCAAAGAAAAACTCCGAAAAATACCAAATGTTGTACTTGCGTCAGCCACTTTGAATCCGATCCACAAAGATGAATCATTTTTAAACAGTCTCTTGTATCAATTTTGATGACGTTGATGCTGCTGCAGCAGTCGTGCAGCTAAGAGAACTTTTGTCTCAGGTTATACGGGAGTGTAATATAAAATGATAACACCAGTTTAGTTAGCTGATAAGAGCTTAATGTTGCCAAAGGGTTCATTTTGAATAGAGTTGCCGGTGGTTGAGGTTAAAGAATTAATTCATATCTGCAAAAATGATGTGAGCGAAGCGCCAAGTTGCTGTAAGCCGCATCAGTTTTACTCGGAAACTTGCTTCGCATTACCGAACATTAAGCTAAAACATTTAGTTAAGCAACATTAACTGAAGTGCGTCACTGAGCACTAATTCTGCAGCGAATGGCTCACATTCTCGTAGCACACGATCGAAGAGTTAGTGAGCGAGTAAGGCATTTGATTTATAATTCGCTGACTTCCCAAAGCAAGTGCTGTCTATTTTCACTACTCTACCAACGTCTGTAGATGTAATAAATTATCTAAAATCACCAATGTTTCTTCATCATAAGCCCAACAGCTTCACTGCACTACCTGAAGTGTTCGCTATCTGGCTGGTTACTAAAACTTCCCTCAAGATGAGTCGCTATAATATTTTCTTCAAACAGATATTTTAATTCTGACCTCTTATATTACACATTAAGTTATATAAATTATATATGGCAAATATTTCTCTATCTTTTCCATTAATGAATTATCTATTTATTCCCTTAAATAACTGTTTAAGTATATCAACCAAAGGTTTTAAGGTAAAAAAAAATCATAGCACTGAAAAAACACAAATATTGAATTTTCTGTAAATATATTTCCATTTTCGAACCCCTTTTGGAGTATTCTTCAAATGAAATTCATCATGAGGAAGACGCTGCAAAATTTCTGTTTATTCTGTTTTTATTTTTCTTCTCAAGGGGTTGAAAATACTTCTTATGTGTTTCAAATGGGAAGGTGTTTGTCCTTCAGCACTACTAAGTGAGCAACCAATCGGAGTCCTGCGGTGTTGTCGTATTGCATTCCCGCTAAGTGGTGTGTGAGGAGCGCCAGCATAATCAATCTGTATGAAATACTATTCGCGCTAAGACAAAAATTCATATTTTTCCAAAACTGATCCATGTGGAAGGTAGAGAGTAATGAATCTAACATAACTATGAAAACCCCATATTTTTAGTTCAAATAGTTTTCTCTAATACAAATAAATAAAACAACATTACCAGTATTATAACAATAAATCGCGACGTAAGCACTGTATGAATATAATTATTGGTTGGCATGTATGATTGTACGTATATTTGTAATTACTCACAACTAAAACGTAAATGTTAGACATGACGTGATAAAATAATTACTTTGAATAAACCAATTCGAGCGAGAGGAAACAATAAATTTCCTGCTGCCCTGCAAGAACGTGTCGGGACACATTATATCTTGGTTGATGAATGGTTCATAATCTCTATTTAATCTAGAGAGTTCAAAGTGGTTGGTGTGTATGTATGTACACATACTTTTAATTACTCAGAACTGAAATTTAAACTACTGACATGACGGATGAAAGAATTACTGTGAATAAGTCAAGGTGTTAAATTCGAGAAAGAACAAACACTTCATTTCCTGTTAGCCTGTGGAATGCTGTATGCTTATGTTTATGAATGAATGCTGGATAAGAAGTGTTTATTTACTGAGTAGAGTTCACATCAATATCATTCAGTTGTTCTTTACACAGCTGTAGAGTAAGAGTTAAATAGTGCAATGGCTTCTTGCGGTGAATTTAGTGGCGAGTCAAAAACGCAGGTATTAGGAAGCCAGGCTAGAAGTATTATTTTTAAGGTGTACAAGTTCTTCAAAAAATTTTCGGAAACAGAAACTAAAAATGGGTTATTGCAAAGAGTACTTCCGTTTAAAAACACGTAAAAAGTGTATCAGCTGGATCACCTTTCAGTTGAAACGGGACACGAGGTAATACGTCTCCCACCTTACCACTGCCAATATAATCCAATTGAGTTGGTGTAGGCTCAAAAAAAAGGGGAGGGATTGCAAACAATAATAATACTTTTAAACTGACGGACGTTAAACGACTTGCTCACGAAGAAATTGACAAGGTGACACAACAGGACTGGGAAAACTGCGTGAGGCATGCAGGAAACCTTCAAGAAGACGATTTTAAGGAACAAATAGCACGTGACGAGATTTTGGAACCTATAATCATAAATTTGCAACACTCAGACGATGAAGACAGTGACAATGACGAATTGTCTCTTAACGGAAGTGACACTGACAGCGATATGGTTGAGCCACTGGCAGTTCCACTGAATTAGAAAAACAGGTAATTCATAAACTATAATTATAGTTGTACTATTTTAAAACATACATAATTTGTGAAAATGCTTTTTCCATTTTTGATTTTGGCAACTGCATCATTGTAAAAGTTTGTAAATTATAATTTGCTTACCCTTACGTCTGCGCCAAGCAGAACTGCATGTTGTGTGAGTGTGCGAGAGAGAGAGAGAGAGAGAGAGAGAGAGAGAGAGAGAGAGAGAGAGAGAGAGAGAGAGAGAGAGAGAGAGAGAGAGAGAGAGAGAGAGAGGGAAATATAAAAGGAGTGGGGTAACAAGCTGGCAACGCTGAGTGTGATACGGCATCTGATTAGCTGGACTCCAGAACCGTTCCCATTTGAAACACATAAGTACTTACTGCCTGAATGGAAATAATTTTTGACAAAATCTATAGTGAAGAATAAAATCTTATTAGATACAACAATGTATACGGTAGTTCATTTCAGATGTGTAAATGGTACAGATCTGTGTGTTCCAACTATTAAATTAACCATCTGGTAACCGCTGTTGGAACATCTGAGCATATCACTTCTTATGCATTACATCGCAAGGAGAATAATGGTGTGCTCCAGAAACCTGGAGTCATTTAGTACGAAACACAATCAAAATAAACGGGTATCAGCACAATGATAATCATTTAAATTAAGACGCGTTTAATTTGTAGTTAACAAGTTTCAAGTTTTATTTCGAAACAATTCAGTATCTCATTACAAGTAAAGAATCCGCGAAAAGATACATATTACAATGGGCGAACTTTAAGAATTCATTATAAATGGAAAATATAGACATTTGTTTTCCTGGTGCTATAAGGCAGATCTTATATTATTGTAGCAGAGGCTACAATATTGTTTTGCAGTTGTTTCTGTTGAAAGATAGAATCTGCACCTACAATTTAAGGATCTGTTAAGTGTGAGACAGAATATGTATATGCAATGCAACATTTCTATGACTGATAAACAATAAGAGGTGGACAAATCCTTACTATGTAAACCAGAGATACCGTAAAGAAGAAAAAAGTATATGTAATAATTTCTTACTACTAAGAATATATTTTGAATACGCTTTTGAACGTGTTTTGTTTTCTGCTGATGTGTAAAGGCTAATGGAGTTTGAAAGCCAGGAACCCTTCTTCAACGACAAAACATTTACCCCGATTAACAAACTATACCGAATAATAAGCTATTATATAAACAGTGTGTAGACGAATGGCCGCGCCGTGGCTCAGTGGTTAGACCGCTTGGATCTCACCAAGGCGGCCCGGATTCGATCACGGGCGAACGCAAAGTGAAATTTATGGTGGACAACACGGCACTGGGCAGGTTTTCTCCGGGGATCTCCGGTTTTCCCCGCCATCTCATTCCACCGGTGCTCCATCTTCATCTCATGTATCATCAGTGTCATCGCCTGCGGTGCCGTATGTAGTAAAAGCGGGCGTTAAACACTACACATTTCATTTCAGTCTGTAGAAGAGGCAAAACAAAACGATAGTGGCCAAAGAAAGCCATATGAACATACCCAATCACAGCTTTTATAGGTAAACCCTGGCCAAGCGATACTAAATTTTATTGTGCTTTTAGCTGCAAATGGCTTTATATACACATATAATCGTCACTGTTTTATCATTTAATGAATACAGCTTACGAAATGGCTCTTAGCTTTTCTAAAATACTGGACAATCAGACGAGAGAAGACCCTCTTCATTTAAGAATAAGAGGAAGCTAAGTAACATTAATAGTCCACTGTGCTGAGAGCAACTGGCGTATTTAAAGCGGGGAAGTAATAATTCAAGCTTCACCTAACAAACGCGATCAACGATGGAGATTGTAGATCTTCTTTGGTAAGAAGAAAGGTCACCAGTTTATGCAATATCAGCCGAGAAAGGGGAGTCGAACAGAGCGCCCCACATGTGTTTTTGGAGAGATAAAAGGAAACTGTATGGTGGCTCTCAATTTTCCAGTGCTTTATATTCTTTTTCTGTATTCGTTTACTTGCATTATGCTTAGCCACTATTCTTTTAACCCACTTCCCTTCAAGAGGTTCAATTTGATATAAGGCATTCAGCCCTCTTCTCTGTGCTGCCCTATGTTAACATATTGCTTCGCTCCCTCTTTCTCCACCACTCGTTTTCCCAATATGTATTCATTGTTATCATTGCTTCCTTTTCTCACACAGGTATTTGTGTTTACTTCATAGGTAAGGTATTTGCTGGTTTTGTAACAAAAGACGAACCATTTTAACCCGTTCTTTTAAGCAGCAATGCACAGAAACAAAAACCTCGGGAATGAAAGCATATGAATTTGGCACTTAAATAAAAGGAAATGATAAACTACTTTGAAATTCATACGGCATACTATGACAAATACATCAATTCTAGGTGTTTCAGACCAACCCGAACCATTTTTCTGATGCTTAATTCTAGACATTCGAGGCAAACAATCTCTAACGCAAATCGAAAAGACAATTATGAAGAACATACATTTTATATCACTATCCAGCTGAACTCGACGTATACCTTCTGAAGTTTTTGTGTAGTGCAACGGAGGGGCACGAATTAGGACTTAGGATACACAGACCTCTCAGAAATACATTTTTTGAATCCATCTTTATTTGTAGAACCATATCTTACATCTTAAAATGATTATCTCCTCTCAAGAAATTGTTGAAAATTTTCTGCCTATCTTCAGAAATAGTTTTCTAAACATTTTGTTTCACATGTATCTGCACGCAAGCGAAAGAGCTTTGCCGGAACTATTCTACCTGTAGTACACGAACACTCGAAACTTGCTCCTCTGCGACTTTTCCAGGTGAGCAATCCTTAATGCAACCTTGCAACCGGCCACTATGTCGGCGGTATATTTCCCCTCCGCTGTGAGAAACTTCAATACGAGTTAAAATCTTGCGCAAGTAGCATATGAGTCAGAGATATGCACAAAATATTTTAGGGCCTTTTATGACCAATTCACCTAAGAGCGCTTTTGCGACCTTTCAGCAGGAATCTGAAACGGCACACATAGACAGCTTCTTATTACGGGAAATTCATTACGTGTTTCAAGATACAGTTATCAACGACAACATAGGGCCCTCTCACTCCCCCGGTTTACACCGCTGTGATTTCTATCTCTGGGGTACATCATTAGCGGGCAAAGTATATAAAGCCAATCCACGTACTTTGGATGATATTAAGACATAACGTCAAGAAATTGCTGCCATTTCTTAGAAGGAACTGCAGAGTGGAAGGAACAATTTCTTAAGCAGATGACAGAAATGCTTGAACGAAGGCAAGCAGTTCCAATATCTTCTTGCTTAGTGTATGTGATTTACTTTTGTTTATGTATGTTAGAAATAAATTACGCGACAAACCATACTCTGCGGGTTTCCTGTAATCCATACCGCCGAAATAGCAGACAACTTCAAACCACGAAACTGGCTGCTAGAGCCATCGTTCATCCAGAATGACACTTCCATTCACTGTGATGCAACTTCTTCCGCCCTCTTGAACATTCATTTTTCTGCGTGTCGAGAGTATCAATGTCACCCAAATTATTATATGCAGGCAATACATTCAATGAAACAATCTCACTGCCATTATCAGTACTGCCAGGTACCTATGATATTGAACATCTATCTAATTAAATAGAACTTTACGGTCAGAGTCCTTTCCCTCATAGGACTGCATCCGAATTCCTCCCCGTCTGCTTCATAGTAGCTTCCTTGGCATAATCAGAGCTGTTTTAGTTCGATCCTAAACGCTTAATCTCAATTATCACCTATGTAAAAGACATGCGAATCTTACAAATTAGTGCAATGAAACATGATTAAAATCACTATTTGTTGAATTTAAATAACGATAATGCGTACTTCGGTGTAAAGGAATTTAGTTTAGGTCTTAAAACGTAAATTGGAATTGAGAATTGTGTATCTTAGATTCATTCGTTGCAAAGTATGTATTTAATCCTTGAGGATGTTATAAGGTAAGGCCACAACACTAAGTAACACCATTTGCAGTGTCATTTATCTAAGTAAACAAGCAAAATAACATAATATAATTAAATTAGGCTCTGTCATAGTTCCGAGGACTAACGATAAGGTAATCTCCTAAATCAGGCAATTCCCATTAATGAGCTTTGTTACTTTCTGTTATAATGGATACGATTTGCGTACTGAATGACAGTGCTTGATTGGCAATGGATTGAAAACGTAGGATACATATTAACTCTTGAAATATCCGCCGTAAATGTACTTATCTGTATACGCTGTAGTAACACAATCCATTTTATTTTCCGAGCCCATCATAAAATGCCGCTGCAAACATCAACACCCACAATGGATGTGGTTTACATACAAATGACAACACGGAAGTAATGGTATCACTGAGAGGTAAGCTATCGTAAAGCCAATCAATAGAGAGAGGGGATGACATACCTCCTAACTATTGTGTGATCACTTACCATTGTTTACCGCCGGGTTATACTTGCAATTACAATACTACCACATAGCTCACATTCACTCCTTTAAGGTGAGAAGGCTGGGTGCACATTACTAAGAAATTATTATTGATATGTACATGAAAAATTTCAGCCACGTTCTTAAATGTTTATCTGATAATTTGTTACAATTTTTTTAGTTTTTGTAAAAAAAATGCACTGAAATTTCAGAGAAAAATCCCTTCTTATTATTCTTATGAATCTGCTTAATACACACAAAAAAATCATATATGCTGGTCGATTAGGTTTTTTTTTTTTTTTTTTTTTTTTTTTTTTTTTTTTTTTAAACAGTGCGCCGGAACCTGAAAAAGTTTATGTACTGGTTACTGACTTCTCACATGAGTCAGAACATTCCTGCTGCATAGTCTTGACCTAGCCTTCTTGGGCAGTTCTTCAACCATTTTATCTGCTTTCAGGACTCGCAGCTCACAAATTTCTATATATGACTACTATCATGATTAGCACATGTATTGTTGAACTGGGCCTACTAACCACAATAATACATGTGGTTTAATTGTCTTTTCTATTTATATTTTCCACATTTACTGTTCTGTTTTTAGTTAAACCATTGCCTGTAGATTTTCTCTTTCGAAATGTTTTTGGCTTACCGATATCATATATTCACCAAAAACTAGTACAAAATATTATTCAGAACAAATATCTGTTCACACACACAGGCAAAGACAAAAGAAAAACTAGCATCATTGGAGTTACAGTGGTACCAGCAGAAAGCTTGAAAGATCCCTTACAAAACAAACATTAGTTCAGAAATAACTGGTCAGTATTACAGATGTTATGATCGATTTTCTGAAAGCTTACGAAAAGGGGCGTGGTAAAAACTTAACACCCACTAATATAATTATCACGTGCAGTGGTATGATGATAAATGCAAATGCAAGCTAAATTGCAATAAACAAATATGGACTTACCTGTACCTAAATCTTAAATCTGTCACAATAACGAAAAGTGTAGAAGCGGAGGGATGTTGAACATCTTCATGCAGAATCTTTTCACTTACTGAATTTAAGCATTAACTTTAGTATTTTCTTTTCGAGCTAAATGTGATTTTAATACGAAATCTGTACAAATATTTTCTTTGGCTAACCTCGATGAATAACCCAAAGTTAGAAACATGCATAAATGGATTAATATGGTGCACATCACGACGTAAAGTAGTCACGTACAGTTTGCTCGCTGTTTTGCACCACTGCACCATGTTCGATTTCCTCCTTCAAGGTTTCTGTTTATCTGTTCCCTTCTTCCGCACTGTTGTGTGTAATGATTCGCGAAATGGACTGGAGAGGGCCATGTACTTCAGCTGTCCCCCTCCATCAAACTAGAAACATTCATTTAAAAAAATACCACCCTACTAAAACGAGAAGCATTGCCTGCTTTCTCATTGCAAGTTTAAAGCACCTATAATTTACGATACTGTTAAAACTGTATTGTAAAGCGAAATCAGCAATTACTTTTTCACGTCTGATGCAGGACTCGTGACCCTTAAACTGAATACGATAAATTCATTTACGATAGACTGCAAGAAAATTATTACCAAATGTTTAATTGCACTTATTTGAGTTAACATAAACATACACAATGATGAGTGAGTTTCCAGGTTGCTAGCTCTCTCGGTTAGATGCCTAATTAGAACTGCTCAGCTGCCAGTGTACATTGGCATTGAGAAACTAATAGAATCGATGAAGAATGAAACTAAAACTCAGGCGCAGGGATGTCAGTGTGAAACGATCTAGCAGCTGATAGGAACTTGAAGAAACTCACCTGTTGAGACAGCGCTTCGTTTTACTATCTCTACTATTTACTTGTAGTAGGAGAGCAAGCATTGTGAACATAGCTCCAATATTCGCACCTATACTGCTTCAATGCCTATTTCTTACCACGGAGCCACATTTACTGACTAGTAAAATGCTCTGTACAACGACCTGCCAACACCTCATCACGGTGCTTCGAACGTACCACACTTATATGCACTGCTTTACCAGCCGCACGCGTCGGCTGATGCTCGAAGCTCGAAACACGAAAATTTAAAAATCCTCACTACTAATTTCTTCGGATTTCGCATCGGTTTTACATATCTATTTCGCGCGGCAGAATTTTCTGGTACCAGAAGCCTCTCGAATTTCAGTCTCGAATGGACTTTGGCGTATTAATAATGCCACTGGCTTCTAGTTTCGTGACCTCAGCTCGCTGCTATCCTCAAGGGCATACCTCTACCGTCCACTACTCTCGCTTCTCCTACGGACAGATCTGCGATGGCGGCTCAGGTACCTGACTCGACTCTTTCCCTAGAACAGCTTCGCGTTTCCAATGTGACAATATATTGATTTCGGGTAAAGACAGTTATTTTCTTGACATAGGCAATTTCCTGATACTTTTTCGAAGGGATGTCACAGAGAAACCGTTGGTGTTAACGAGCCTGCCGTTAGCTCCTGAGTTCTAGGAACAAATACAAATATGTCAACTACCAACAGTGAAAGACGAGTTAACACCAACTGGTTTCTCTGTGACATCCCTTAGAAAAATTATCACGAAATTGCCTATATGACGAAAATACCTCTCTTTACCCTCTTGATTTTATTAGTTATAGATTCTGAATATATGACTGTGACTGATATACCATGCTTACACAATTTTGAAAATAAGAGAGTATGGCGGTTTTATAGTTAATGGATGAAGCTCACTTTTACAACAGATTTCACCAACAGATGTTAAAATCGACGTAACAAATGTAACGTAACAATTGTCGCAGCGCTAACACTAATGTTAAGTTTCTTGCATTTCACAACCTGTTTTCTGAAAATGTTAACAAACCTGTGTTAACGCCAAGAAACTTGTAAATATCACAGCTATAGAAGGCTGTGGATGAATCGCATTATTTTCTGAACGTACTGCGATGCGCTTTTGTTTTCATTTTCGTCTGCACAAGCTGAAAAATGGCGGATGAACAAAACCATAAATAAAGCCGTGAGACAAATTTCTCATCGATGGAGAAAGAATTGTTAATTGAATTGGTGACGATGTGTAAGGATATCGTGGCAAATAAGAGAACGGATGCGGTGAATTTAAAAGAGAAAGATGTCACGGGGAAAGTATTGGAAACGAATTTAATTCAAATGCATGTGTCACTACAACAAGCACCAAACAACTTGTCAGTATTACGTAAATTTAAAGCGAGGTGCGAAGGACACGTGACTTAAACGTTTCAAGACGGGAGGTGGACAGTGTATTATCCACATAATTCAGTGAATTATAAACTTGGAGAGTTATTAATAATTGAAGCAAATGCGAGATCGTCATACTCCTTTCGATGCATATTCTAACTCAGTATTACGTAAATTTAAAACGAGGTGCGAAGGACAAGTGACTTAAACGTTTGAAGACAGGAGGTGGACAATGTATTATCCACATAATTCAGTGAATTATAAAATCGCAAGGTTATTAATACTTGAAGCCAAGGCGAGATCGTCATATTCCTTTCGATGCATATTCTAACTCATTATTACGTAAATTTAAAACGAGGTGCGAATAAGGACAAGTGACTTAAACGTTTCAAGACGGGAGGTGGACAGTGTATTATCCACATAATTCAGTGAATTATAAAATCGCAAAGTTATTAATACTTGAAGCAAAGGCGAGATCGTCATATTCCTTTCGATGCATGTTATAACCTCTCTTGTACTTTCGCAGTAATCTTCATAGCAACATGTTTCTAAAGTCTAACCCTCCGTAAAATTTTTTCTTCGGATTGCTCCTCAAAATCATTTCTCCTCAAAGGCCGTACTCTTATTACGAATGCCATTTAGACGGTCTTAAATACAGAAAATGGATGTCAACAGCTGAGTTCATGCTCACCATCTTGACTATTTGCAATTGTTAAGGAGTTAACATAAGAAATTTGACTTGTTAGTTTACCAAGAGATTTAACACGAGTGTTACGCTAACACTTGTTGGTGAAATACAATTTCTGTTTTAGCTATTGCTAAACTCGTGTTAAGTCTTAACATCTGTTGGTGAAATTGGGCATTAGAGTTTCCGAATGTTATACATTGAATATACATCGACTCTCTTCTTTTCCTTATTAAGTACAAAAAATAAGAACTATAAAATGAATGTAATGGTATACTCCTTAATGTACTTTAACTACATAAATTGAAATTACCACACTCTGATACAGATTTTTTCGTAAGGGTTGAGATGTTTATCACAAAGGATAGTTCTCTATTCATTTTGTTGGTATATGTGTTTTCAGTATAATGTGACAAAAACCTGAGATACTTGAAAGAACAGTTAAGATAGTGATGAAAAACAAAGTTCGTACTATCGTAGCTTTTGCGACGCAGTTTAAGACATCATTTAGCATATATGTTACAATAAATTTCAGTGTATATGTGTAACAGAAAATAAAACAATCGTTTGACATTCCCACCATCTTACATAAATGTGCAACCTAGCGAAGTTACTGAGAAATGTTCTCATTTAGATAACATTGGAGTTCTTTTTATGTCGTAGAATCCCTATAAAGGTGATTGATTACGGTACTGCAATAAACCTGAAGTAAAATATAACACACTATAACATATTCCTACATATAATTCGCGATAACTAGTCTTCGTACAGGAGTTTAGGCTAAGTTAACTTCTACTAGATCGCTAGTTGTTTACAAGCAAGCGGAGAGAAGAGAGGCAACAGTCTCGTGTGTTACTGAGTTTGCCAGTGGCCGGCAGTGTTTCGGCCGGGCTTGAGGTCGCAATCAAACCCTGTGCACACCTAACTCTTTCAAAAACAGCAACCGGTCCGAAGCTTAGTGATAACAATGTAAACGCAGAACGGAAGCAGAATAGTCGTACTTGCAGCTAGATCTACCGTTCTTGACCCATGGCCTGAGTGTTAGCCCTGTAGGCGAACATCTTGTCTTTCTCGCCAGTTCATTTGCAGCTAGATCCACCGTTCTTGACCCATGGCCTTGAGTGTAAGCCCTGTAGGCGAACACATATCTCTTGTCTTTCTCGCCAGTTCATATGCCTACCTAACGAAATCAAGCAGGGCAGTTGGGGCAGGGGTCAGTGATGTCCTCTGTATCTGAGGCACACTGTTAATTCACTGTTCCTTGTGCAGCATGCTGCCAAGGATATAATTAGAGCACAGGATATAATGATTGCACACATTAATAATTCCATGCAGTACTTTCTAAATTAGGATTCAAACCATACCCAGTCAGAGTTGAGAAATCGCTTCAAATGTATGGGTATATATGAAGAATGAAGACAAAAGCAAACAAATGCTTACATCGTAAAATTTTTTTCAAAAAGATTTTAAAATGTTCAAAACCACGTATAAGATGCCACAGGAGTTCGGAAATAGCAGTGAAAAAAATTGTTCAAGAGCGCAAAGATAACAAAAATCAGACCACATCTTTTGGAACTTAAGGCAAGAAAGCACAACGTTACAGAAATTAACAGATTTAGATGACTTCGATGAATGTATCGTTTAGGAGAAGGCATTAACTTTCAGGCATGTCATCCTTAAACAGAATAGAAAACTGAGTTTTAAATGGAGAAAGATCAAAACAAAAAAGACTGATGATAGAAAAACACGACATTTATTCTGAACGAGAGTATCTGAAAGCCATACGAAAGTGTAAGTCAGAGGGAAGACCATTATTTATACAGATGAAATTTATCCATGGTAGCCACACCAAAACAAAAACATGATTCACGGCGTAACAGCCCGGTACTGAGCCAGAGTCTGCCAACCCGACTGCCTATCTCACATCCACATACGCAAGGCAGAGGTGGACGATCATCCAACCGATACGGAGAGGAGATGTGGTCAGCATCAAAACACCCTCAGCCGGAAAGTGAGCTTTCTTGACCGGGATTCCCTATCTATCGTAGGCAGTCACTTGGTTTGGTAAAGTAAAGTCACACTAAGCTTTACATTTGGTTTCTGCAAGGGCCAAGAAGGGTGAATCGAGATGTACATAGTTCGCTGAAATTTCTTCGCAATGCAAATGGGAAAGTTTTTGTAATACACCTCGTTATTACAGTAGTATGGAGTGCGAACTTATAGTGAAGTGTTCTCTTTACACAGAGCAACGGAAGTAGAATAAATCAACTATTTAATGCAGAATAAAACAATAATAATTTACTTTAAAATTATCACAGCAGTATATCCTACGTGAACAGTTCCCATTCAAACCATGTTCGTAGTTTCTGGAAAGCTAAATACCTCATGGAAGATTAACCTCGGTCTAGACATCAGCGTCCGCTATGTGGGTGTGTCTGTGCTTCTAATGGAACTGCAACAGAGTCATAAGTAAACCCTACTCTGAGAAACAACAACAACAACAATAATAATAATAATAATAATAATAATAATAATAATAATAATAATAATAATAATAATAATAATAATAATAATAATAATAATAATAATAATAATAATAATAATAATAATAATAATAATAATAATAATAATAATAATAATAATAATAATAATAATAATAATAATAATAATAATAATAATAATAATAATAATAATAATAATAATAATAATAATAATAATAATAATAATAATAATAATAATAATAATAATAATAATAATAATAATAATAATAATCTCATTAAGCACGGTGTGATATTTGCCTACACTAATTTCATGGAGTGGAATGACACAAGTGACATAATATTATATTTTAACTTAGATGAGCGAAGAGGTTTTAAATACTGGAAAAAGCCAAGTTTTAATATTATTTCACCAATAATGTTAAATAAATATTTCTTATACTGCGAAAATACAACGGGGAAGAAAATTACAGATTTCGACTTTATTCTTCAATCATTGATACTGTAAGGTCTCAGTGGTTTCTGAAAATGAGTGCAATTATTAAAGATACATCTAACAGTCCTCCTTTTCCATCATTTGCTGTGAAATTACTGGCAAAGAAACAGGAAGGCCACTATACTGTACGTTGTACGCCAGGGCAACGGAAAACATCGCGTATGGTATGCGTAAAATGTGAAATAGGATTACATGCTAAGTGCATTAATTTACTAAGTGCTCCAAATAAATATCAAACTAATGATTCGAGGCTAAACAGCATTAATGCAACTAACTGCGCTTTAGTATTAAATGTGGCGTAGTGCTTTTTTAGCAGCTAAAAGTTTTTAACTGTGCGAAGTGAAGTTCATCTTTTCCGTTAGTATTTTTAATTTTTAAATTGTGATCACTGACCTTTATAACTATTTTTATGGGATGTAAATACACAGAGTGTTCTTAGACTCTACAAGTAGTGTTTCAAAACCACGAGCATAACTGGAATATGTATATTTACTCCTAATGCAAACCATACCGAATTCATAGACACTGGTGAGTCAAATATTGCATATTTTTGTGTACCGTAAGAAAATTTTTAATTATTTTATTTCTGATATTGAAAAGATGCTGGATATTTATTCGATAACCGATAATTCGTTTACTTCATAGATTATTTAACAGAAATTAATGTGCTAAAATCATCTTTCACATTTTTAATCTAGCTTTAAAGTGATATTTGTTATGAATTTTATTCTGAAAAATAGCATTTTGAGACCTAGCAGTTTAACATTTTTCACTACTGCCACTCCATTTCAGCTTGGCAATCAGACAGCGAACCGGTACCATCGATGTAATCAACGTAAGTATTAAAACTCACAGAAGCAAAATTACTTACTATTCCTTTGAGTTAAGCAATAAATATGGGGCATGAAACTGAGTTTACTTCGGCTTCCCCCAAGCTGATATTGCAAAACAAGTGAGTTGACCCGTATTAGCTCTTCAAATGTTCCTGAATATAACAGATGTATATGGAAACCATTCTCTCAAAATTGATTGTCATCAGCATGAGCGAGAAAGAAAACAAAACAAAACTGGTTTTCTATCAATGTTTTGTAAAAATATCAATATGCACACAAAAGGTGTGCGATTGTTAACGCATCATTTCTGGTTTTGTGCTAAGCGAGCTTTTTTATTTAAACACACCTGCGATTGTTCCATTTTTAGTTGCCAGTTAAAGTGGAAACATACTACGCGTTTTATTTTCATTGCTTAATTTAAAAAGAGAATTAGATGCGGCGTTTGCTTGCACAGATAACCGCTCTGAGCGTATGGGTAGAGGATCCCTTTTTAAACGCGCGCTTTAATCTATTTACGCAAATAGCGTCCTGCGAGGGCAGAAAAAATGCAAATGAGAGAAATCGATGGAAAAAACGAAGTACAGAGAGGAGAGTGCAAATTAGAAACATCCCATAATAATATTGACGCGGTAAAGAAATGTTTTACCAAACTTTCGATTTCTCAAATTAACAAGCGTATAGTGCAGTTATGAACCGACAAATCCCTTTTAAAAAATAAATCAATGTGCTCAGTGGGCTGTTGACTAACAAACTTAAAGCTACCAGTGTCGTTTGCTCCAAACGCTTTGCTTGCTTTAGCCTTTTTTCAATCACTGACTTATTCGAGTACAAATAGTAACAAACGCAGCATACACAGATATACAACAGAAATAAACTTTAAAGTGAACTTTATTGATTTATGTCTGTAGTTGAGATTAAAGGATATCAAATTCATGTAAGTTACAGCGAGCGTGCTACGTCAAATCGTCAGGGAATAAAACCTGACATAATACATAGCTCTTGTATAGAGTATGATCATATTTGCATAATTTGATAATCAAATTATGTTATTAAAACAGTTAAGTGTTTAGAAATTAAATTTAATTGAACAATACGTGGTTACTTGCGATACTCCAAGGTCGTAGAAGGAACTCAAGCAAAGGAAAGGTAAAAAGAAAAACTTTCCGAGAAATTTCTCAGACACGCTTTAGAAAATACAACCACAAAAGAACATTTTGAGTACGATGAACACTGCAATATGTATGTCCGTTACTGGGTTCTTTAAAGATCTCATCAGTTTTGGTATTGAATTTATGCCTATTATGTGTTTCAAATGGGAAGAGTTCTCGCCTGTAGCCAATCAGATGCGTTAGAGCCTTCACCGTTGCCACCTCGTCATCCCCACTCTCTTTATATTTCCCTTTCTCTCGCACACTTGAGAGTGTTCCTGCCGCTAGACGTAAGGGAAAGCAAACTGAATTTTCCAAAGTTTTATAATAATGCAGTTGTTGAAGTCACAATTGCAATATAAATATTCATATATTACGCAAATGTTTTAAATATTTGGTTTAAAGTTAATTATAGTTTATGAATTACTTGTTTTTTTAATCCAACGAAAATACCAGCGGTGCATTCGCATAGCCGTGAATGTTACTTACGTTAAGAGATGATTCGTCATTGTTATTGTCTTATATTATTTGTTTGCAACATAATTTGAGCCCACATTAACTCTATTGCATTGTGCTAGCAGTAGTAAGGGAGGGGGGAGGTGGGGCACGTCTCATTGTCCAGCTGATACACTTTTTCATGGAAGAGTAACTGAATAATGATGCTTTGAACTCTCTCTTCATTAACAAAGATATGTGACCAGACACGTTCTGCCGGACTAGCAAGAAGTGTATCGTTTCCTCTCATCGAATTTAACAAACACCTTGGCTTATTCAAAGTACATATTTCTTTTACCACGTCATGTCAAATTTTTACGTTTTAGTTCTGAGTAATTTCAAACATACGTTCACGCATACATGCCAACCAATAATGGTGGTCAATACAGTGCTTACGTCGCAATGCGTTTTATAATATAATGGTATCTATTTATTTATTTGTATTAGGAAAACCATTTTAGCTAAAAATATGGGGTTTTTACGGTTATGTTAGATACATTACTCTCTCCTTCATCATGGATCAGTTTTTGTAAAATCTAAATTTCTGTCTTAGCGCGGATAGTATTTATTAGAGATTGATTAGTTTGTCGCTCGTCACACACTACTTACCGGGAATGCAATACGACGACAAAGCAGGATTCCGATTGGTTGCTCACCTAGTAGTCCTCAAGGACAAACACCTTCCCATTTGAAACACATTATAGTTATTATGTCTTCGTAACTATACAAGATCAAAGTTAGAACACAACATTTAAAACAATCTTTTATAGTAATTCCCTTCATAACACAAATAGCCAGTAGCTACAACGTTTTCCACTACTGCAGAATTTGAAATTCCTCTTACTTAACAGTTTCAATGAACTATATGTTCATCAAGCACAACGTATACATGTCAAATGTTTGTAACAGTGGCTTTAAGGTACTACAATTTTTGAATCTATAGATGACTATTTGCGTTGCAACAAACGCTATAGAAAAAGTGCGTTTTAGCGCATAAGGAGCACAGGAATCCGGCACGATAACCACGAGCATCACTTTATATATTTGAAATATATATAGTATTCTTCTACGACGTTGCCTGTAATGAGCCAGTAGGAGGCTAATGCCCATTTTCACCAACAGTTGTTAAAATCAAGGTTAACAAATGTAACGTAACAATTGTCACAGCGTTAACACTAATGTTAAATTTCTTGCATTTCACCAACCTGTAAATATCTCAGCTATAGAAGGCTATGGATGAGTCGTATTATTTTCTGAACCTACTGCGATGCGCTTTTGTTCTCATTTTCGTCTGCACAAGCTGAAAAATGGCGGATGTACAAAATCATAAATAAAGCCGTGAGACAAATTTCTCATCGATGGAGAAAGAATTGTTAATTGAATTGGTGACGATGTGTAAGGATATCGTGGAAAATAAGAGGAAGGATGTGGTGAATGTAAAAGAGAAAGATGTCACGGGAAAAATATTGGAAACGAATTTAATTCAAATGCATGTGTCACTACTAGAACCACCAAACAACTTGTCAGTATTACGTAAATTTAAAACGGGGTGCGAAGGACAAGTGACTTAAACGTTTCAAGACGGCAGGTGGACAGTGTATTATCCACATAATTCAGTGAATTATAAAATCGCGATGTTATTAATACTTGAAGCAAAGGCGAGATCGCCATATTCCTTTCGATGCATGTTCTAACCTCTCTTGTACTTCCGCAGTAACCTTCATAGCAACATGTTTCGACAGTCTATACCTCCGTAAACATTTTTGTTCGGATAGCTCCTCAAAACCATTTCTCCTCATAGGCCGTACTCTATTACGAATGCCATTTAGACGGTCTTAAATATAGCAAATCGACATCAACAGCTGAGTTCATGCCCGCCATCTTGACTATTTACAATTGTTAAGGACCTAACATCAGAAATTTGGCTTGTTAGTTTAACAAGAGATTTAACACTTGTCTTACGTTGACACTTGTTGGTGAAATCGGGCATAACTTTGATTTAGACGACAAATGAATGTAGTTTGCCTTTAATTTAAACGTACGCAGACAAAGCATATTTAAAGTGCGAGGAGTATATGTTTCAGTTATAAAATATTTCAATTCACAAATAGTTTTAATAAACTCCATGGCCCATAGAGAGAAAATTCTGAAGCGGTGCATTCACATGGGTTTAAGCTCTTCATTCTTGCAAAATCTTACTCTCCTGTCTAGTTCTTTGTTAAGAGATAAACGGCCACGAAATAAGAAACATAAAGAAAAAAATAACGATTTATCATGTCGAATATTTCCAAAATAGTTATTGAATAGAAATACATCACGCAGTTTAAGGAGGCCTAGCGTTTTTAGTAATGATTTGGTGTTTTCTCTTGGTTTACCGATTACATAAGGTCATACAAGATGAAGAGTATATCACAGGTTATTTCCCGAAAGGTTAAGATATATTTTGATGAAAGTCGTAGTATTTAAAAAAAAACAGCGAAACAGTTATTCTCTCAAGGATACTTCGGGGTGCGGGGATTTTGTTATGCTCTTCATAGACACACACCTTTTTGTAACCATGTTCATGTTTGATTAATGGAAAACACCCAAAAGGGGTATTACCGATGAAACACAATTTACAAAAAATTGAAAAGTAAACGGGCTTTAAAAAAAGGCTTTCACTAGTTTATTCTAAGGAATTTGATGTATGTACTTCAAAAGAAACAAAAACGCTAATATTTCAAAATCTAACATATTTTATATTTGCTAATTTCTTTAACACCACACAGTACCCCTTGGAATCACCAGCGGCGTTGTTTTGTTATTACAAATAATACCTTATAACATCATATTACATTAATATTACTTAACTGAATTTCCAGTGAATAATTTGGAAAATACGGTGAAGGAACCTGATGTTCCCTGATAAAGTCAACTATCACCTACATTATCAGCTTTTATCTATAAAGTGAAATGGGCCTTATCAATGGCACAAAAGTAATACATTTAGAAAATTAACTTTAATACTTCTATATAATTGTTTAATGCGAAAATGTTGAATGGTTACATTCACTGCAAAGAAAAAAAGTAGTGAATTCAGCGATATCAGTTGTTTAGAGCCTCCCCGCCACTTTAATTAATTTATTATAGAAACGCTACAAAATCAAGGGGCTATGCTCAGCCTATCTTTCAGCTTGCCTCTATGTATGCACACAAAATCATTAACAGCATGCGATCTTCTCGAGCTAAATTCAATCTCCGGCATGTTAAGCATTAAATTACCAATCTCATATCGGAGATTCTGCAGCTGTGTACAGATAATTCAAACACGTTGCCGCGACATTTCACTCAGAATGTGTGGGTGGCAAACTGCCAAGACAGGATGTTCTTCGTAATCCAACTTCAATGCAAGCTTTACCAAGAACGTATAGTCTTCTAGTCACCGCAATAACATTACTAGAATAGAAATACTGTATGTTCCACATGGGTTAAAAGATGTTCACATATGCCTTGCTGCCTTGAATTGTAGACTACAACTAATATTTATATTCAATCTTTCCATCAATAAGTGCCACTGCATCATTCTGAAACACTACCAGCAAATTTGTGTGTGAGGAGTTACAAAGACATTATCTGAAATTTTAATTAAAGGTCGTGTTTTACGCAAAATTTATACTTGTCCCTCCAAGCCCACGGCAATAAATAACATTATTGTGTGATATAGACAACGTGGTCAACAGGAGCATCCAGAAGTTGTCTCTACACCCATGGCAACAATAACTTTACTCGGCTGCGGCGTGAGAGAGACACGGTTAGTCATTGGGCTCTTTAGCTACTCTCTCCACTCTGCTGCCAAAATGTCAAATGCCTCTTTTAAGAGACACAACAAATGTGTCCAAAACCAAAGCTCATATGTTATGAAATAAACACTCGGTGCATACACACCCTCTAATAAGGACCTTCTAGTGATATTGAGTGAAGGAAAATGTTAGGGGCAAGCAAAGTTCTGATAATCTTTTCCCAAACAAATGCTTGACGCTATGAACTACAGATCCCTCCTAATTTGTTTTTATATAGCTTATGGTATAGATCTGCTGCTTTAATGTTTATATTACTCTACAAAGTGCATAGTCAGTTAACAATAACAATGATGTTAATGATTCTAATTAAAATAATAGAAGAACAAAAGGGTACTGAAGTACAATGTGCCCTCATCTTTTCATGGCAAAATTAGATAATAGCGTCGTAAACAATCTGCTGCACTCCTAGGACTTCTTCTACTCTTGTAAAATTATTCTAACAAATACTTATTGCTAATTTTCTTGTAGGTGTAAGTTTAATAAGGAATTCAGTAGCATTAAAGGGATAGTCAGCTCTTTAAAGGGCTGGTCGCTTAGTGATGTCTTCGAAAATTCCGTTCTCTTTGCATGGATAAGAGTTAAAAAAAATCAATAACGGCTTCCCATTTGAGAGAAAGTATAACTACAGAAAAATTCAGACAAATAAGTTGTTCGCTCAAAAAATAATAAATAAATAAATAAAAAATAAAAAAGAGAGCCAAGTATATAAATTGGGTTTACCTCTTACCGTTTCTGAGTTATGGGAAAGTCATCATGAAAATAGTTTAAGCATATTATATGTTGAATAAAATAACAATTTTTGAAACATTTTCCACGTAAAGGATAGCCTGGAGAGAGGGGATTTTCTTAAATATCTTTATGTTGCACTCTTTAGAAAATGCTGAACTAAAATATTAGGTTTAATATTTAACATATTTTTCTTTAAGAGCCATGGTGTTCACACACACACACACACACACACACACACACACACACACACTACAAACGTGAACTAAAAATACTTTTGAATTCAATGGACTTAAACGCTTGTATTTCCACTGAAATCTAGGAATCCAATTTTTTGGTGGAATGCAGTTCCTACCATGCCTCCCTCAAGTACGCAGTAAACAAAGTAAATAGTTGTCATGGGCGGACACGGACAAGTCAAATAAACATTTATGAAGCATTTGACAGTCTGAAAGATGATGTGTTTATTCCCTCGAAAAAAAAAATTACTGTAGCATAAGTGGAAAACATTATAAGACGCTGTTCTTGTGTATTATCAAGAACTACACACGCCATTTCAAGCCTGAGAACAGCCACTCGTCGCCTAGAACAGAACCAAGTTTACTCAGGCCATTCAGATTCGCTAATGGCGAGTGCTGCTGTTTCACTTCCAAAGTGAGTGGAGTTATGGAAACTAGTAATTAAAATTTTTTCCAATTCATTTGGAGTCATTGCTTTCCATTTTTCTTTGTAGCTTTCCTTCAAGAAGTAAATTACTTTGTTACGAATTTTATATTTTTAACTGCATATAGCTGTCCATAGTTGTAATTTTGTTTGCCTCTACGTTTATGATATTGTATATATGTTTCAAGAAGTGGCATAGCGTCGGTTTAGTTTTCCTGTACTGTCATAGAGTTTGTGTCACGATCTTTTGTAGTTTGAGAGTTCCTCCTGGGTCCTTGCAAATGTGCACCACGGTATGCGTTATATCATGGTTGCCAGTTTTGAAAAGCAATGCAATTTATTTGTGCGTTACTTCCACTTACTAATGTTGTTGGTTCGAGGCAATGAGAATCGAGTATTTGTCATTCCATTAAGTTTGTGGGGTATTCTTGGATTGTCCGCAGTTTGGTTACTTCTATGAAGTATTACTCCCTCTTTTCCCTTTCGAGAATTTTGATTTTGGGAAGGTATGGAGTTTTAGCTTTAGTTGTTTTACTCCATGTAAAGGTTGCCCTCATGATTCTTTATTATCTTCGGTCGGTTACCATGTCACCTTGGTGGATACACCTGACTGCTTGTGTATTTGTCTTTATTTCGCTCGAAACGCAATTAACACTTCTATCACTCTGAAAAATTTAATGATTTTAACTAATATTTACTGGAAATTGCCGAATTGCTGTGCAAGTAATGTATTGAGGGCTCAGATAGATCAGACTTTTCGCTTTATTTCCTATACTCATGAAGTAATCGGCCACTGTTAAACTGTCCTGCTTTAAAGGCTTATTTGCCTAATTTAAGTCCTAAATATGCTACTTGTATCACGATCCGGGAGTGTCACACGAAAGAATTTCCGTTGTCAAAGGCTTTTCGGATTATGTACATTCTCAGTTCCTATGAAATCATTTTTATTTCTAAATATTCCTTGAGGTCTTTAAGGATTCAATCGTTTGGTTCTCCTACTCATTATCATATGTTGGAGCTACAACCTGAGACATTAGATCCCTGGAATACACTGCACTGCTAGATGAAATCTGTGGCGTGTGTGCTTTATGTCTGCGTCTTCAGGAAACATTTCTTAAGTCTGTGATCACCTGTAATGGTTATAGATTTCGTTTATTATTGAGCCTTTGTTCACATTATTTCATAGATGTACATTAAGTGTGTCCATAACCTCTGATTTCTTTTACCTTTGCAAATTTCTTCTTTAGTATGTTGTGGTTTTGTGTTACTTTAGTGACCAAGACTGCTAAACATATCACATATCCGTTCTCCTAGAATCTAAGTTTTCACTTTCTTGTGATCAGCTATATTGTCAAAATTGGCCTTTGACTTCTCAATGTTATTTTTAACGGTTGGATGAAAATCTATCTTAATTTCATTTATTTATTTGTTTAACCATACCTCTTATTTCAATCACGGTTTCCGACTGAAATTTAATTTACCCGGATCCGTTTTCTGCGGTTTTGAGATTTATATCAGCTGCTAACTGGCTATGTTTGGTATTGATATCAGTAGCAAGCTGATCCTGGTTTATCGTGATATTCCTAGTTGTCTGACCCTGTTTATTACTGATATTCCTAGCTATCCTGTTCTGCTTTGCAGACAATTCTTATCGATCACTGGCCAATTTGTTTTGCTTTTCAGTGATCTCCCTAAGCAATTTATCCTGCTTTTCAATAACGTCCCTAGCTGTCGTTCTGTTCCGTTATTTCCAGTTTCATCTGCCTCAACAAAGTAAATTATGTTCAGATGTCTATTGCCAACAGTATCCTTTTCAATTCTATCCTGATTATCTGCATTCTTTGTGAGATGCATTATATCTCTCCACTCCTTTTCTTTGACATATCTCACTCTACCTCTATTCCGAGCATGCAATGTTTTTAAATTTAGCTAGCAATCTTTCACTAGATATAAGAGTGAAAATTGTGACAGCCTTAAAGCTTTATCTTGGTACTCATGTTACGAATTTCTAGATATCAAGAACTCTTTCTTCTTTTCTTTTCGTTACGGTCACTGCGTTGGTTGTAGGTCGCTCAATGTAGTGGTGATCCTTCGTCTTCAGATTGTGTGTTTTGGCCGCTCTAGCATATTTCTTTTTGCGTTTTGTTATCATTCCTTTATTTGTTTTATTTTACCGAATCCTATTCATGCGTCACACAGTTGTGTGGCGTTTGTGGAGCACGTGTATTTTATTTTCTGTCTGACTGGCTAGCTTTCAAGTATGAGACATGTGTCAACGAAATGGGAACCAGGCTTATCTATCTTATTGTTAATTTAATAATAGCGCAAGTCAATTTATGAACTGCAGCGTTATTTATTCAGAAAAAGATTATACAAACTTGTTACATCACTTTCTTTTTTTAGAAAATCACTTACACAGCGAAATAATTTGTACTTCAAAATTTCTGAATTAACAAACTAGTATAAATGTTTAATTTTAATAATTTACTTTTTCACTATGAAGAACATCAACAATATATATTTCTTTCATAGAAAACACATTCTCAAGGAAGCGTCTCTGATCTAAATTAAATCTGATTATTTGAAAACCCTGTATCGCTACACCCTTGGTGCAACAGAACTTAAAAATAATTCTCTATTATTTATTATTCTGTTATGTTTTACTTAACTATGCATGCAGTTAATTATTATTTAACGTCGCGTTTAGAAAAAACATCGGTAGTTTCCAACTTAATGAAAGATATTCTGCTCTAGACATTCTCATTAGTGTGCACAGAACTAAGTATTTCCCGAACATGTTTTACTCTTAACTCCTAACACTTACAGTTGTAAAATTAAATTTTTCTTGACTATCTTCGGCTCTTGAATCATCTGTCTGGTATTACTGCCTTCTTCGGATAATGTTACTGAACATCTGATCACACCCTGTTGCTTTCCTTCATGTCCTACTATGCTAATCCATTATTCACTTGCCTTTCTCAATCAACTGTCTATAGAATGCAAATTAATTGTTCTTCCACACTGGCCGTGTGTAGGCAAATGGACCTAAAGGACCTAATAGTGGATAACTATAAAGCCCAGAACTTAAAGTACTTACACGTTGTAAGTCGCCATTAAGGTAGTTGTCTCATATGTTAGTGAGAACTCCTAAGTGGTTTACCGGAAATAATACGAGGCAGTTGGAGAATTTAATGTCATATCGGCACGTTGGTCATAGTAGCTCAATGTTTAGAGTGGCTGGACGGCAACCATAATATCCGTGGTTCAAAGCCCGGCTATGGAATTGAATTTTTCAGTGTGCCTCTACGTTTTCACATCTGTCTAAATGGTTTTTACTTATTTGTATTACAATTTATTCATTAAGATTTCCACATATTAACATATTTTCGAAGTCTAACATTTTGTTACAGAAATTTTCGCGTTCTCCAATATTCCTTTAATATCACAAGATGACTATACTCTTTACGTAATTTTTATTTTGATTCTACTTCGCCCGTTATTCTTCACATTCATACATACAACTTTTACAATTACTACGGCAATTAGCAAGTGTCACATAAAATACCGGTTCAGGGCCGTAAGAGATCGCCAAGCAGCCAAAGCAATGTGGCAAACATTCGTTTATAGAACATGGTTATATATACAGGGCCATGATCAGAACCTGACGTAATGTGCGCAAAAAAGGCTTAAACTATGTAAGCAAATAGAACCTTCAAGTTCAAATTAGGTAGTAATATAGGCATTCTCAGAGATAGACATAGGCGGACTTACTAAATAGTCGCATTCTATACTTGAATTTACTGAATTCCATTATTCTCCTAATTTAGTGGAAATGAACCTAATGTACACAGATGAGAGTTACTCCGTATGATCTGTGGCAAACACTTATTTTAATTAAGTTACTTTTCTGTTAAATATGTTTCACAATCTCATGCTGGTTTGCATTTAATTATTATATACTCTATTATATATTTAACAGGCTACTATTGCGCCTGAAATGAAGAAGGTTTGTACTGTCTTTTTACGCAAGTGAGAAGTAAAAATCAACAAATTCATCGTATTATCAAACAAAGCGAAGAGTTATTACTAAAATGATGGATTTCTCTGTTGTAATCCGGTAGCTACTTTATATTACATGAAACAATGCAATTGCTGGAGATAGGAAAGAAAGGTCTGGGTTAAACGCTCACTCCGGTATGTCATCAATAATAGTTCATTATGAAATGTAATGATAGTACTATGATTAGTATCTGATTACTTTGTAGGCGTAGAAACTGACGAAATTAAAAATAACGCAATAGAGATCAGAAAAAACTTGCAAATACTTATGACTACAAAAATAAAACAATAGACTTTAAATTGAAAAGCGAAAACACTGTTAATACAGGAAAGTCATAGCACTATAAAATTAGGATAGTTTACACCAGCAGTAGGGATATTATTTACTTTTATACAACAAAAGCCAAATATAAAAAACAGAGAAACGTTGAGCGCAGTGTATGCAATGTGGTGATTATACATGAGCAAAGCTTACATATGTGGCAAGGGTAACGGAGAGAGTTCGCCGTGGTATACAGGCAATGTGCCGAACAGCCATGTGCAAAGTCAGTCTGTGCAACCGGTGTCACGGTGACAGAACGCTCTGGTGTATAGGCATTGTGGCGAACAGTCGTTTGTAAAGTCAGTCTTTATACCCGGTGTCATGGTAAGGGAACGCCGTGGTGTATAGGCAATGTGGCGAACAGTCATGGGTACAGCCAGTCTGTATACCCGGTGTCATGGTAAGGGAACGCCGTGGTGTATAGGCATTGTGGCGAACAGTCGTTTGTAAAGTCAGTCTTTATACCCAGTGTCATGGTAAGGGAACGCCGTGGTGTATAGGCAATGTGGCGAACAGTCATGTGTAAAGTCAGTCTGTGCAACCGGTGTCACGGTGACAGAACGCTCTGGTGTATAGGCATTGTGGCGAACAGTCGTTTGTAAAGTCAGTCTTTATACCCGGTGTCATGGTAAGGGAACGCCGTGGTGTATAGGCATTGTGGCGAACAGTCATGGGTACAGTCAGTCTTTATACCCGGTGTCATGGTAAGGGAACGCCGTGGTGTATAGGCAATGTGGCGAACAGTCATGGGTACAGTCAGTCTGTATACCCAGTGTCATGGTAAGGGAACGCCGTGGTATATAGGCAATGTGGCAAAGTCATGTGTAAAGCCAGTCTGTATACCCGGTGTCATGGTAAGGACACGCCATGGTGAATAGGCAATGTGGCGGGCAGTCATGTGTAAAGTCAGTCTGTATACCCGGTGTGATTATAAGGGTACGCCGTGGTGTATAGGCAATGTGGCGAAGTCGTGCGTAAAGTCAGTCTGTATACCCGCTGTCATGGTAAGGGAACGCCGTGGTGTATAGGCAATGTAGCCAAGTCATGCGTAAAGCCAGTCTGTATACCCGGTGTCATGGTAAGGGTACGCCGTGGTGGATAGGCAATGTAGCGAAGTCATGCGTAAAGCCAGTCTGTATAACCGGTGTCATGGTAAGGGAACGCCGTGGTGTATAGGCAATGTAGCGAAGTCATGCGTAAAGCCAGTCTGTATAACCGGTGTCATGGTAAGGGAACGCCGTGGTGTATAGGCAATGTGGCGAACAGTCATGTGTAAAGTCAGTCTGTGCAACCGGTGTCATGGTAAGGGAACGCCGTGGTGTATAGGCAATGTGGCGAACAGTCATGTGTAAAGCCAGTCTGTATACCCGGTGTCCTGGTAAGGGTACGCCGTGGTGTATAGGCAATGTAGCGAACAGTCATGTGTAAAGCCAGTCTGTATACCCGGTGTCATGGTAAGGGAACGCCGTGGTGTATAGGCAATGTGGCGAACAGTCATGTGTAAAGCCAGTCTGTATAACCGGTGTCATAGTAAGGGAACGCCGTGGTGTATAGGCAATGTGGCGAACAGTCATGTGTAAAGCCAGTCTGTATAACCGGTGTCATGGTAAGGGAACGCCGTGGTGTATAGGCAATGTGGCGAACAGTCATGTGTAAAGCCAGTCTGTATACCCGGTGTCATGGTAAGGGAACGCCGTGTTGTATAGGCAATGTGGCGAACAGTTATGTGTAAAGTCAGTCTGTATACCCGGTGTCATGGTAAGGATACGCCGTGGTGTATAGGCAATGTGGCGAACAGTCATGTGTAAAGTCAGTCTGTATACCCGCTGTCATGGTAAGGGAACGCCGTGGTGTATAGGCAATGTAGCGAAGTCATGCGTAAAGCCAGTCTGTATACCCGGTGTCATGGTAAGGGAACGCCGTGGTGTATAGGCAATGTGGCAAACAGTCATGTGTAAAGTCAGTCTGTATACCCGCTGTCATGGTAAGGGAACGCCGTGGTGTATAGGCAATGTAGCGAAGTCATGCGTAAAGCCAGTCTGTATACCCGCTGTCATGGTAAGGGAACGCCGTGGTGTATAGGCAATGTGGCGAACAATCATGTGTAAAGCCAGTCTGTATACCCGGTGTCATGGTAAGGGTACGCCGTGGTGTATAGGCAATGTGGCGAACAGTCATGTGTAAAGTCAGTCTGTATACCCGGTGTCATGGTAAGGGAACGCCGTGGTGTATAGGCAATGTAGCGAAGTCATGCGTAAAGCCAGTCTGTATACCCGGTGTCATGGTAAGGGAACGCCGTGGTGTATAGGCAATGTGGCGAACAGTCATGTGTAAAGTCAGTCTGTGCAACCGGTGTCATGGTAAGGGAACGCCGTGGTGTATAGGCAATGTGGCGAACAGTCATGTGTAAAGTCAATCTGTATACCCGCTGTCATGGTAAGGGTACGCCGTGGTGTATAGGCAATGTGGCGAACAGTCATGTGTAAAGTCAATCTGTATACCCGCTGTCATGGTAAGGGAACGCCGTGGTGTATAGGCAATGTAGCGAAGTCATGCGTAAAGCCAGTCTGTATACCCGGTGTCGTGGTAAGGGTACGCCGTGGTGTATAGGCAATGTGGCGAACAGTCATGTGTAAAGTCAGTCTGTATACCCGGTGTCATGGTAAGGGAACGCTGTGGTGTATAGGCAATGTGGCGAACAGTCATGTGTAAAGTCAGTCTGTATACCCGGTGTCATGGTAAGGGTACGCCGTGGTGTATAGGCAATGTAGCGAAGTCATGCGTAAAGCCAGTCTGTATACCCGGTGTCATGGTAAGGGTACGCCGTGGTGTATAGGCAATGTGGCGAAGTCATGCGTAAAGCCAGTCTGTATACCCGGTGTCATGGTAAGGGTACGCCGTGGTGTATAGGCAATGTGGCGAACAGTCATGTGTAAAGCCAGTCTGTATACCCGGTGTCATGGTAAGGGAACGCCGTGCTGTATAGGCAATGTGGCGAACAGTCATGTGTAAAGTCAATCTGTATACCCCCTGTCATGGTAAGGGAACGCCGTGGTGTATAGGCAATGTGGCGAAGTCATGTGTAAAGCCAGTGTGTATACCCGGTGTCATGGTAAGGGTACGCCGTGGTGTATAGGCAATGTGGCGAACAGTAATGTGTAAAGCCAGTCTGTATACCCGGTGTCATGGTAAGGGAACGCCGTGGTGTATAGGCAATGTAGCGAACAGTCATGTGTAAAGCCAGTCTGTATACCCGGTGTCATGGTAAGGGTACGCCGTGGTGTATAGGCAATGTGGCGAACAGTCATGTGTAAAGCCAGTCTGTATACCCGGTGTCATGGTAAGGGAACGCCGTGGTGTATAGGCAATGTGGCGAACAGTCATGTGTAAAGCCAATCTGTATACCCGGTGTCATGGTAAGGGTACGCCGTGGTGTATAGGCAATGTGGCGAACAGTCATGTGTAAAGTCAATCTGTATACCCGCTGTCATGGTAAGGGAACGCCGTGGTGTATAGGCAATGTGGCGAACAGTCATGTGTAAAGCCAATCTGTATACCCGCTGTCATGGTAAGGGAACGCCGTGGTGTATAGGCAATGTAGCGAAGTCATGCGTAAAGCCAGTCTGTATACCCGGTGTCATGGTAAGGGTACGCCGTGGTGTATAGGCAATGTGGCGAACAGTCGTGTGTAAAGTCAATCTGTATACCCGCTGTCATGGTAAGGGAACGCCGTGGTGTATAGGCAATGTGGCGAACAGTCGTGTGTAAAGTCAGTCTGTATACCCGGTGTCATGGTAAGGGTACGCCGTGGTGTATAGGCAATGTGGCGAACAGTCATGTGTAAAGTCAGTCTGTATAACCGGTGTCATGGTAAGGGTACGCCGTGGTGTATAGGCAATGTGGCGAACAGTCATGTGTAAAGTCAGTCTGTATACCCGGTGTCATGGTAAGGGTACGCCGTGGTGTATAGGCAATGTGGCGAACAGTCATGTGTAAAGTCAGTCTGTATAACCGGTGTCATGGTAAGGGTACGCCGTGGTGTATAGGCAATGTGGCGTACAGTCATGTGTAAAACCAGTCTGTATAACCGGTGTCATGGTAAGGGAACGCCGTGGTGTATAGGCAATGTGGCGAACAGTCATGTGTAAAGTCAATCTGTATACCCGCTGTCATGGTAAGGGTACGCCGTGGTGTATAGGCAATGTAGCGAAGTCATGCGTAAAGCCAGTCTGTATACCCGGTGTCATGGTAAGGGAACGCCGTGGTGTATAGGCAATGTGGCGAACAGTCATGTGTAAAGTCAGTCTGTATACCCGGTGTCATGGTAAGGGTACGCCGTGGTATATAGGCAATGTGGCGAACAGTCATGTGTAAAGTCAATCTGTATACCCGGTGTCATGGTAAGGGAACGCCGTGGTGTATAGGCAATGTGGCGAAGTCATGCGTAGAGTCAGTCTGTATACCCGGTGTGATGATAAGGGAACGCCGTGGTGTATAGGCAATGTGGCGAACAGTCATGTGTAAAGCCAGTCTGTATACCCGGTGTGATGATAAGGGAACGCCGTGGTGTATAGGCAATGTGGCGAACAGTCATGTGTAAAGTCAGTCTGTATAACCGGTGTCATGGTAAGGGAACGCCGTGGTGTATAGGCAATGTGGCGGACAGTCATGTGTAAAGTCAGTCTGTATGCCCGGTGTCATGGTAAGGGTACGCCGTGGTGTATAGGCAATGTGGCGGAGAGTAATGTGTAAAGTCAGTCTGTATCACCGGTGTCATGGTAAGGGTACGTCGCGGTGTATAGGCAATGTGGCGAACAGTCATGTGTAAAGTCAGTCTGTATACCCGGTGTCATGGTAAGGGTACGTCGTGGTGTATAGGCAATGTGGCGAACAGTCATGTGTAAAGTCAGTCTGTATACCCGGTGTCATGGTAAGGGAACGCCGTGGTGTACAGGCAATGTGGCGAACAGTCATGCGTAAAGTCATTCTGTATAACCGGTGTCAAGGTAAGGGTACGTCGTGGTGTATAGGCAATGTGGCGAACAGTCATGTGTAAAGTCAGTCTGTATACCCGGTGTCATGGTAAGGGAACGCCGTGGTGTATAGGCAATGTGGCGAACAGTCATGTGTAAAGCCAATCTGTATACCCGGTGTCATGGTAAGGGAACGCCGTGGTGTATAGGCAATGTAGCGAAGTCATGCGTAAAGCCAGTCTGTATACCCGGTGTCATGGTAAGGGTACGCCGTGGTGTATAGGCAATGTGGCGAACAGTCATGTGTAAAGCCAATCTGTATACCCGCTGTCATGGTAAGGGAACGCCGTGGTGTATAGGCAATGTAGCGAAGTCATGCGTAAAGCCAGTCTGTATACCCGGTGTCATGGTAAGGGTACGCCGTGGTGTATAGGCAATGTGGCGAACAGTCGTGTGTAAAGTCAATCTGTATACCCGGTGTCATGGTAAGGGTACGCCGTGGTGTATAGGCAATGTGGCGAACAGTCATGTGTAAAGTCAGTCTGTATAACCGGTGTCATGGTAAGGGTACGCCGTGGTGTATAGGCAATGTGGCGTACAGTCATGTGTAAAGCCAGCCTGTATACCCGGTGTCATGGTAAGGGTACGCCGTGGTGTATAGGCAATGTGGCGAACAGTCATGTGTAAAGTCAGTCTGTATACCCGGTGTCATGGTAAGGGAACGCCGTGGTGTATAGGCAATGTGGCGAACAGTCATGTGTAAAGCCAATCTGTATACCCGGTGTCATGGTAAGGGAACGCCGTGGTGTATAGGCAATGTAGCGAAGTCATGCGTAAAGCCAGTCTGTATACCCGGTGTCATGGTAAGGGTACGCCGTGGTGTATAGGCAATGTGGCGAACAGTCATGTGTAAAGTCAATCTGTATACCCGCTGTCATGGTAAGGGAACGCCGTGGTGTATAGGCAATGTGGCGAACAGTCATGTGTAAAGCCAATCTGTATACCCGCTGTCATGGTAAGGGAACGCCGTGGTGTATAGGCAATGTAGCGAAGTCATGCGTAAAGCCAGTCTGTATACCCGGTGTCATGGTAAGGGTACGCCGTGGTGTATAGGCAATGTGGCGAACAGTCGTGTGTAAAGTCAATCTGTATACCCGCTGTCATGGTAAGGGAACGCCGTGGTGTATAGGCAATGTGGCGAACAGTCAATTGTAAAGTCAGTCTGTATAACCGGTGTCATGGTAAGGGTACGCCGTGGTGTATAGGCAATGTGGCGCACAGTCATGTGTAAAGCCAGTCTGTATAACCGGTGTCATGGTAAGGGAACGCCGTGGTGTATAGGCAATGTGGCGAACAGTCATGTGTAAAGTCAGTCTGTATACCCGGTGTCATGGTAAGGGTACGCCGTGGTGTATAGGCAATGTGGCGAACAGTCATGTGTAGAGTCAGTCTGTATAACCGGTGTCATGGTAAGGGTACGCCGTGGTGTATAGGCAATGTGGCGTACAGTCATGTGTAAAGCCAGTCTGTATACCCGGTGTCATGGTAAGGGTACGCCGTGGTGTATAGGCAATGTGGCGAACAGTCATGTGTAAAGTCAATCTGTATACCCGCTGTCATGGTAAGGGTACGCCGTGGTGTATAGTCAATGTAGCGAAGTCATGCGTAAAGCCAGTCTGTATACCCGGTGTCATGGTAAGGGAACGCCGTGGTGTATAGGCAATGTGGCGAACAGTCGTGTGTAAAGTCAGTCTGTATACCCGGTGTCATGGTAAGGGTACGCCGTGGTGTATAGGCAATGTGGCGAACAGTCATGTGTAAAGTCAATCTGTATACCCGGTGTCATGGTAAGGGAACGCCGTGGTGTATAGGCAATGTGGCGAAGTCATGCGTAGAGTCAGTCTGTATACCCGGTGTGATGATAAGGGTACGCCGTGGTGTATAGGCAATGTGGCGAACAGTCATGTGTAAAGCCAGTCTGTATACCCGGTGTCATGGTAAGGGAACGCCGTGGTGTATAGGCAATGTGGCGGACAGTCATGTGTAAAGTCAGTCTGTATGCCCGGTGTCATGGTAAGGGTACGCCGTGGTGTATAGGCAATGTGGCGGAGAGTCATGTGTAAAGTCAGTCTGTATAATCGGTGTCATGGTAAGGGTACGTCGTGGTGTATAGGCAATGTGGCGAACAGTCATGTGTAAAGTCAGTCTGTATACCCGGTGTCATGGTAAGGGTACGTCGTGGTGTATAGGCAATGTGGCGAACAGTCATGTGTAAAGTCAGTCTGTATACCCGGTGTCATGGTAAGGGAACGCCGTGGTGTATAGGCAATGTGGCGAACAGTCATGTGTAAAGTCAGTCTGTATAACCGGTGTCATGGTAAGGGTACGTCGTGGTGTATAGGCAATGTGGCGAACAGTCATGTGTAAAGTCAGTCTGTATAACCGGTGTCATGGTAAGGGTACGTCGTGGTGTATAGGCAATGTGGCGTCAGTCATGTGCAGTCAGTCGATGTAGCCAGGGTCATGGTGAGGGAACGCAGTGGTATATAGGCAATAGGGCGTATAGTCATGTCTAAAGTCTATGTACCCGGGGCATGCTGAGGGATCGCCGTGGTGTATAGGCAACGTGACGAACAGGTGGGTCTTAAAGACTGACTATGTAACAGGGAGCATGGGGACAGATCGCCGTGGTGTATAGGCAATGTGATGTACAGTTATGTGTAAATTCTGACTATGTACCCAGGGACAGATCGCCGTGGTGTATACGCAATGTGATGTACAGTTATGTGTAAATTCTGACTGTGTACCCGGGGACAGACCGCCGTGGTGTATAGGCAATGTGGCGTACAGTAATGTGTAAATTCTGACTGTGTAGCCGATGAGAGATCGCCGTGGTGTATAGGCAATGTGGCGTACAGTCCTGTGTAAATTCTGACTGTGTACCTGGGTCAGATCGCCGTGGTGTATAGGCAACGTGACGTACAGTCCTGTGTAAATTCTGACTGTGTACCCGGGGACAGATCGCCGTGGTATATAGGCAATGTGACATACAGTCCTGTGTAAATTCTGACTGTGTACCCGGGGACAGATCGCCGTGGTGTATAGGCAATGTGACGTACAGTCCTGTGTAAATTTTGACTGTGTACCGGGGACAGATCGCCGTGGTGTATAGGCAATGTGACATACAGTGCTGTGTAAATTTTGACTGTGTACACGGGGACAGATCGCCGTGGTGTATAGGCAATGTGACGTGCAGTCCAGTGTAAATTCTGACTGTGTACCCGGGGACAGATCGCCGTGGTATATAGGCAATGTGACATACAGTCCTGTGTAAATTTTGACTGTGTACACGGGGACAGATCGCCGTGGTATATAGGCAATGTGACGTACAGTCCTGTGTAAATTTTGACTGTGTACCCGGGGACAGATCGCCGTGGTATATAGGCAATGGGACGTACAGTCCTGTGTAAATTCTGACTGAGTACCCGGGGACAGATCGCCGTGGTATATAGGCAATGTGACGTACAGTTCTGTGTAAATTCTGACTGTGTACCCGGGAACAGATCGCCGTGGTGTATAGGCAATGTGACGTACAGTCCTGTGTAAATTTTGACTGTGTACCCGGGGACAGATCGCCGTGGTATATAGGCAATGTGACATACAGTCCTGTGTAAATTTTGACTGTGTACACGGGGACAGATCGCCATGGTATATAGGCAATGTGACGTACAGTCCTGTGTAAATTCTGACTGTGTACCCGGGGACAGATCGCCGTGGTGTATAGGCAATGTGACGTACAGTCCTGTGTAAATTCTGACTGTGTACCCGGGGACAGATCGCCGTGGTGTATAGGCAATGTGACGTACAGTCCTGTGTAAATTCTGACTGTGTACCCGGGGACAGATCGCCGTGGTATATAGGCAATGTGACGTACAGTCCTGTGTAAATTCTGACTGTGTACCCAGGGGACAGATCGCCGTGGTATATAGGCAATGTGACGTACAGTTCTGTGTAAATTCTGTGTACCCGGGGACATATCGCGGTGGTGTATAGGCAATGTGACGTACAGTCCTGTGTAAATTCTGACTGTGTACACAGGGACAGATCGCCGTGGTATATAGGCAATGTGACGTACAGTCCTGTGTAAATTCTGACTGTGTACACGGGGACAGATCGCCGTGGTGTATAGGCAATGTGACGTACAGTCCTGTGTAAATTTTGGCTGTGTACCCGGGGACAGATTGTCGTGGTATATAGGCAATGTGACATACAGACCTGTGTAAATTCTGACTGTGTACCCGGGGACAGATCGCCGTGGTGTATAGGCAATGTGACGTACAGTCCTGTGTAAATTTTGACTGTGTACCCGGGGACAGATCGCCGTGGTGTATAGGCAATGTGACGTACAGTCCTGTGTAAATTTTGACTGTGTACCCGGGGACAGATCGCCGTGGTGTATAGGCAATGTGACATACAGACCTGTGTAAATTTTGACTGTGTACCCGGGGACAGATCGCCGTGGTGTATAGGCAATGTTACGTACAGTCCTGTGTAAATTCTGGCTGTGTATCCGGGGACAGATCACCGTGGTGTATAGGCAACGTGACGAACGGTCATGTCGAAAGCCTGAGTGTCTCTTCACGGTCAAGTCTTTTTATGTGGGAACGATTTATACGAAAGATGCATTTAATGTGACCACAATGTTCTATGAAATATGTTGAGCAAGAATGTTGAACATTATGTATACAGGTTTAATTTCTACCTGTTTAATGTTTGAACATGAGGTTTTTATAAATGAAATAAGAGAAAAATTCCAACCATAATATATTACCTCAAATTGAACAGCTAACATATTTCTATATCTTAAGAGGTGTTGATTAAAAGCTTTAAAAAGTGCCCAAGTCGAACTGTAGAACCTATCTACTTTGAAATGAGCTGTGACAGAGAGAAAGAGTGAGAGACATGCCAGGCAGAATTTGTGTATCGAAAATGTTATAAAATTGTAACAATACTTCCCTTGCTGTGTGAAACTAATAGAGAAGCTTATACACGATCCTGGTTAGAGACAGTCATAATGCAGCATCCGTTCATTGTGGGAAAGCAATTTATGCCTATGTATACTTGTGGCCTTTCACTCGGTAACTCAGTAACCCCCCTGTTCTGACGTGAAACATAATTAAAGGAGCCAGGTAGTCAACCCCTGATCGAAATGACGACGATGACATCTTGTCCGGGGTACGCCGTAACGCATCCTTCCCCGGTTAATAGGATGTTTCTTAATTATACAGCTTCTCGTGCTTCTATACTATCATACAATCTTACCGTATTCTCCCAGGTGAACACTTACTTGTCTGCACATTCTTGGTTTATTCTAAGCACAAGATCCTATAAAACAGCGTTACCAGGTACCTGCAATCTTCTATACCCCCTCAACTACTGATATACTCTTTTAAGACGTATCTAACATTCCCCACGGCGTGATGTACAGTTTAAAAAACTTTGCTACCAAAATATATTGTTTGAATAAGGAGTGGGTTTGCAATTACCATGATAAACTTCTAAGACAGAGCTGGTTTTTATTTAGTCCCCTTTGCTTCCTCACTTCAGGATATTGACTTACTGACTCTGCTGTGCTCACAACGTTATAAGTACATTTGTTAGTCATTTCACATTTTGTTTTTATTTACGGTTACAATTTTAACAGGATTTCTTTGCTCCTTACAACATAGCACCAGACAATGTTAAACCTTAGTGGAACATTTAAAACAATGGCAGCAAATACCTCAGAAATAGTTAATGCTTCAAAAGAATTCGGAAGTTTGGGGATAATTTTCCTGAAAATATCCGTATCTTATCCTCGAAGATAAATTACATACCAAGTCTGACATTTAGCCAACGTTTTGTTTTTTGTAATGCGGTTCACAGACATAGATGGGCAAATCATGCTTTTATTTTAGCAGGGGACTTCAAACAATGTGTTTCGTGTAACTTTTAAATTGAATTTTTGGTGGAATATTACACTTACTTCTACATTATTTGTAAGCGGGAGAGAAGTAAAAACATATTACTTCTAACCGTAAGAACACGCAATCAATGGGATTTTATATTTACCTTCTACTGCACATTGCGCATCGGGTGAATGTCATTATTAATAATCACTTACACGTTATCCCAAAGTTTAATGGCAGGAACATCCAGATAATCTACGATTAATCCGTTAAACAAATAAATAATATGAACAAATTTTGTAGTAGAAATCCTAAAATAATTTCTTTACCACAGCCTTCTTGAAGTTAAGACCACACAGATAAGTAAAGGAATCTCCAGCAATAATTATGTGCATGCATCAGATATCTTGATATATCAATATAGAACGTTAAATAAACAGTAGGTAAATACTATACAGAAAATGAATTTAAATATATGCACAATTCCTAATGCTATTTTATAAAATTCTGCAGCCTTGCTACAATTATTACTAACCATCGGGCTATTTTCTCTATACTGAAGTGCGTACAAGGTTAGGGAATACAGCACAACTACAAGGGTAGATAAGTGCAAGATATCCTTCATAACTGCGGAACGTAACTGGCTTACGATTCTAAAGGTGGTTTTCATATTCCTACAACTTCATCGCCTTTTAATATTTCAGTAGACACAGTTTTGATTACGTAACATATATATTACTGTATGCCGATGGATGCGACAAGAGAAAAACATTCAGGCAATATCCCAATGTATATGAAATAACAAGTTCAGAAAAGACAACGAAAGTATACTGCAATATATATTGAACAATCAAATTCATTTTTCTCGGGGCCATCCACAGCAAAACTCTTCACTATGTTGTACAATTCATTAAAATCTTTAAGAACATAGTGAAGATACTTAAAAATGTGAGTGGTACGAATTGGCTCGACATTTTGAAACTTGTAAGTTGTACCCTGCTGCATGAATGAATTTCATAAAATGCAACAACAGTTACAAAGGTATAACTTTATAGGACATCTGTATTAAACTAGTCTTCATTTTTAATATCAAAATTCTTATCTATATGCTAGACACTAATATTCCTAAAATTAACTTTATTTCATGATTTATAGGGCCGCAAAGGAATAATTGGAACTGTGTAATCATAGGTCTTAGGATTTAATGAACTTTATTATTAAATTTTAAATGATATGCAAAATAATGAAGAGACTTAAGCGCAATATCACATGACAAATACAGAATATGAATTTTTATCCAACCCCTTACAAATTTCATCGTAAGTACGCATTAACGAATGTGGAAACAATTTAAATTATGCTCTATTAGTGTAATTTTATCCAAGCATGGTGTAAAGCGTTAGGTGTACAGTTACTGCATATACTTTACATTTTGCACCTTTTTAGGTGCGGGTGAATGAAGCAAGCTCTACCGTCAGTGAATTCCCGGTTTCAAATTGTTCGGTCGTAAGAGAGAGCAGAAAATGTACTAAGGGAATGTAGCAAATGTGCTAACAAATACAACTTTAAAAAGCATAAAGTTTAAAACATCAGGAATATTATTTACAAATTGCTCACTAGATAATTATGAAGACAAACATCCAAACAATCGAAACTGAAACATCTTGAAATCATAGCATTTGAAAATGAATTTGGAGTCACAATCCAAAACTCGATTTTCTCGAGATGTTCATCTAGTCTCAAGCTACACTCCCTTAAATCCAAGAACAAAGGTAAAATATAAATAACTTATATTTCTTCATCTGTAGTTTGTAGATATATGCTACAAAGGTATTAGTTTTGTTCAGAGTAAACTGTAACTTGCCCACCGTTGGGTACACGTACACCTCTTTTGGTAAATTCTTCTGATGTTTGGTCTAATCTCCAGGGTAAGTAGACCAAATGCTTTAGATTATGAATATTCACAAATCGTTCGGCATACATCGACAACTTTCAGCAAACGCTAGCAAAAGGATTCAGGAAATACGGAGGCCACACAATTTCTCCACTTCAAAGCCTCAGTTGTTAGCCAACATTAAATAATCACACATATCCCCAAGTGAAGCGTGCATCAGTGATACATATGTTCTTTGTTGTAGATGTACTGCGGATATTAAACTTATCACTAAGACAGTTCACTTCTGAGCCTAAAACCCTTCGTTCATTCAGAATTATTGCCCACAAATGTGTTTTGTTTCTCAAGCAATATCAATTCATTTTAGTTTTAGTTAACTATATAAGTATAGTTGTGCCCATTAGGATGATAAAATGTGACATTTAATTTAATTTTATAGACATTTGGTTATATATTCAGTTACACATTTTAGATATGTTTTAACCAAAGTACTTTAAATTTATCCTAAAACCGAACACCGGGTAGTACCCAATTGCAGCCAATACATACATACATACATACATACATACATACATACATACATACATACATACATACATACATACATACATACATACATACATACATACATACATACATACATACATACATACATCATACATACATACATACATACATACATACATACATACATACATACATACATACATACATACATACATACATACATACATACATACATACATACATACATACATACATACATACATACATACATACATACATACATACATACATACATACATACATACATACATACATACATACATACATACATACATACATACATACATACATACATACATACATACATAAACTGTGCATAGTAACCTTTCGCCATCTCCAATATTAATTTGTGAACGCGTGCTTGCTACCTTTTTACTAAACTTACCTTGCTCCCACTCTGCCGTCTAATTCCCCATCTTATTTTATTTCTCATTTTTACTCAGCTTCGCTCTCTCTGAGCTTATCTCATCAGCTACCTCTAATTATGAAATTTTCATTACACTTCAATAATCTTCTCGACCGCAATTTCACTACAACCCTCAAATCCTTCATATACCTACGGCCTAAGCAACCACTTTCTTAATCTTGTTACTGCTCTTCCTGCCTTGGTCTATCTCTCGCAGTTTTTCACTAATTTACAAAGTTTACCTTCACCTGACTATAAATGTATTACTTGATATTATACTGTTACTTGTAATTCACTCTCCTACTAATTTTGATTTCATTCTTCGCTAATTTCTTTATATTTAAACTTAAGCTTACTTATATTTTATGACATTCCCGTCCAATATATAATTTACTTCATTTCCACCCCTTCATTTATTACTTCTTTCCCTTCTTTCACCATATCTTCTTACCCCCACTTACTTTATCTAATCACAGGACGCAATGTTTTCAATTTATTTGTGCTCTTTGGTTCACTATATAGCTTAACATCACCTTCTCCTGCCCTCTACCTACATTTTTCATCTTCCATATTCGAACTAACTTATTCTGCTCATTTTTTCTTCCCCACGCTGCAAGTGCATCTGTCCCGAGTTATCTGACCTACCCATTCAAACTGTTCATATAATATTTCATCTTCATTTCCACTTATTTCCACACTTGACTTTGGAATAGCTCTAGCAGTCCTGCTATAAACGAAGCATATAAAATTACTCTGGAAGCTTGTATTGCAACATTCAAGCAACTAGGTTCTGACACAGCAACTAGTGCTTTAATACCGAAATATACAAGCACTTATGGAATCACCCACAACCAGGACACTGGACATATCGAGGGACTTTCTTTATGAAAGACAACTTTTTCCAGCACAGCCGATAGTTAAAACCAGAAGCTTTCGCAAAGATAGCCCTTGCTTAACTAATTTAGACATGAGACCTGTCAAAGCACATGAAAACCGCTGTAAAATTCCCGTTCTTATAAACCTTATTTAGCAGTTACACAATCGGCCATATTCTTATGTTACTGAGTTAGCTTTTGTCTTCCGAAAGGAAACACGTGCTGTGCTGATTGCACCTTTCCTTTACGAGGCGTGTGCTTCAGTTGTTTTGTGCTTCCCTTTTTTTCCGTGTGAGCGCGTGAAGCATGCTTTGGTTCCTCTCTCGGACAGCTCTCCGAGCTGACGAGACAAGGCAGTGGAGGTTCTTCTTTCATAGCGCGCGCACCGTGATTTGTAACTGTCTTAGCTCCCGGGTGCAGTTCAAAATCATGCAATAACAGGTGTTAGAGTGAAGTTATAATGTGTACAAAGCTTAACTTTCCAGGGAGTTTAAGTGTAATTGTGCAAGTAAGTTGTCAGTGAGAATAAGAGGTTTATTAAAGCTTTTAAATTATCAAAGTAAGTTGTATAATTGTACCTTAGCCTCCGGGTACAGTTCAGTGCAGCACATAGAAATAATGCCATTACCCTAGCGGTTTCTTTATGAGCACTAATTGCATTGTGCCTTATTATATATTTCAGTTTACTTCTCCTTGATTCTTAGCTTCCGCTGTTGTTTATTTTAGATATAGAAAAATTTTACATTCGCTCAATGTCTTGCCGGAATTGCCCAGTCTGAAAGAGTGAACGCACCTACTAAATTCTGGATGGTACTTCCAGTGAGCCGCGCTGTCAGTAAGCAAACATAAAAATGGAAATCAAAGCGAATGGAACTGCTAAAAACGTGGAAAAGACAAATATGTCTTCTCGTTAAAAATACAGATATTCTTCCATAGCGCTGTTATTTGTACAGGAAAAGCCAGCAGGCGAGCCTGCATGCTGATGCGGGTTTAAGCTTGGTTCGTTTTCACATACACACAAGGAGAAAGAGAGAGTGTTCTGAGGAACGCATTCTGAAGCTCAAAGCAAATGTTAAAAACCAACACATTTTTGTTCAAAGTACTATATGCAGATTAACACCGATTGATGATATAAAATGCCGCGTCATCAATGTGAAATATGGAACGACGTAAAAACCAAATGAATGCTATAACAGTACCCTAGTTCTGATACACTGTTCAAAGCTGCGTTTAATTTTTTCACTACTGTCTACTCACCACAAGAAGGCAAGACAGAGGAATGTGTAACCTAATCACTTTTGCTGGCCGCAAGATGTTTAAGCTCGCTGTCCGGATATGATAAGGGTGCTAAGGTTCATCTAAAACACACGGTGTTGTCACATAACTCACCCCTGCATAATACATAATCACTGCATTTACTGAAACGAGCATTAGATCCGCCAGCATGAGTGATTCATGTGCACTCTCATACACTCATTTCGTAATAAACAGATCCACTACTAGAACA
The DNA here is from genome assembly GCA_030765055.1 of Mantis religiosa. Taxonomy (NCBI): domain Eukaryota; kingdom Metazoa; phylum Arthropoda; class Insecta; order Mantodea; family Mantidae; genus Mantis; species Mantis religiosa. The sequence goes on along the minus strand of CM060948.1, from coordinate 287,840,057 downwards.
GAAAACAGTTGAAACCCCTCTCCCTCTTCAGGCCCCGCTTGCTATCTTGTGATGGGCAGACAGCACGTATAGTCAGAAGAGAAAGCATTATATGTCATCCAAAAATTCGATATCGAGATCTCGTTCGAAATATATAATTTTAGGCTTCGTAAGTGAAAACCCATTTTTAGAAAAAGAAGAAAAGATCTGCGTGCGCAATTGTGTGTGTATGTGTGCGTGTCTGTCTGTGAGCACCATGGCAAATCCAAAATCCTAGTTCTGTACGAAATTTGGTATTTAGGTTCAGCATTTTCCAAGGATGCGATTCGAAATTTCAATCCAATCTTCCAATCCCTAATTAACCTGACATGGAAGAATTTTCAACAATCTAAATTTTTCTGAAAATGACTACGAATTTGACTTCATTATAATTTTAATTTTTTCCACAACAAATGAAATGTATATCTTGAACCTTGCGAATAGCCTATGAAGTCATCTTTATTCTGATAGACGAGGAATTCTAAGAAAACCAAAAAGAAAAAGAAAATTTTACTACGTAATATATGAAGCTTCTCTCTTTTTCGTCTCCCATATTTTATAGCAGGATCGTTCTAATTGGATAGACATAATAGTGGTTAACTTTTCATTACAAAATATATCTATCATAGTCAGTCATTACACACACACACACACACACACACACACACACACACACACACACACACACACACACACACACACACACACACACACACACACATATATATATACACACACTATCCTTTTTATCTTTTTTGTGGAGTTAGTCACTTCCGATATATTCCTTTATGTTTGAATTTTCAACTTTCTGAAATGTGAGGTCCTTATTTCCATTTTTACTTTCTCAACTGCAAATAAACGAAGTGTTGTATATCCCTAGTTTCGATACGGAGAAGTGCTCGGAAATACAGGTTTTGAATCCTCCAGATAATAAAGCATTCTAAAAAAACTGTCTGTGCGGGGTGGCAATGTATGTTTATGTGTGAGTACACGCCCTCTCTCTCTCTCTCTCTCTCTCTCTCTCTCTCTCTCTCTCTCTCTCTCTCTCTCTCTCTCTCTCTCTCTCTCTCTCTGAGCATCTTAACACAAACAAAGTGGTATTTATGTAAGTTAGCATCCCTCAAGCACGCAAGAAGGAAGAGAAAAAATTACCTGTATCGCGTACTTCTCCTTACATGGTAAGGTTTTCGAAAAATTTTATTTTCTCAAAAACGGATCCTACGATTATGGTTAAATTACCATATGTTTAAAATACTTTCATGCAGCCTGGAATTTTCTGGAAATACTCTCTGAGGTTTTCTTCATTCTGAATGGTATTTGCATAACTGACAAACCATGGAAGATAGATTGTTACTACAAAATGCACATCCAGCTAAAGCACACAATCTATAGGTTTTTGTTTTCTTTGTTATTTTCACTTATCCATTTCTGGGATATTTTTTTATTACTTTGCATTAGTAGGCACTATCAAGCAATATGGTCTCCGCGCTCCCCAGACCTCAGTACGGCCGACTTTTGGTTGTGGGGTTATCCTAAAGATCGAATTTTTGTGGTACAGTCAACAACGTCACTGGAACTGAAAGATGTCATCTCGCAAGAAACTGCCAATATTCCAAGACACTGCCTGCAAAACGCTGTGCTTGGTGTGGCAGACAGAATGCTCTAAGTTGGATAGTAGAACAGTAGACAACTTACTAAAGTTTTGTAAACCTCATTGATCGCGTAACACTGAGATTTTTTCATCGCAAATATAATATTTATCGCCCTTTTGAAAGTCCCTATACCCCTGAATTCGATAATCGAAAGGATACAAGGGGCGAAAGGGTGAACTTTATCTTATTACTAATATTCCAAAATGTTATGGCCCTCAAATTAAAGATCTATAGTTATGTTGAGCTAAGACCGCTATAGAGCCAACATAAAGCTCCATATTAACACTATACGCAATACTTTGGCTCACATTCTTGAATACTTATCTGAAGCAAGAGAGATGTAAACCGAATGAAGTTCGTATAAGGCTTTAATTAGCGTTACAGTATACTTTCTCTTTTCCATAAACGTAGAATTCCAAGGTACATGTATTTTTCAATGCACTGTTTGCACCAAATAGAAACCCACCTCTCTACATATCAACCACTTTAATCTAAATTGCATATACGTAGAATTCAAGGTAGCAGCGTTGATCCAAACACCGTTTGCTCCAAGTAGAAGCCCAGCACTCCGTATCAACCATTTTAATCTAAACATGATTTTTCATTTACCACAGAAAATGTTTGGTTTTCAAACAAAACAACCAGCGAGACTGTTTAATAAAAGTGTTATTATTGGAGTTATGAGAAAAACAAGCACGAGCTTTTAAAATTAGCGAAATGCAAACATTCTGCAGCCGGAACCCAATATTTTTGCTTTCAGTTTACAAATAACACGTTTAAACATGTAAATGTACGTAAAAGATCCATCTCCTCACGGAATACTGTATTTCCAAATATTGCAAAGCAAACGTTTACACAACATTCTTATCACGAAGTAAAAACTGAACAGTAATAATCTCACAATATGCCTAGTTTCTTTTACTTATTATGTACAGGTTACAATTCATAAAACGACCCTGAGTATATTAGGATATATACTTGTTTCCCTTCGCTGTTTCATATGTATGGCGTGCTAGAACTTCTTTGGTGAAATCGGAGGCATTAGCTACAGAAGCAACTAATGGTGATATTCCTCGCTGGACTCAAAGTTTTCTTAACAACGCTTTTTTTAATCAGATTTTATTGTAAAACCGCATCACATGCCCTCCCACATTCATACTCCATAGCCCCATGGAGAATAGAGGATTATTCTGGTTAAACAAAAATTTCCTTCCCCAGCTCGGAATCAAAGTCGGGACCACGGCCCGCAGAACCATCCTAATGATCTGGAAATTACAAAAGTTACCTTTGATTGAATAATGTTCCAGCAAATCACGCATTAATAAGTAACACGGTGGGAAGCATTTGGATGCATTCGATCGCAAAATCATTGAAAGTGCTTCGATTAGAGCTCTGTTCGGCTTCTGCTGTTTCTCCTGAACTTTGGAACAGGCATATTTGCCGATTTCAAGGGATACTACACTGGTGTCTTCTGAAAGGAAGTAAGCCACTGAAGTAGAAATGCCTTGCATGTATAGTAGCCGCGTCCATTACATCCCACGCGACATCAAAGCTTTCCCTTCTGACCACACCTCCTCACATGTACGCAATTATAAGGGTTTTCCACCCTTAAACATATGGGGTGGTCCTTTTTAATACGTTCACCAAGTAAGAGCGCTGTTGCAATGTTTTTCATGTGTCCTCAGAAATTAGCTTAGACTGTGCAAACGTGCGTCCTTGTCTGTTAATTAAGTTATATTTATAGAAGTAACATAGTGTTTTACTTAGTATAGTTAGTGTAGTTTTATAAATTTATTAGTGTTTAATAGTTAATGTCGTTTAGTACTTGCGTAATTTAATTAAGATGTGGAGACCGTGGGAATCGAACCTAACATGAATATGCTAACATGGATTTCCGTTCATACTTTTAATATATACCTAACAGTATTTCTAACCTTTCTCGAGTTCTAAAGCGTTTATGACATTTAATTATTATGCGGAATGTACGTGATTATTTATTTAAAGTGTGTTTAACAGAAGGCCCCCCTCCAAAAAATTACACTGCTTAACTTTATTCAAACTTGTAAAATTAACAGACATCCTTGTAAAAAACTTCCATAATTTAAAAAGAGTAATAGAGTTTCCTTATTAGTTTTTCTTTAATTCCTTAGTTTTCTTTTCTACTTCTCAAGTATTTACTGCTTTCTTAAATCAACTAAAATTCACCACCTGTTTTTGCCATATAATAAAGGAAAATGTTTTAGGATAAATCGGCTCACTATTGCAATAAACAAAGCTCTAACGTGCAATCTTTGCTTATAAATTATTAAGTACCAGAATATCCAAAGTGCTTCTTTAATTTGCAAATACATATCCCTCGCAAATTCATGCACACAGATGCAATTTAACCCCTTTAAAATTGTAATGATGTTTTACTAAACCTTCCTTATATTTTATGCTAATAATACTCATTTAGTTCTTGTACGTAATATAAGTACTATACCATAACAGCATAGGTAATATATCTCTTTTTAGTTATGTTATAAAGAGTTGTAACATTATCTATTATTATTGGAACCATTAATCATTTAAAATTTATTTGAAAAGATCAATGTCGATTTCTTACAGTGAATTCTGCTTTATTTATTTAAATTTTGCTTCTAAACGTTATTTCGAACAACGGCAACCCTGGGTATTCTCAGCTGTAAACACGTGCCTAAGATTCTTCACCTCTGACCCCGGTTGGTGTATCCTAAGATGTTTATGACATTGGGGTTAGGGGGAAGAACAGCTTTTTCCCTACAAAGAGAGCCGGCTTGGGATGCTTTAAGCGCGGTCACTATAACAGGGGATCCCATAATCATTTATAAAAACGTTTACTATGCTATTTATCAGTTAATGAAAAGTAAACATAAAACAAATTCAACTTCATAATACACAACTTTTGTATAAATAAGACTATAGACAATGGTTTCTAAAATAAGCCATTGCAATATTTGCTGAAGGCATACAAAAATGAATCTTCGGAAACTGTTGCCTTTTCAGAAACTTGGTCCACATTCCTGGCTTTACGGAATAGAAAAAAGCTGAATTTTTATTCATTGCTTTTTTTTTAACTGCAGTGATTCTCAGCGTACCATTCTATACTGGGAGTGAAAAACGGCATGGAGTTCTCTATCAGGTTTGAAGTCCTTTTGTATGCCGTAAAAATACATGGGTCATCCTTATGGACGATAGCCACGTTAAGGACTTTTTAACATTCCTCTTCCTCCACCGAGTTTGAACCGGCAACCTTCAGAATCAGAGCCTAACACATCATTCCTAGACCACGGACTTTAATACGAGCGCCTAAGTGAAATCTACACATTTCATCAAAACACAACAGCTACACCCCGGTATTTTCAATGGGCTGCTAGTAAAATTCCTCCCCTAGGTGCACGCTACACTGCATGATCCAGTCTATCTTTCTCTCACACATTAACTATTCTTCCAAGTATTAATTTACGTTGGTAGCACCATTATTATCAGATTGCAGTTTCAAATAATACATACATATTTAAACATCTTACATTTTTTTCAAATATTTGATCGTGCAAAAGAGTTAAAGACAAGGAAACCTAAGAAAATTATTCGACTTATTGAATCTCGAAGGAACGGCTGCTCGCTTGATTTTGAAAACTTTCTTTTTAATCTGTGATATATTCTTGTCCATTTCTGAGTTTTTAAAATTAGGTATACTTCACAAGGAATTTACAAATATACTGCAAGATTTTCAGGCCTTGTTTTCCCATTCTTAAAAAGGGCAAACAATATATATGCCATACGGTATTTAAATTACTTGTACTTTCCCTCCTACCTGCTTAAGGTAAATAGACGAACTATTGTATTGCACCCAAAATTTCATTCGAAAGATAAGCGGAAATACATGTTTAGAGATTTTCTGAATTAAAAAGCATGCTTACAAAAAGGTACTCTCTCTCTCTCTGTCTCTCCCTCTGTGTGTTTGTGTGTTTGTGTGTGTGTGTGTGTGTGTGTGTGTGTGTGTGTGTGTGTGTGTGTGTGTGTGTGTGTGTGTGTGTAGTGTAGTGTAGTGTAGTGTAGTGTAGTGTAATTCAAAATCGAGAAGTTGGCGAAATTGCGAACTTTGTTATTTAAGTTGAGAATCTTCAAAAAATTGCGACACAAAGAGTGAGTGAGTGAGTGTGTGCTGTTTAAGGGCCCGTCGACAACAAGGTCATTTGGGCCCCGCGACACAAAGATTAACAAGAATTCCCTCAATACAAAATAACACCATTACGCAAAAATATTCGAACATTTTGATTTTCTTATAAATGGCTCAAGTTATGCTCATTGAAGTATGCTATATTTAAGATACGTGTACGATCAATGATATGATACTCTTCATTCTGAATGACTTTTCCATGACTGGAAAACCGCAAGGCCTAAGAGATAAGTCAAAATATTATTTCCTAATAAAGGTATATCTCTTTACAGTACACAATTTATGCCTCTTTGGTGGAATTAACCATTTCCGAGATGTTCCACATTATTGGTCTGCATCTTAAAATACTGGACAGTTTCTCAAATGGGAAGACATTCGTTTCTCTTTCTTTCTTCCTCTCTCTACTTTCTCTATTACGTACTTGTAGTAAGTAGGGCAACTACTGTATTCCACCCAAGAACTGATACCGAAATTCCACCTGAATAAAGCAAATATATAAAAGAATGCATTTTTAGAAAACGATTTGCGGATGTGTCTATGTTTGTGTGTGTCTGTACGCGCGTGCACATGTGTGTATATTATTGTAAACCACATGATTCAGCGTTAGAAAGGAGAAAAGCATACGCGTCCAAAACAATGGAGTCACTGGCTAACCAAAGCCTCAAATTCACAGCCTAGCAAACCGCTCGAATGCGGACCCACGCTGGCAGGCGTTTTTTGCCTTACTTGCATGTGATGTTAGCTCTATAGCTTTGTGCTATCAATTATTTATAACCTGTAGATGCTGAACGACAACTGGAAGCAGAGAAGAAAGAGTTTAAACGCAAAGTAATATTATATTATACTACTTTCATATATTTCACTAACACTTTGCGGTAACATTTATTTATATACGAGGGTGGCCCAAAAAGTAATGCCTCCTATTTTTTCTCTTTTTAATTGCCAAGAAAATTGAATACAATTTACATAGCTTAAAAACTACCACATTGACCATTAATTTGTGACTATTCAATATAATCTCCGTCCTTTTCCACAGTTTTGGTCCACCTTTTAACTAGGGCATGTATTCCAGTGTGGTAAAACACACGGTCTTGCTTCCTAAGTCATTGACGCACGGACGTTTTCACATCCTCCTCATCTTCAAAATGAATCCCACGATGAGCTTCCTTTAGTGGCCCGAACAGATAGAAGTCTGATGGTGCCAGGTCAGGGCAGTATGGGGGGGGGGGGGGGGTGAGGTAAGACTTGCCATTCCAATATCTCAATTTCTGCAGTGGTGTAACGGCTGGTGTGCGTTCTTGCAATGTCATGCAAAAGAAGAAACTAACTGGCGAACTGGTTATTTACGTCCGCCCCAACGTTAAGTTATATCGGACGGTGAATGAATTGAGTGAAATGGTGCTCAAATGATCCCAGGGTCCATGGAGCTTAGAGTTACCCGACATTCGTCTTGATGGATAAGGGAAATCCCCGGAAAAAACCTTATCCAGGTAACTCACCCTGACCGAGATTCGAACTCAGGACCTCTTGAACGTGAGGCAGACATGCTATGCAAAAGAAGAACATCCGCCATAGCTTTTGTTGGGTGAACTCAGCGAAGACGTGCTTTCAGCTTTTTGAGAGTTGTGACGTCTTGGACAGAATTTATTGTGCATCCCTGCCACAAAAAATCAATCATAAGCACACCCTCTGCATCCCAAAACACTGTCGCCATAACTTTCCCTGCCGACCGTTTAGTTTTGAATTTTTTTTTTCTTCGGTGAAGTTGTGTGATGCCATTCCATTGACTGCCATCTGACAATGGTGTTTGCCTTAAGCTTCGTTACAGCGACGAACCCATCGTCTAACAGTGCTGACATCCACCGTTGCATCGCCGTACACATTTTTTAGCCTTTCGTGAATGCGAATTGGCGTTTCACCTTCCGCAGTCCAAAATTCAATCACAGAACGCTGTCTAATACGAATGTCAATGTCAGCCATTTTGCAAGAGAATGCAGCGCTGCCACCTGTTGACTTAGGAAGTTACTACTGCAGGGGATTGGAGAAGAATCTTTGAGGAATTGCGCCAAATTCAAAGTTTTCACATAACTTACTTATTTAACGATAAAAAATAGGAAGCATTACTTTTTTACCCACCCTAGTATTATGGTGTATCTGTTATAAGTCTAAGCCATGTAGATATTTATTTTAATACAAAGCTTTGAGGAATTTTCAGTAAATGAAAAAATAATTTTAGTGTGAGTTATGGGAATTATTAACTGTATGCGCAGACACCATTCACTACTACCACCATCTCCATTAAAAGTACCACCACCACAAACGAAAGTCTCACTTTTTTTCTCTAAAAGTGCTTCAATAAAGCTCAAGGTTACATGATGATTTTTCCGGTGGAATATAATACTCATTTGCCTCCCGAAAGTAAGTGGTAGTGAAGGAAAGCTGACTTAATACAATGTAGGCTTTAGACTTCTCGTTTTCGTAGGGGAACGTCTTATTAGCAGAGTGCATAGGCACTTATATTCGAAAATGACGAATGACATCCCACTTCAGGGAACAATAATACGAAAAGGAGCTGTAATCTTAATAAGGAACCTCTGAAAAAAGTACATTTCTTATTCGGCAAAAAAGGTGTCAAGGGCATATGAAAGAATCCACGGCCAGAGTGAAACCTTAATATGAGCATTTTTCGTCAGCCTTCTTTGTTTTCATGGGCAGGATAATAGTTAAGACAATTTTATAACCTTTCAAAATGTGTAGGAGAATGCTGTATTACTTTGACTATAATTTATTAAAATACATTAACATTGTCAACAAAATCATACTGAAGATCCCAGCTACTTCCAAATGCACACACATATTTAGGACTGTATCTTTAATAGTTAATGAGATAAATAATATAAATGCATCCAAAACTGTAAATAATTAAGTCTTCCAAAACTGAAAAAGCGAACTTATTCCTAAACACTGCTTCCTGAGTTATACTCGTTTCTGAGACTTTAAAATTTACGCAGTTAAGTTAAGTAAGGTTAGATGAAATGATTTACAAAGACATCTGCAAAACACATAGGCAATATAAGCAAACAAATTGAAAATGTTTACTACTTCCTTTTCAACAATCCGGTCCCTATTTAAGAGACTGTTGTCCTCTCAGGGACAGAGCAGTCAAACATCGAATTACAAGTCTTCGTTTAAGTCGTTCATGTTAGTGACAACTTCGTTCAGTCCTTAGCATATATACGGCTAGTGTGAAGAAATGATTGATTTCCATCAGTTAACTAAACAGCGACTGGACGGAAACCAGGAGATCCGTGGTTCAAATCCTGGCCATGGCATTGAATTTTTCATGTTGACTCTATCAAAAATCTTAGCCTATATACGGCTATTGTGAAGATATGATTTATTTCCATCAATTAACTATGCTGATTGTTACTTTCGCGCTTGTGCTTAATTGGAAATAATTGCTGACGAACAATTTCATTGTAATTAAGACAGGGTTTGTAGAAAACTACTTTTACGTGAACGTTAAGAAATGTTGATAGGAACTATGGCTAGCGACAAATGAAGCGAATTAAGTGTGCAACCTAATATTTTGTGAAGAAGGGGCAGAGTGATGAAAAGGGCACTCTATGTGCAAAAGCTTTCAGCACATAGCTAATGGCTCTACAATCCAACTGTAACTATATGTGACATGTTAAAAGATAGAGGAGGTGAGAAGTACCACCTGGATTACTGTTTCATATTTTATTTATTCTTGTTCTTTCTTTTTGAAGAATTGTGGCGTCTAACATCAGTATGGATCGTTCTGAGATAACCTTGGTGTCCTTCTACTAGTTCTCTATTGCAATCAAAAGCGGTTCGTATATGATACGCAATCAAGAGCTTCTCTTACACTCTACTTACGGCTACATTGAGATGTTTGTTTATTGTTCAGACGTGTTGTATTTAAAACCTCAGTAGTACTTATTTTGTTAGTGAACAAGTTGTAGATACTGATTTCATTTTTAATTCATATTATCAATCCTATTATTAATCTAACCCGACTGCAATTTTGATTTTTTAAAACTAATTAACTGAGTTTTTCTGTCATTTTTCGCTCTTTGACAAAGCCACATATTTTAAAAGAACCAATCCTAGCCTCTTCAGATGACTTCACTGGTCAGGATATAAGTTAACATGCAACAGGCTACCCGTACCGTTTTTGGAGACCAATTCAATTTTCAATATGTCCTTGTAATTCTGCGCGTTCCATGGTCACTCCACTTCTGCGAACAGGAATGCATTTTTATTTTCTCTATCGTTCACTATGTTAGGGAATATAGGTTCATAATATCCACATTTCACAGGAAGCAAACGTTTGTACTTCAACCGAAAAGGTACCCCACTTTTTGAGGAAATAAAAGGCTCACTCGTGCGTTTGTGTGAGTGCGCGCACACAATCTGTGCACTATTTGTGCAGCAATACTTGATTTATACTCTTGTTTTCCTTCATTTGCCCAGCTAGAAGTCCGCTATCTTGCAAAATGCCGTGAAGATTTGTTTTCTTACTGTTTCACTTTTCATTCGAACTATCCCGCTACTAACACAAACTGTCTCGTTAGATAAACAGCTGAATGTTATTTTTATATGTTCTATGTAACTAAAATTTACTACTTGTAATCGTTACTATGGAAATTAGAAAATAATTTAACATGGAGAAAAGAATAGCACTTCTCTTATTTTTACTTCCTCTACCGCGGACACAGAACATAGAAATGCTACTGCATTCCATCCATACATTCGATAGCAAGATTTTACTTAATATACTCGTTTAGAGATGCCCCTGAATCCAAAACAAGCATTTTCTGTAAAAGATCCATGCATGTGTGAGAAAGAAAGTGATAGAGGGTGTCAATAGCATAACTCAAAAGGAAATCGTCGATTAAATACCAAGCTTGGTATTTAAATTCAAATTCTTCCACTGCGAGATGCACCACAAATATTTTCAAGAACATCCAATCAGACTATAGACTACCCTACACATGGAACATATTTCGAAATTCATGGTTGTCTCTAAAGTGGCTCCAACGATTTTGATTACAATACCATATGTTTAAATTATGCTTATGCGAAACGAAATGTTTATCCTGAACTTCCTAAGAATGCCCCAGAGCTGCTCTTCATTCTGAACGACTTTTGTATAGCTGGTAAACTGTAAAGAATAGACTTGCTGAAAGCCAACTATGTTGACCTAAATCGATTATACCTGTTCGAAAATATGGAATATATAATTTCTACAAACCTCTATATCGATTAAGATATACGATATTAAGATAGGTATAAGATAAGATATATATAAGAAAGTTTTTAAGGCCGAGTGAGTGAATGTGTGTGTGTGTGTGTGTGTGCGTGTGTGTGTGTGCGCGCGCGGGGGGGGGGTTAAAGGGCCCCGCCTACAGCTATATTATTTCGGCCCGCATTTGTAAGAATGTCTTATACAAGACTGATAGGAAAACTCATATGAGCGCACATATAACATTTAAAAAAAACGCATGTACTATAACAGAAACAAATCTGACGCACTTCATAGGTACTCTCTCCTAACTTTCGATGCCATAAATTCAGTGTAGATTAGCGTCGATAAATACTTAAATCGGGCGTTAGTGTCGATTTCTAGAAAACGTGTTCTGAAGTGGTAATATCTTCCCTTCCTCGTGCTTTTCCCCTTCGCTTGCTTGAGAAATGTGATTTCTAAATGTCATTTTGATTGACTGCCAAGGGCTTCCTCCCTCCCACTCCCTCTCTCTGAACTGGAGAGGAAAGCAACTAATTCTGTAAACCAAGAGGTGACGAAGAGAAAACCGGTATTGGTAAAATGTCATGTTGGAGATTGCCAGTGATTACCTAAAGCTAAAACGACTTAATTGTGGGCTGCGTATTTCCGTTCTCCAACACATCGATACCTTTCAGAGGAAGGCACATCTCTTAACGTGCCCCTCTCTCAAATATATTAATTGTGAACCCGCTTTTCTCAAAAAGCGTCACACGAAGTGCCAACGAAATATACATCCGGCCAGATAACTTGGTACCGAGCGAAACGCAGAACTAAAACTGAACCGTTTTAAAACGCAGAAACTAAAACTGAAAAGGCCTAAAGAACACTATAACGGAGCAAATATTTCGCAAATTAGCCGTCTGGGAGATAGTTATCGAAGTATGTTTATTTCTGTAAATAATTAATGCTTTTTTGCTTGAGCACTGCACCGTTCCCAGGTCAACTCTCTGTTTATCAATCTTAATATTATAGAGAAGTAAAGCTGTACTAAACTCACATATTCTATATGCCGATACTATATCAGGCTGACGATCACAATGCAGTTCATAAATTTGGGCGAACACGATCGTATAGAACTTTTCCACTGAAACGTTATATCTGTGTATGTATATGCGTATTATATTTCACAACAATAAACGGCCAACGTATGCAATTCAAATAATAATGGAGGCGTCCAACAAAGAACGGTAAACAAAAAAATACAACATAAAATAATAATAATGATAATAATAATAATAATAATAATAATAATAATAATAATAATAATAATAATAATAATAATAATAATAATAATAATAATAATAATAATAATAATAATAATAATAATAATAATAATAATAATAATAATAATAATAATAATAATAATAATAATAATAATAAGTGCTCGATAAGTTCGTAACTGACATACGGGACAATTTTGGAGTGCGAAACAAAATGAGATGAAAGTTTACCACAGGAAAAATGCAACGCCCATTAAAATATATTATGTGTTAAATACCTACATTTATCTCTCTGGTAGATCCTACGGTGATTCTAATATAGAAGTATTGCATTGTATCAAAATGTTCAATCACGGCTTTCATTAGAAATGTGCATAGTCCATTTCATTGAAATATCAAAGCAGTTTAGAGAACTTTCCCACCATGTGTCTGTGGATATACGTGTGTGCATATGTTTGTGTCAGAAACCTAAAGCAAACAAATGGAATTGGGATATATACCAAATTTGGTATTTAGATTCAGAATCTACCAAAGAAAACACAGTTTTCAACAAAATGCTCTACCATAAAGTACTCTCATGATGATTATTCGAAATGTTTGATGTTTTAACACGTAGTGATACATATTTTAATAAAAAACGACGTTTTAATAGATCTACATGTTTAATACACTAAATTCATGGATTATCTGTTAATATCCTGTGAAGCCCTTATCATTCGGAAGTTTATATACCTGGCAAACCATCAGGGATAAGAACAAGATGTATTACGTAAAAAAATGTTTCACACAATTTATTTCTAAAAGTACATTTCTGGCACCATTACAATTTTTCAATACTTCTGTTATTTTCTAAAAATGACATCGCTATTGAGCCACTTCTTGCGATGTCTTGCGATGGAATTTCTAGACCGACATTTAGCGATCCTATTTTCAAACATCCGATTATCTATTCAGTTTCCTATATCCCATGTTACCTTCCATGAAAGTACATATATCTACAAAGGTTTGTCTCCATTAACATAAGCTGTCGTAAGGTTTATATTAGCCATACAAAATAAACGTTAGTACATAAAGAGATAGTCATGTAAGACTGTGGATTTTTTATTTAGTAATGTTCCGAGTAGTATATTTCCTATTTACAAGTGTAAGTGTGTATCACCCAGTAAAATATACTTGTATCTTTGCGAGTCTCCTCTCTGCCTTTTGCGAGCAAGAGCTCGTTATTATGACCTCTGAATATATTCTTCCACGCTTCTGTTTAAGCACTGGAACAACGTTTCTGAATTAAGCTTCTCTCTAAGGCCTTAAAGCTATATGTCAAGTATCGTGAATCATTAAGGTGGATAGAAGGAACGACTGTTGCGTGAATACGCTGAATGTAAATATGTTCGAGTGTACCACCTAAAACTCGTCTATTTTGCTATATGTATAAGAGGTACTACCTGATAACGACGCAAAGCAGAGACAACTGGAGATGCTGCTTTTTTCTAGATAACATCGCGGTTACATGAGAACCACATAAAAAGACTAGTACTAATAACCAGTAACTATAAGTGAGTGAGAGACCAACTACATCTTTCTTAACTGCTGGGTATTTAACTGTTAAAGAAGTAAGCCTGCATCAGAATTCGGCTATAGATTTTAAACAACGCGATTTTGAGTTTCAATAGCTCTGTTTCGCACAAACAGTAAGACTTTTCCATGCCTATTGCATGTCAAGATGTTACTGATAACCATTCTTATTATGTATTAGCTTCATTTACGCGATGCGACCAAACTGAAGGCATAGATCCAATCATTGGGGAAAAGTTTGGGCAAACCACACAATTCCAGAGGCTTTTTGGATTGGGGTCTCTCTTTCCATAGTACAATCTCGAAGGTTCACCTCAGTTTACGTAAAGGCAGAACTTTTTCTTTGCGTTTTGGCAGCACTGGGTTGCTTTCACTTAAGTTATGTAAATGAAGAGAAGCGGGCGAAACAGTGACGCCTCTACAGGGTTGGCCAATTGTGCAGATTCGAAACCAAGGAAAAATGTATTTATTTCGAATGAAGATGACAAGTGAAAGTTTCGTTGATTCTTGCTGGAATTGAATTTACTAAATTCTATAATTATGAAGTTACTCGTTTTAACATGTTAACATATATTTCTGGTAATACCTGTAATTCACCGGACTCAAATGACCCTGTCGAATAGCTCTTAAACCCCATACATGACTCACCCCCTCCCAATAATTCACACGCAGAAGCTGAGTTTGGTATGTTAATGCACAAAATATAATAAATATAATATTATAAAAGCTCAATACAAAATACTGACGTAGTTTTGCAAAATAAACACTGAAGTAGAGAATCAAATCAAAACGTCTTTGTACTTCACCTTAAGATGTGTTACCTATTAAAACTTAAATTGCACATATACTTAATGAAACTGTTTCGCTTTTTGGATCTTTCAAACAAAAATTCGCAAAGATTCATGTAGGGTCCTCCAAAACCAGTGCCTTCACATAAAACCGAGTAGAATTGTGAACGCATTTCAGAAAATCATGCACTGAATTTTTCATTAAAACTGGGCATTTGCTGCACAAGCAACGTTTTATATACTGAAAATTAAATGGAGAAAGACACAAAAGAAGATATTGTATTCGTACTCTCTCAATCTTTTTATATTACTTTTTACCAAAATAAAAAATACCAAAATTAAAAATAAAATACATATTACAACGTAAAGATTTCAAGTGTAATAGATCCTAGAGTTTGATAGTTTTGTCATTTTCGGTCAATATTTCAGTGCCCGTAATCAATGCAAAAATAAAAAAGTGTTGCTACAGCTACCAAGTGTTAAACGCATATTAACCTAAGTTGTGTTTTAGTTCTTAGTTCCAATTAACAGAAACAGAGAGGTTTTAACGGATGCAGAGTGTAATTATCCAGCTGCAAAATATATTTACTAACACAATTTATTCTAGGACAGATCTTCAATGATGAATACATTTGAATAGTGAGAAAAAGAAAAGAATTCAATTGGAAAAAGTATAACGCCTTCGGAGAGTCTGACAACAAACTTGATAAAGCGCTCGGAGAGCAATTGGGAATTATTACGAAATACTATCAACGACATAACATTCATTAATATGGAAAAATACAGTACACTTCTTTATGGATTTCGGTTAAAAATTAACCAAACAAATGGTGTCCGTCAATGCTGCAATCTCTCTGCTAATCTGTTCGATGTATATACAGAGGCCGACATAAGTATTCGAACAACATCTTTATTACTTGTATTATTTTAAAGCTACACAGAGTAAGCATACGTAAATACAACTTGTACAAAATAAACTTGAGTCTTCCGTTAAACATATAAACTCATGAATAGCAACTGAAACTAATTTGCACTACAAGAAGAAATAAAACAGTTACTTTACATCTGGACATAAGTATTCGAACAGAGAACAGCTAGTATTTAGTTATCATCCCCTTTCTTTGAATTACTGCTGATAATCGTTTGGACATTGTCTGTTATGTGTTGTTTAGTGACTGCAGAGTACATATTTCTCCACTCTGTTTGAAGAAGTTCTTTCAGATGGTCCTTGCTTCTGATGTGATGCTTCCTCACTCGCTCCTCTAGTTCCTTCCAGATGTTCTCTATAGGATTTAAATCTGGAGATTGGGGCGGGGTCTTCAAAGTGTGAGGAGTGTTGTACACGATCCAAAGCCTTACAATTTCAGCAGTTTACTTCGGATCATTGTCCTGCTGGAAGTAATAATCATGCCCTAATCCCAGCTTCTCTGCACTCTTTCTAAGATTGTTTTCAAATATCTTCTTGTATTCAAATTTGTCCATGACTCATCTATGAACACCAGTTCCCCAAAGCCAGATGAAGCTATACAGCCCCATACCATCACACTACTGCCACCATGTTTCACTGTAGCTACCATAGGTATTCTTAGGTTCCCATTCTGCATTTGGCAGTCTCCACACTTTAAGACGTCCATCACTCTTGTATAACCAGAATTTGCTCGGAGAACCTTATCCCAGAATTCTGTTGGTTTCACCACATACTGTTCAGCAAATTCAATACGCTTTATCTTATTCACCTTATTAACATATGGTTTCTTCCTAAGAACGCGGGCATTGTCCCCAGTAATATTTAAAACCCGTTCAACTGTTCTAGTGTGAACCACAGTACCAGAATATTGCTCAAGGCATCCCCTAATCTCAGATGCAGTGATTCTCGGATTCTGCTTCACCATTTTTATTATTTGCCTCCTGTCTCTGGTAGTGAGTTTAGAAGGAGCGCCATTTCTAGGTTTATTTACAACAGTATTTGTCTGTTTGAAGCGTTGAATTAAGCAGAACACTGTAGTTCTGCTTCTGTTAATGGATTTTCCAATTTCAGAGAGAGATTTGTTTTGTTTGTACATATTTATCACGATATTCCTCCCTGCCACCGTTGTCTCCTTACCTTTACGTCCCATATTACCTGTGAGTTCACAATCGGCTGAATAACTTTGAGCACACTGTCTCGAGGCATAGCATAAATACAACTGCAATGTGGTAGGGGAGTGTAGGGTACGTCCAACCACCTTTCTCTCTGTTCGATTGGGTACGTTCGAATACTTATGTCCTCCAATAAGAGGGACAATAGAATAAATGTAGTACAGGTTGTGTAATAAATACATGCAAAGTGATATTTAAGTATTGTTTCCTAGACATAGAAGGTTACTGTTTACATTTTTAACAATTCAACGCTGCCAAATAAATATTGCTGTATTTATGGCCCGTGCAATGTTACATGTTATATTATTCGAAAACTTCTTTCGACCTCTGTACATACAAAGTAATTAGAGAACGGAAAGAACGTGTATATTATGGCATAAAATTGAATGCAAATATTATACAAACACTCTTGAAGAACGAACGCTTCACATGCCAGGATGCAGGAAAACTCCAAAGATTAGCATATAAAAATACATCCTAAGAAAAACACAAGGAAACGCATAGGTTTTGTGTTTGTTCTTTAAATTAACTCCTTTAACTGAATGGGTCATTACGGACGATGAATGAAAGGGGCGAAATAATGCTCAAGTGAGCCAACAGTTAGCCAACTTTCATATTTTATGATAAGGAAAAACCCCGGAAAAAAACTTATCCAGATAACTCAAGCTGATGGACATTCGAATTCAGGACCTCGTGGACATGAGGCAGACACGCTACCACTTACGCTACGTAAGTGCACGGAAATGCGTAGGCGAAAAATATTAAAAAGCATATAACTAGAAGAAGAAAATAATATTTTACTCATGCAACTCTTTTTACCAGTTTCCCTTCTTCTCTAAGCAGAGAGGGTGGCTTTCGTCTAAAAGAGGTTAACGCCCTCTATATCTGCCATTGTTTTTAACCCTTTTAATAGATCGTTGGGATGTAGCCTTTAACTACAGTACATTCGACATAGAACACTACGCATGCACATTCAAAAAGCTAAATATAGCAGCAAGCTGGGACTTTGTCCCAATTGTACAGTAGCTAAAAGTACGAGATACGCTTCATTTTCCATGTTCGACACAGTTACTCTGAAACAAATTAGCATCGCTCTTCGGTGGTTTACGTTTCGGAGCATGTAAAAACAGCTTTCAACAGATGTACATATTACATCTCGCAAATAATTATTCATAGTATAAATTGGGATGTGCAATAATACAGCACAATTATGAATATCTAGTGTATACAACTGAATATGTGGACGTTTCTTTAAACAATATATAGAGTAAATAATCATTTCTTCCACACTAGCCATGTGTAGCCTAAGGTTTGACATGGAATTAAATTCTCCAACCGACTGTTGGCCATAGTAGCTCAGTTGGTTAGAGCAACCGCAAGGAGAGCGGGAGATCCGTGGTTCAAATCCCGGCTATGGCATTGAATTTTTCAGTCTGCCTCTACTCATTCAAACCATAGCCTACACACGGCTAGTGTGGAAGAAATGATAATTTCCATCAATTTACCTGAATAACATAGTGGTTTAACGCCACAAAAAGGTGCGTGTCTCGTAGCATATGAGAACTCCGGGAAACATATGAGTCAGTTGGAGAATTTAATGTCATGTTGGCATGTTGGCCATAGTAGCTCAATTGGTTAGAGCAGCCGCACGGACAGCGGGAGATCCGTGGTTCAAATCCCGGCTATGGCATTGAATTTTTCAGTCTGCCTCTACTCATTCAAACCATAGCCTACACACGGCTAGTGTGGAAGAAATGATAATTTCCATCAATTTACCTGAGTAACATAGTGGTTTAACGCCACAAAAAGGTGCGTGTCTCGTAGCATATGAGAACTCCGGGAAACATATGAGTCAGTTGGAGAATTTAATGTCATGTTGGCATGTTGGCCATAGTAGCTCAGTTGGTTAGAGCAACCGCACGGACAGCGGGAGATCCGTGGTTCAAATCCCGGCTATGGCATTGAATTTTTCAGTCTGCCTCTACTCATTCAAACCATAGCCTACACACGACTAGTGTGGAAGAAATGATAATTTCCATCAATTTACCTGAATAACATAGTGGTTTAACGCCACAAAAAGGTGCGTGTCTCGTAGCATATGAGAACTCCGGGAAACATATGAGTCAGTTGGAGAATTTAATGTCATGTTGGCATGTTGGCCATAGTAGCTCAATTGGTTAGAGCAACCGCACGGACAGCGGGAGATCCGTGGTTCAAATCCCGGCTATGGCATTGAATTTTTCAGTCTGCCTCTACTCATTCAAACCATAGCCTACACACGGCTAGTGTGGAAGAAATGATAATTTCCATCAATTTACCTGAATAACATAGTGGTTTAACGCCACAAAAAGGTGCGTGTCTCGTAGCATATGAGAACTCCGGGAAACATATGAGTCAGTTGGAGAATTTAATGTCATGTTGGCATGTTGGCCATAGTAGCTGAATTGGTTAGAGCAACCGCACGGACAGCGGGAGATCCGTGGTTCAAATTCCGGCTATGGCATTGAATTTTTAAGTCGGGCTTTACTCATTCAAATATATAGAGTAGTTTAAACACAGTATAGTCAACTTCATATAACTTGTATCATACATTTAAAACATAGCTTTGTTTAACAACTACATTCACTGTACGGAACTGCTGATAAATTCGCAGTAATTCTTTCTATCATGATGATTCACACATACATTACTTGTCTTTTTTTGCTTTTCATACATTCTATACTCAGTGAAGTAAGTAGGGGACCATTTTAGAACAAGGTCCACGTTTGCAAGTGTGTGTCTGTGCATGTGTGTGCGTGTGCGCGTGTGTGTGTTGTGAACAGCATAACTCAAAATCGGAAACTCGGTTAGATGCCAAATTTGGTATTAAAGTAAGCATCTTTTAGGGACGGGACATGAAGACTTTCAGCGAACTCCTCCAAGACTGACCTTGACATCGAAAAGCTTTCAAAAACTGACTCTGTTAAAAAAAAGGCTCTAACAAGCTTTCTTAAATTACCACATGTTTAGGATATTTTATGGCAAATTAAATGTATATATTATATTTTTTTCCTCATAACTCAGAAGACTGGTTCTCTAGAAATTTTTATTTTTATTTGGTAGTCCTCAAAATGCGTTTTCCTCTGGAGTATTGTTGTCAATTTTTTTTAGTAGAATGCAATACCTTCTGCACCTGCTATGTATGTGGTAGATAAAGTAATAATAATGCAGACTCTAAATAACTTTACTTTGAAATATAAACGTATGAAATCTTTGGAATATTCTCAGCGCTATGAAAAAAAATTCGTTGATCCAAATTGCATACTCAAGAAAAAGCTACGTTTCTGCTGCAACTTGGGTTCCCAATTTAGGCGCTCTACGCCGGAATGCCCACGACATCATAGGTTATGCATAGAAAATTCAAGATATTTATTCTTGAATAACACCTATGATACTTTAAGGGTTCACTAGAGTCGCTTTTGAGAAAATATCGAATAACGAAAAAACTTTTCTTATAAAAGGTAATGTGCAAAAAACACACACGCACGCACATAAACATTATTTTATTTTAAGTTACCAACAATATTGACAAAAGGACGTAGGCGAACACTTAGTTATTCGGAAATTTCTTCTTCTGTTTTGTGGTTATTCCAAAGCATGCATTTTCGGTGAAATTTTGATGCCAATTATTTGCACAGAACACCTAGTAAATCCTATACGTCAGGTACAGTAAAACTAATTTAATGGAGTTTTTTATAATTTAAATAAAATCGTTAAGATTTTCCTGTGGTAGGCTGTTGCTTACCTTTTATGTCTTATAATTTTAATATAATTCAATAAGAAGGTGAAGTGGGAGGAAGTAGAGACACCAGTTTACAAAAAAGCCGCCTTCAACGTCCGAGAACCACTCGAGGCGTGCGACAGAGTCCGGAAAATTCAAAATATGCATCCTTTCCTGACGAAAATATCTCAAACAGTTAATGTTCCAATCCAATCGTTTCAACCACAATGAAAATAAAGTTGTATTTATCTTTCATGCATGACCTTCTTGGCATAGATATCCTCTAAACATCTTCAGCTTAGATCCTTAAAATGTCCATGCCATAAGAATTTTTTTTTTAAATTTATGGGAGATTGTTTCAGTTATGCTGTTCACAAACATAAGACATACAAACTCGAGCCATTTCTCAAGTCCAGTTTCTACCACGGTGTGTCTTTTAACAGTTTTACCATTAAAATCGTGATATAGAATTTTTTACTCAAATGTAAAACTTCTTCTACATGAATGAGTGAAAAAATACTACTTTGGAGCTCATAATAAACAGACATTTAGTTAAGTGGGGAGGATTTAATCAGTAATTTCATTAACATGATTTTAAATTTAATTGGGTGGATCTTTAAACTGCAGTAATTACAATCTTGTTATAGGTAAGTTCAAACTGATACAACCTCACCTGGAGTTTTACTGATTAGTGCAAAAAATATACTACGTAAACTAAATATTTAACAAGATAATTTTACCTTGCACTATTCTCAACTTCTTGTGTGTATACAAAACTACATTGCCATTTTATGCTGCCATGTTAATCTGTTTGCCAATGATGTTTATAAATTGCACTTGTGCATCGAGAGAGCACTAAAGTTACAAACCTAGGACTCACGAATATTTTGAAGAAAATTTGTTTTTCTTTCTTTTTTCACCCCTGCTTATGGATGTTATATTCAGCGCTGCTTATGTCCTCTTTTGCATTTGGTGTAGAAAATGCGCACTTCTGGGAATCTATGCTCCTAACTGATTAACATACTCCCAAGAGGGTGAGTATGTACTCCAGGCTTCGAAAAAATCTCAATGTCAGTTATGGGGTTTACCTTTGAGAAAATATCCCTTCAGCAGAGATCAAATCATCACATCAGGTTCAGCATCACTTACCTGAAAAACGACAGAAAAAAAAGTAGTTACTCATTTGCTATGCACTAGGTTTTATTGCTGTAATCAAAGTTAGGAGGGCAGCTGATACACTAATACATTCTGCAATTCAACACATAAAGAAAAGCTCAACCAGAACAATATGAATAACAAATACGTACGGGGGTTAATGAAGTGAAACTTGTGGCTTTATGCAGATGTAGGTAATTAGAACCAGCAAAAACCGTGCATAACCTTAATGAACCAGGAACACGACTAATGTGGAGTACATGGTACAACACTCAACAAAAGAGGTGGAGGAGAAACAAGGCAAAGAAAGGACGAGCGAGAGGAAAACGAAAGAGAGTGCAGACTGAACATACAAAGGATTATGTAAAGACGAAAACAGCACTGCAATGGAAAAGAGAGTGATTGGAATGAGTGTGAAAACCCAAAAGTAGTAGGGGAAAAAGAACGAGAAAAGATGATGAGTAAAATGGAAAACATTTTAACTAAATGAAGTTGGAATTGACTGAATTATTTCTTATATGTAAAATAAAATTACTTCTTACCGCATTACCATTTTACTATCTTTCCGTGAACTCTTCATATAAATACACTACGATAAGCATAGGCACTAAACGTTATAGTTTGGAAAACACAAGTTTTATGTGCATAAGAATCTGGTATGTGACCTTTTCCTAAAAGAACTGAATATACAAGATAAATCACTCAAATCTTTTTCTTCTTTAACAGCATTTAAAACTTTTTTGACATATTATCGATATCAATTATAAATTAATTTATGACACAGAGACATCCAATGAGGTTAGTTTGTTTTGAACTCATAATGTAAAATAAGGACTACTTTACGTATTTTAATGGATTAGCAATACTCGCGCTCACTGATGGAACAATATCATAATTACTCAAAACTTGATTTTTGAATGCCATTAATTTAAACTTAGTTTACAAAAGTTACAGAGGCCAAGGTCCCGTTATTCCATTATATGGCCCTCTTTGGCAGTTCCAACGTTTTACAATTTTCAACATTCAAATTCAAAATTCAAAACATACATTTTATTTACTAAGCCAATATGTTCAAAATACTGTCGCGGCGAAGCGCACAAAAAGGTTCGGCACAGATAGATAACGGTTGGATAGTGTATCACGGAAATAAACTACTTGCCTAAGCAGATAAACATAGCGCGGAGATAAAAGACATACAAATACATATATCGTGAGGTAAATGGAACATTCTAGTGATATCTTGATTGACAGAGAACAGTCGATTTCTTGTTTGTTACAGAATATTCCAGAAATATCTCGAGATATTAGTAGTGGTATAAGTAGAGATGCGAGTTGTAATCAGAACTGAATTCTGTGAACGCTTTTGTTTGTAGACGGCGACCTTGGAAGATTATAATTGTGTATGTGACGTAATCCTGCTATTGTAAGTGTACTTCTACGGAAATAAAGAACACTTTGAATTTCTGCAACTTGGACTTTTAATTCTACGAACCCACAGTCACAATATGCTACTTTAATCATTATTATTATTATTATGGGTACTTATAAGAGAAGTAAAAGCGAAACATTTTCATATATCATTGTTCTGATATACCCTAACAGTGATCAAGTACGAGTGCAAGAAAACTGTGAACTCTGGTGATTTTTAAGAACATAGTTTGTATGTACAAAAATTCTGTAAATGAGCTCTAAACATAATACATTACCACTGGAGGGGAAAATTAAGCTTATTGAAGAACAGTAAAAGAACAGACGTCCAGTTAAACTATGGACTCTTTGGCTTATATCCCGACCAGGTGTCTGAATACAAGCAAATGGTTTGCTTTTGTTCCTCTGAATTTCACAAAATTACGCTTTGGTCTATTTGGTCTATTATTAGAAGTAATTGGTAGAGAAAGATGTTTTTTTTATTCAGGGATCCTAAAAATGACTTTTCTAAGGAAAGCGCTATGTTCAATTTTTGGAAGGAACTCAACATTTTTTGCACCCTACGCAATAGCCGGTATGTAAACGCGGATTACTTATTAAAGCGAAGCATAGGAGATGAGTGCCATCAGGTTTTTGCCTCTCAGTGCAGCAGCATATCCGATGTAACACAACCCCAAATTGGTTTGCCTTCCTAACGTGCAAGAAGTATGGGCCAGGACGAAAGAGGCTATAAAATACACCGTTTATGTCCCAGCACGGGCCAAGAGACCCGGTACTTGGAATTTAATACTTGACGTCATAAAACTGTCAACACCGACATACACGCGGACTGGTCTCTATGTGGAAGTAAAGGCTCAAACATCGTGTGCCGCTTCAGCGTAACCAATTATGTCTTCTCTGCTTACAAACTGAATAATTTATCGGATTCCCATGCACAGCCGCGCTAAGATAAATCGACATTTTTTATTTAATCCTTCACGAGTTTTCACAGCTATAAAAGCTGTTGGTTTTGCGACTGTTTGTACAACTTACGAATCTGACGAACTTTCCCAGTTAGTGCGCAACAACACGGTTCAACGAACATTTTTAATGTGTTCGTTTATTTTAAAATAGTCCTCCAACGTAAGTCATGTCGGACGATGAATGACAACGGTGACATTGCGCTCAAATGAACCAAGTCCATAGCTCTTACAATTACTCTACATTCATCTTTCAGGATAAGGGGCAACTCCGGAGAACCTATATCCAGATATCTCATCCTGACCGAGATTCGAACTTGGGACCTCTGAATGTGAGGCACACACGCTAGCACCGTGCTACAGAGGCGGGCTGTTCGCTGTTGACAGGAAAACGCTGTCATATCACTGACCGACATCATGTAGGCATTTTATGATTTAGTTGAAAAGGAATATATCGTAATTCCAGGTTTGACGGGAAAACTTACAGAGCAATTTGCTGCAAACGCCGATGGAAATGGTGACATAGGTACTATGGCATAACACAGATTTTTGCATAACGCAACATTTGCTGTCGCGGATAGGTGTGTGTTAAAAGCATATTTTAAAAATCTGATAAATGCCAACCTTGATTCACAAACGGAGCATAAAAATACGAGAAACTGATCATATCAATCAAAAGTAAAAGCTGGAAGTGAATGGATCAACGAGACACAAAATCAAATGCTTAAAACTTAAGCGCCAAGAAATGGCCCTTAATATAACGTTGGGAAAAACGTTTCTAATTTGAGAAGAACATTATCTCCGCCAACAAAATTGCCTCCCACACAAAATCCGAGTTTCGACGGAGTAGACACCCATAGTTACGTAGAACGTGCAGAAACAATATTCATTTGCTTAAATCACATCTAGGCCTCAGTAACTAGCTGCTGTGCGAAGGAAAAGAAAAGGCAGAATCATACATTTTTAAACAGGGTGTATTAGGGAAATTTAAACATGAAAAACGAAAACCTATAACAAGGAATATTAGGGAAACAGGTAAGTTAGATTTATTAAATTGAAGATCTCATAAGTTTCTAGTTAAGAACAATCAAATGAATAGCACTCATGAATTACTAAAAAAAATATTCCAGACCTACTTTTGTTTCTCGTCAACTTCTTGAATTTACGCCACTTAGTCAAACTACTTAGAGCAATATTTGAGAGGGTAGAAATATACGTTTCAGACATATGACTTTCTCTACCCGCCATCATTTATTTTACACATATTATATAAAATGAGCTTGCATAAGCTTATTTATCTACTACTGCATAACTGATATTAAAGTTCAGTCAACTCGTTTTATAATAAATTCGTTGTAAGTATAACGGAAATACGAAGGCTTAAGCTACACTCAAATATTCAAAAAGTGGCAGATATATGCTAACTTTCAAATTCCATAGCTTTGCAAGGTATCGCGAGAAAGAGAAGATGGCGAGGTTGGAACATGGAAATCACAAGTAGATAATGAATATTTTGGAAGAGGGCTACGTCACAAAATATTTTACTAGAGATATACTGTGTCCTTTTGATTGGGAGTTGTTCGGATTGGGTTGGACTCGAGGGGGCAGTGGTTCCCGATACCCGTGGAAGATCGGGTACGTCTCCGGACGGGGTTGAGGGAAACCATTAATATTCCCGCGTACTAGCCAACATAGCTACTAGAAGTTGTGCTAGATCACCAGGCGACCCCACCGAGGTCATATCGTTAGCCTTCCCATTTTAGAGTTGGCGCGCGTAAGTGGCGTATCCACTTCCATCCCGTCTGAGTCCACAGGACTAGATGGGGGGGGGGAGCTTGTTAGTCTCTAGGTCTTGCCCCATGGGAAGCACCACGGAGGCGCCGTGCGCCCTTTTGGGACAGCTCGGTAACTCCCTGGTCGAAGGAGGACAGGGTCCTTGGTCCTATGGGTCAAGGACTAATGGGAGTAGATCCTCTGGCATTAACGTGTCCTTTTGTCCGTTAAGCTTTGTTCGATTTCTTCTGGTTTGCCTACAATTCAAAATGGCAGCAGATTTACTCAAAATAAGGAATAAGTCACACGCTATACAAAGAAAATTCAAGATAAACGCTTTTTTTTAATACAAATACGTTGGTGTTTTAGGCAAACCCATTAAAACCACTATCGACCAAATTAAAAAAAGGGGGGTGAGGAACGAAACATTTGCCATGTAAAATAGGTAGGGGTGGTAAATCTTCGTGTCACACATCTTGGAAGATGTTAATTAGATACCAAGTTTATTATCTGATTGTTTTTCGGATTTTTTTTGAATGCGCGTAAACCTTGAAAATGCTTTTGGGGGGAGGGTGAGAAGGGTCCTTAAATTTGGTATTTCTCGTGAGAACCAGAAATTTGAGTTGAAATAAAACATTTCTCTGCCTAGCATAGCTAAGCAAAAGAGGAAACAGAGGTTGAAAAGTTTCATATCTGAAGGGTTACTTGGAATTCATTAGCATTCTTAAACAGTAACCGATTCAAGTATCCGACTTTCTACTGTTGGAGTTGTCCTAGAGATGCACAGGAATGTACGAACTCTTAAATAAAAATGTTATTTTATGAATCATATGCCTCAAAATATGTATTTCTCATAGAATCCCCAAATCACATGTATATGGTTTACAACAGTACGCAGACATGGGCAACTTGATCAATTGTTTCAATTATTTTTTCATTCAATTATCATTAAAAATTAATCACGGAATCATTATTCGACATAAGTAAAGGCGTCAATTTAAAGTTATATAGTAAATTTTATTACATAACTTAAGTGGAGCACAGGGACTCTTTCTGAAGAGTAAGACTGAATGAGCATTCACATTTTGGCTACTTAAACCCACTTCATGTTTTCGGATATACCATTGAAATCTGTTCTGGAACCAAGTAAGAACTGTTAATAACGCTTATTATACACTGCAACACTTACTATACATTGATAACAGTACAATGTAATAAATAATTAGTAAGGAATTGATTAACAAACCAAGAAATAGAATCTGTATAAATATTTTACACTGTATGCTGTAAAAAGTAAAATGAATAAGATTTTGTCTATACATGGGAATCAGTGCGATACCAGGTATTATGAAAGTAATTAGCGTCTTGAATTCAACCGGAAAATTCTGGAAGAACAGCTCAGGTCAATATGCATGCCTAATGACTGGTTAAGTGTTTAGTCAGAAAGTGAAACGAACTTAAATTTCAGTGACAGGCTTTCACGAGAAATATATGTAGACCACTGAGAGAAACTATTGGTCTGCGTTGGGAGATTGCTTAAGGGAGTAACTTAAGGTGTTAGCTACACAAAACATCGCAGTCTTTTCTTTGGGTGTGATTAGACACCAGCAGGTATATCTCCAGTAACTACCGGGGAGAACAGGACTTCATCGGAGGTAATCAGACCGTGCAGACTGTGTAGCTAGGAGCAAAGTTGAGTCCATTCTGTATCAGAAACAAAATAAAAGCTTAATACTTGTAGGAAACCAACCACAGTAATTGATAGCATCCCTGGGAATTATATTCCGCTAAAATACTCGTTTATTATAACTATATTCAAAGGAAAAAGTTCCGCCAACTCTTCTATAATAAGTATTTCAAGCTTTCATTAAATATTTTATGTTAAGTTTCAGTGGCACACTCACGCATACCGGAAAAAAGAATCTCTTCGCCTGCAATGTTAGCTGGGAAAACAGCAGTAACAGGGAACTTCATGACTTTGTGGAGCAGAAAAATTATGCTTCAAGGACTAACTTTATGTATTTCTGTTACGTTGCAAAGTCTCAAGAGGTGGAGTGAAGACAAGCCCTTTTTAATTAACGTGGGAGAACTAATCTTTATCTCAATGTAATATCATTTGTAAGGAAGAGTGTCCTCCTCTCTCAGCCTTTCCAACCTTTTTTTATATGCTCAGTACAATCTGTAATGACACCTTCAGTTCCTGTGCTCACCACCAGATTTGGAAATTCTTTCCCATTCAATATAAGAAGAATAAACTCTCCTTCGTCCACATTTTATCTGCCTTTCGACTTTGCTCTGTGAGATGCAGCGACATATAGTACGGAATTGCTTATAAATTTATGATCACTAGTACTAAATAAACAGTCATTTTTGTCCCAAAACTGAACCAGAAACGTGTTTTATTTTCAGAGGATAATTCCTCTTTTTCTAGTTTTTAAGTTTATCCTTTGTAGCTGGATGACCTTGTTCAGAAGTAGAGAATTCTTGTTTTTGAAGATCTCTTTCAGAAATACCTTTACCGGGGGCAGCTATAATTTCTTGCTTCTTTTGACGCTGTGGATAACAAATTTCTTTTATCCTCGAGCTGCACAAGGAATGAATATGAAATCAAATTGAAGTTTGCAGAGGTAGTCGACTAATAATTTCCTCTTTATGTAGTGAAAATATTTCATGTGCAATTTGTGAGATAAGTTTGGTTCTAACTCCTGAGCCACTATTTTGTAAATGTTGTAAATATTGTTTCAATTTAATTGAGAATATCCTTTAATTTCTTTTAAGAGGCCAAAGGTAAGCTGCATTCAGGGGCTGAGACAAAAGGGAAGCAATTTGAATGCAGCTTTCCTCCCAAATATCACAAACTGAATGGGAGTAGTAGTAGTAGTACTAGTAGTAGTAGTAGTAGTAGTAGTAGTAGTAGTAGTAGTAGTAGTAGTAGTAGTAGTAGTAGCAGCAGCAGTAGTGGTAGTGGTAGTAGTAGTAGTAGTAGTAGTAGTAGTAGTAGCAGCAGCAGCAGCAGCAGTAGTAGTAGTAATAGTAGTAGTAGTAGTAGTAGTAGTAATAGTAGTAGTAGTAGTAGCAGCAGCAGCAGTAGTAGTAGTAGTAGTAGTAGTAGTAGTAGTAGTAAAATTGGGGGTTAAGGGCGCACAACTGCTGAGGCTATCAGCGCCCTGGCAACGATAAAAGGTCTATACAGTTAAAACCAACACAGTAAAACCGTAAAATCATGTAAAACAGAGTGCCAATAAAAAGCTAAAAACTAAACCATAAAACACTAAAAGCAGATGTCGGTCACTGCAGAATGCAAAGGATAAAATAAGTGGAATAAAATGAGAGCAACCAAAAGGTGCCTCAAACGGGACAGAGCAGGCGCCAGAATCCACTCTGCCGGATAAAAGCAAACACGCCTTCCACGCCATGGCTAAAACGAGAGTGTCCAACACGCAAACGAACTACAATAATTTCTTCTCGCCTGGAAACTCGGGCAGAGGTGGCCCGGGCAACCGGAAGGGGTTTAACCGTCCCAAGCTTGTTCCCACGCATAGCAGTCCACTCATCGTGCAAGCGTGTTTGAAGGGCCTGATGTAAAAAATAAGGAAAAATCACAATAGGGAACAATAGAACGGTAAGTCCTAGGCGAGCAAATGGCAGATTTAGCCGCGGCATCTGCAGCCTCATTGCCAGACATTCCAACATGACCTGGCGTCCACAAAAAGGTGCTCCTGGTGCCAGAGAGTGCCAGGCAGTGGACTCCATACTGACTACGCTGCACCAGAGGATGGTAATTGTACAGCGTCAAGAGGCTTTGAAGTGAACTGAGGGAGTCCGTACAGATCATGCTGGTATGCATAGAATGCCGCTCAATATATAAAATCGCCTGGTAGAGATTAAAAAGTTCACGGTAAAAATCGAACACTGCCGCCGTAAACGAAAAGTAATACTCCTACGCCCAAAAACAAAAGCACATCCGACTCCAAGTTCGCTCTTAGACCCATCCGTGTAGATAAAATCCCAGTTCCCGAGATGCGCCTTGAGCTCTAAAAAGGCAGAACGATACACGGGTAGAGGGGTGGTATCTTTCGGCATGGATGTGAGCCCAAGGTGGCATCGGACCTCATTGCGTATCAAGGGAGGAAAGCGAGGTTCTGCCCTAGGAAGCGTTGTTACTAAGTCAACATTCAGGTGTTGTAGAAGAGAGCGGAAGCGAACCACCGGGGGTGTAAAGTCGACGGGTTAACTGCATATTGAAGATCCACTGAGTCGTCAAAAACAACCGGAAACCGGGTAGGTTAGGCAAGCTGGAACGGCTACACGCATAGTTGCACAGAAGAGCATCACGTCGATGGTATAAAGGGGCTTCTGCAGCCTCAGCATACAGACTCTCAACTGTACTTGTGGGAAATGCTTCAATAGCGACTCGAATACCACGATGGTGAAGGGGATTTGAACGTCTGAGAACATAGGGGCGCGCTGAAGAACATACAATGCACCCATAATCTAGTTTAAATCGCAATATGGAACGATATAAACGCAGCAGTGTAGTCCGATCAGCTCCACAGGATGTGCCACTTAAAATACGCTAAAGATTCAGAGAACGGTGAAAGCCTCGATGGTTTCATACCGTACCCTAATCCTTTGTGGGAAATCTACCCGATCAACGGTCAGGAACAGGGTACGGGTAGGCACCAATTCCTCTCGCTCTTTTCGCTGCACACGATACACAGCCGTCACAGCTTGGTCTTGTAGGTTCTCCATAATTTCCTCGTTGGTCATGCCGTCCAACGCACGGGTGTTTACACTCCGCGCGAGGAGTTCAGGCTCTTATGGATTGTGACGTTGACCGGGTAGCTGCCTAACAAGTTGGCCGTCAATAGGACTGCTGCCTGGAACGCAGGAAGAGCTTCCACCTGCCATTTCTTTAACGAGTACAAGATTTTACCGGGCCAGCTATCTTATCCTAACCCTTTTGGATGACGAAAGGGTTCAGTGCTAGAAAGTTCTTTCCTTCCTCAGTTCTGGTAACTACTAAGTGTTGAGGACCACAGGGCCCGACTACTTCCTTTCCATTTCCCTTCACAGTTGTAGGTCTAAATTTCGATGCCATAGCGGTAATGTTCTCCGTCGTTGCAAAATTCTCCGATGCCAAGCTCACATCCTGGGCACCACCTCGGCTTAGGTGAGAGTCCTGAACTAGAGCTTGCTCACCTCAGGGTCACACCTCCCAGTGCGAAGACAGAGGGACCCAATCGCCTCCAGGAGTGTAACAGCTTATGCAATGGCCCCTCCCCGGGACTGACCTTTATCAGCGGATACGAACACAGTCCTACATGATAACAAGGAGCTGGAAATTACGCGTTAACCAGTCACCCTATTGCGCTTCCCACTCCAGCCACCGTTATCCGTCAGACATGTGTTCAGGGTGGAAAAGAAAAAAGAAAAAAATAAATAAATGGGGCCAACCACCGAAGTGAACCAGGCTTAGGGCGTTTGAAATTACACTCTCACCTCGCGGGGGAACCCAATCAAAAGATTTGGCTCCGGACCCCGGGAGCGCCAATCCCGTACCTACAATAGTAGGCCCCTGGGGGAGAAACACCAGAGCCTCTTCTGCCGGTTTTCGGAGTTACTAGTGCGCCTTCTCGGCTGTCGTAGCGGTCATGGGGCACACCAAGTCCCCGCCGTACATCACCCCATCAGCCAGTCCCCTACTTCCTGTTGTCCACCCCCCGGGGACGAGGACCGCATAGTTTGGATTTTGAGGGGCAACTGAATGGAAGAACAAATTATCCCCAATAAGAATTTTGCTCCTTTTGGCTTCCAAGGCGCTGGCAGCGCATATGAAATTAAACTTGTCCAATAAAACCAACCATGTTTACTGCTATTGTGGCGTGTAATGCAAAGCAGTAGGGATATTTAAGGTCATGATTCGTCTACAGGAAACCCGAAGTCGCGACTTATTAATGTGACTGGCGAAAGTTAATTTCTTTTTGTGTAAAGAACACAATTTGATAACACATTTTTAAATCGACCTGTTTCTGATCTTTTTTTATGGTAAAGCAACTTACCTTACACTTAGTTTCAGCTTTCCTTTTCGAAATTCTCCCCCACTAAATTGCTTCTAAACACTCAATTATTGTCGAACTTTTTATGGTGCTAGTCACTTCCGAGATTTTACTTTACGTAGGTTTGAATTATCATATATTAATACACGTTCAACTACAAATCACTATTCGTTGTTTCCTCGTCATGGAAAGAGAACGAAATTTTATAGAAATCACACAGCGAATCGTTCTTAAATTATTTGATAAAGCTTGAGGTCAGTAATTATATTTCCCTATTGCGATTGTAATTTCAAGCAAATGTGTAAAAAAATCGATTTCTGCGAAAGTTTATTTCCATTAGCATGTAGCAGATGTGGATTATGGCTAAGAGAAGTTTGTTGAAGAATACACAGACAATCATACGAGTAACACATCAGAATTTTTAAAACAGTGTTACATAGTTTAATGTAACAATTAGAGGAAATGACTTTTAGCAAATTGTGAGCACATTTTAAAATTAATGTGGACTCTTATGCTCACGGGATAAGCATCCACTCGTTCAACGACAACCAGGAATATGCATTAGATACATAAATACCTATGATTTCACCACATACTTTATTGGGTGACATGGGTTTAATTTCGATAAAATTATTTTAGTGTTTATTCACAACGCTGACTACATGGGAGTAGCGGAAAATGATGCTGGGTTACTATACCGGAAACAAATGCCTCGCATGCATGATAAATCCGAAGATCACCGGCGATGTGACGAACAGCCAGTCTAGCCGACGGGGAAGAATAACTGCTTTCAAAGCAACGAAACCTTTTGAAAAATTCACACTAATGAGCAGCACGTTAATGTGATACTACGCTACAGACGGACAGGGCGCAAACAGGTCAAACGTGTCATCTGATCAGAATTAAATTCTTGGAGTAAAGAGCTGTGTCCCTCTAATGGGTGTCAGTTGCACTTCCATTACCTTAACATACCAAAATAATCAGCGAGGTTACAGAAGTACTTTGCTGTTTCTGTTTACAGTATGCAACCATATTTATATTTAATGAAAACGTAATTATCCATTACATAGTTATCCATTCCGTGAGCCTTTAAGCCCCTGAGGAAATATTATGAAAGGAAATTGTTGCAAATAAGAAATTTTACGAAGGCTATTCAATATTTACACTGATTTGGACACGCAATATATTCGAATTATGCATTTGTCTCTATGCATTATTATTACTATTATTATTGTTGCTATTATTATACCATGACTACTTTATAGACTACTCCAAGAAAACTATGTTTATGTTATCTTCGTCCAATTCGAATATGATACATATTCTACCTTATTACGACGACTACTACGTGAAACGAAAGAATGGCCATTTGATACTTAACAGAATACAGGAGAAAATGTAGTATTTAAAATAACTGCAGGTGTGAACCAGGAATTATTGATATACAAATAACCAATAAGCAAATAAATAAGAAAGTTTATTCACTACGTACGCTTCGGCGGCCGGTGTCCATAGTACTAAAGTCCTCCGGAGAAGGCCGCGTCTTGGTTGTTTGCTGGTGAAGAAGAAGAGGAGCCCTGAAGAAGCCCTACATAGTAGAGCGAAACGTTCGCATCAGCAAACAACCAAGACGCGGCCTTCTCCGGAGGACTTTATTACTATAAACAAGTTTATGTTAACATAAGCTGTATATTTAATTGGGAGTTACATGTTTTGTGTACTTTGTTCTCGATACACAATCTTCGATACCATATTGAGAAAAATGAAGCTCCTAATATGCTTATGGAAAACATTCCTAATTAGTTTGAATTGTATCTAATTGCCGTTTTGTCTTTATAGCGATTAATATCCCCAAATGTAACGTTTAGAGGGACGTAAGTGTAAACGCATTTGATTTTCCGTTTTTTTTTTCTTTTGCGTCAAATTACTTCCCTCTTGATGCGATGTTCTTTTCACTTTCTTTAACATTTTGAAACGATTGATAGATCTGAAGCACCTCTTCTTCATATCAATTACACTTATGATTTAATATTTTAATAATTCAATATTAGCTAATATACAATTCGAAGAGACAGATACTTTTGTTTTCCATCAAATTGTCAATTTAAAATATAATTGTATTCGTCAGAAATTATGTTTGAGGAATTCTAAGCCAGTTGTATAGTTTATGTTTCCCGACTTAAACAGAACGCTAGCCTTCTGTACCTTTGATATTGCTGGCTTCTATTCTTTGTTCCTTTCACGGGTCAAGTACGAGATCTAAGGCTAAAACTTCATCGGCCTGACGGTTTGAATTCCTAAGAAGAATAGAACTTCCTCAGTAGCTGTGGGAAGTAGACAGACAACGGCATGACTCAGGCGTAGCCGTGTACATACTTGCAGGTCATTTGTACCATTACCGCCACCTCTAGGATGGAATAACGAAGAGCAAGATGCAAAGGATGACCAGATGCGGATAGCAACAGGCACAAGCGTGGACAGGGTCCGTATCATTTCCAGTATGGACATATCCGACACCACCAGACCTCACACATACAACCTCCACTCATCATTCTCCTACAAGGGCCCACCGTAGCTACAAGAAACTCGGGCAGTTGTAGTTGAGAAAGATGTGTGTGATGCAACTTATAGTGGTGTTGTCGCCGGCGCATCCCGACAAGGTAGAGACAGTTCAGCAGAAAACAAGGACGACTATGGTCAGCTTAAGATAAATTTTCAGCCAGCGGGAGGACGTGTAGTACAAGCAGAATCTACAGAATATAGTGATAGTGTTAGACAAGGTAATCAATCTGAAGAAGACTGGAAGCAAGTAATTTAAAAAACTAAGTCGAAATCTAAGCTCAACTTAAAGTGTATGCTAACCCAAATAAGTCTGTACATAAAAAAGAATTTCTTACTGATAATGCTGCCAAGGGTAAACTTGGTGTAGCTGACAAATTACACTTTCTGTTTGTTTCGCGACTTGACCCTGACATTGAATGCTCCCAGGTCCTTGAGTACCTAAATTAAAATCTAGATATCCAAGTTACAGTTCTTTTAAAATTGGTGTGCCTTCAGTTTTATTCGAGGTAGTTTATACACCGGAATTCTGACCCAGTGGTTCTTTTATAAGTAAATTTCATTTTCCAGAAGATTCTTTAAACTACAGAGCTGTCAAAGAAAAAGAGATAACATAAATACTGGCCTTATAAATGTTAAAATGAAGAATAAAAATAAATTTAATTTTAAAATATTTAATTTGAATGTGCAGAGTATATTGAATAAAATGGATAGCTTAACTGATATTGTTAACGATCATGATCCAGATTTAATCAGTATTGTTGAACAAGGGCTCAGAGACAAAGAGCTGCTTATGTTAAAAATTCCACGGTTTTACTTAGCAAATTATTTTTGTAGGCTAAGTGGTAAAAATGGCGGCTCTGCAATTTTCGTTAAAAATGAGCACGAATCTAAGCCAAATATTGAATATAACCGACTTTGTTGTAAATGACAACCTTGAAGCCTGCTGTACCTTTAATAAAAGTTTTAATATTTTGTGTGTTAACTTTTACAGATCACCTAGTAATTTAAGAACTTGTTTTACTGATTTCTTAACTCCATTTTATGAATTACTTCAGTCTGTTTTCAAACGTAAAACGAACACAAATATTGTTAGTGGTGATTTTAACGATAACTTCAACAAGTCAAGTAATCATCTGACTGATTTAATTAGTGTTTTTGAATGTTTTGGGTTACGTTTCTTGATCACACAAATTACTCGACCTGTATCCCGTACTTGTCTGCATAATGTTTTCACTTCCAAACGTCTCCACAAAAGTTAAGCGGAAGTTATTCCTTGTATATTTTCTAATCATGATCCAATTTTGTTTTCAGTTAGTACTGATTATGACGATAATAATCTGCCAAATAAATTAATAACAATAAGGAGCACTAATTATTGTAACGTAACATACTTTGTGTATCTACTAATTAACACTAACCGGATCAATTTGTACAATATACTTAATTATTTTAATATTTCTGAATATTTTAACCAAATTTTATGTCATTGTCAGCAAAGCATTTTCTGTTATAACATTCAGACATAAGCCTAAGAATAAACGCAACAATAAAAAGTGGTACAATGATGAATTCCGTATTTTAAAAGAAAAATGTACGATACTTTATGAACTTTCGGTTAATTTTGGTGTCCACGAATACAAAAGCAGGTCTATTGATATGAAAAAGAAATACAGACATACCTTAAAGATAACTAAAATGAACTATTATTCAACATTCATTAAGAACTCTCATAATACATCAAAATCTTCATGGACTATTGCAACTTCAGTGGTTAATGGTTAGTGTAACGCGAACAGTCTAAGTATAAACACAGCTAAAACCACTGATATTCAGTATAAATTTAAGTCGTTTTTATGGTTCCTGTATAAAATTTTTAAGTATTTATATCGATTCAGAACTTGGTTGTTCAACACATATCAATTATATATAAAAACGATTACAACAGGAATTTTTATGTTAAAAATTTTAATGCAACAGTGTTAACAAGGACGTTCTGATGAAGGTCATATTTATTCGCATGCTAATTATGGTATACTTTTCTGGGGAAATCACTCTTTACTCACTAAGATATCACACACTAGGCACTAAGCTATTTATATTGCAAAAAAAAAAAAAAAAAAAAAAAAAAAAAACCTTAGATTAATTTGTGGAGTTCATTGAAAAGAATATTGTAAACAACTTTTTATTAATTCAGTTATTTTAACATTTCCATCTATGTATGTGCTGAATAGTCTTTTATATGTTGAAGAAAATCTTAATAGCTTTACACTTTTCTCTAATATATGTAATTACTCAACACTCAACTGTTTGAATTTGTATATAAATAAATTTAGACACACTAAAATTCAGAATAGTTTTATAGTCGTTTCAATTAAATTATATAATTTTTTACCACAAAGACTAAGAGAGCTCCCTATTTTCAGCTTTAAAAGAACTATACACCATACATTGGTGGCAAACACATTGTATTCTACGAGGGCTATCCAGAAAGTAGATTACGTTTTCGTCTGTTTCCGCTAGGGGCGGGGCTAGCGCGGCCATCTTGGGGTCAGAGCGTTGCGCAGCTCAGTCGGCATCTAGCCGTGCTAGTGAGAGGTTCGTGCTGTGCTCCGTTCAGATACTGTGACGGTTTGAAATGTCTGCGTTAATTGAAAATCCCGCGAGCTGCGAGGTGCGTGCAGTAATAAGGTTACTGACTGCAAAAAAACTGTAAACCGATAGAAATCTATCGGCAGCTTTGTGAAGTGTATGGGGACAACATTATCACTGAAGGTGGAGTGCGTCAGTGGGTCATCAGATTTAAAAATGGCCGAACCAATGTTCACGACGAAGATCGAAGTGGGAGACCCAGCATAGTGACTGCCAAACTTGTCGAAAAAGTCGATGCTAAAGTCCGTGAAAATCGAAGGTTCACAATAACGGAACTTTCTTTGAGTTTTCCACAAATTTCGCGAAGTTTGTTGCACGAAATCATCAGCGAAAAGCTTGGTTACCACAAGTTTTGTGCAAGATGGATTCCAAAAATCTTGACAGAGGACCACAAAAATCAGCGAATGGCTGCAGCGTTGAACTTTTTGGACGTTTACCATAAGGATGGTGACTCTTTACTCGATCGCATCGTTACTGGTGACGAAACATGGGTGAAACACGTGAACTGTGAAACGAAATTGCAATCAATGCAGTGGGGGCACACAAGTTCTCCCCAAAAACCCAAGAAATGCATGCAAACAATGTCGGCAAGGAAGATGATGGCGACTGTTTTTGGGACAGAAAAGGTGTGATTTTGGTGGACTTTCTGGAAAGAGGCACTACAATAAACTCTCAAAGGTATTGCCAAACTCTCCAAAAACTCAGAAGAGCCATTCAAAACAAGCGCAGAGGAATGTTGAGCTCTAAGATCTTGTTGATTCAAGACAACGCCCGGCCCCACACGGCAAATGTCACTCGTGAAGTTCTTGAATCTTTTAAGTGGGAGTTGTTTCCTCATCCGCCGTACAGTCCCGACCTGGCACCGAGCGACTTCCACCTATTCCCAGCAATGAAGAAGTGGCTGGCTATGCAGCGTTTTGATGATGACGCACAGCTGCAAGAAGAGGTAACGAAGTGGTTGAAGGCGCAGGCGGCCGAATTTTTCGACGAAGGAATTTCCAAGCTCGTACATCGCTACGATAAATGCCTTAATTTGAATGGTGACTATGTCGAAAAGTATTTGAGTGTGGCTTTCATCTGTATATAATAAAATTTGTTTCCTATACTTTGTTTACTTTTTATTCCAAAACGTAATCTACTTTCTGGATAGCCCTCGTATAAATGGATTTTATAATGTGACTTGGTAAGTTTTAATTTATGACGCTGCTATACTGTAAAGTTTACGGCATCCCATCCCATTCCATCCCATCCAATCATATACATCTACCGTATTTTAATTTCTTAGATAGTGTACAAAACTAAACAGAATCACAACAATAATATCAGAATAAAGGATATATAAAGCTTGCATTATATATTTCATAAGTGAAACTGTAATCAAAATCTTTGCAGCCATTTCCAGGATAATTGAAGTACGAATTATAGCAAGATGCATAATCTGAAAATCTTTGCTTTG
Source organism: Mantis religiosa (assembly GCA_030765055.1). Classification (NCBI taxonomy): domain Eukaryota; kingdom Metazoa; phylum Arthropoda; class Insecta; order Mantodea; family Mantidae; genus Mantis; species Mantis religiosa. The sequence continues at coordinate 287,801,355 of CM060948.1, read as the reverse complement.
TATCCTTTAAGGACGCCTGGAGTAAATACAAAGTTTTATAAGAACCCAGATTTTTCCTTTTGGACTACCCTTGTGCGGCCTCACACAAGCTTTGTTCTAATTAATCGCATTATTCAACATTCTAAGTTTGTAGTCCAAGTCGCTTAATTCCCGAGACTGGTAGTTTCAAAGAGGGTGAAGAATACTTATTGCTCAACATATAAGGGAATTTAGGTCGCTTGCGATGTTTACTTACAAGCAGAGGAAATGTCAGCTTAACAGAAACGTTTCTGATACATTAGGATCTTTTCGGTCATTGAAATTACATAAAACATTTCGTGTCACAACTTTAGAGGATACTCAACTTCAATATCGAGTTTAGCATTTTTCAAATATTTCTTTTTCAGTAAATGAAAAAAAATATATAATTTTGTTCACAGAATCTCAATACTTGTATTTCAAGAGAAATCTCTAGGTGGACATTTGCGGTAGATTAGACTACCTGTCCTGTCTGAGAAAGTAATAAATTACGGAAAGTCATAAACAAACATAATAACATACTCTATTTGCGTCTTTTCTATTGACGTGTAATATTTTACAATATCTAATTTTACATTTGTCCGCAAATATGTTTTAGACAATGGGTCTTGCCTGTTTCAAATTGCCTTGCGTACGTGTGGATGAACTATTCATCCATTCTCTGTTCACAGGCAACATGAACAAATGATTTCCCATTGGCATATATTTCTCTGTGTGACTAAAAAGTCCATTGGTGCAGTCCTATTTCATTCATTCGTATTCAAAACGTGGATAGTATCTTAGATTAGTGGTGTTAAAGTTGAGCCAGTCCGCCGCTGTATGGATGCACATAAATGATGCAGAGATGCGGGCCAGCCGTTCATCTACCTTCCCTGCATTATTACTTAGGTGATTTATGGGTCATGAGAAAGAGGATTATGAGCCTAACAGCAACAGGACGACCGGTTTTGTAAGTGGTCAACTCCAAGAACGGACCTCTGCATTACAAAGTCATTACGAAACTTACGTTACTCGCCACTCTCATGCATAGAATGAACAGTTTGCGTTTCAGGACAAAAACTGATTTACGTATGAATTGCTGATGCTGTAAGCGGTCTCAATTATGTTTCTTTCTTTCCAAAGATGAAGTGTTCTCTTCGACACAAACATTCCTAGGTGTTCACTTAAAATATTGTTTTGAGGCAACCTGAAGCCAAATGTGCAAGTAAGGAGCTGCATTAATGTGAAATTCAACATAAGGCAATCATCAAATAGTCTTCGAGTCATTTAAATGTAGGTGGCATATCTCCTCCATGATATTCCTAAATAAGTTTATTACCACTTTTATGGTTTCCAATTATAAATAATTTATATTTAACAGGAAAGAAGAGAGTTTCACAGGCTTTTTCACATGAATGTAAAATAGTTTATATTTCATTCATTGTGATAAATATTAACAATATGGTTGGAACAATTTTAAGAAGTCCCTTAATTCTGAGCTATTAAACTCCGAGCAACAAAATTCAACAATATTTGAAAGTTAATAAAGAATTTAAATCATAGTCTCAATAATTTTCAGAAATCAATTTTTCCAGGTCTCTAATGAAACCGCCCTTTTTTTCTAAAAGTGAACTTGAAACTTTTCTCACGATTCGATTACGCAATTAGAATGGCAACAATTAACGTCGGCTGGCCCTCTACCTCAGTAGGTTGAGCACCTGCTGTACAAGGAGTCCCAGGTTCGTTTACCGGCTGGGGGTGGGGATTTTCCTTCAACCAAGATGATTCCTCATCTTCCCCAGAGTCTGGAAGTATGAGTGAGAGTGTGAATGTGCGTTATGTACTTATAAGAATTAAAAGTACAAGCAGCCCAATGAATATGAGTTAACACCATCGATATGTTCCAAAGGAGAACGGCCGCCAATATGACCACTGCAGTGGTGCATAAATTGAACAAAAGTAAATAAACAGATAAATAAAAAGTCCTGTGCAGTGAAATTTTGCTTTAAATTGTTTCACTTGTATAGACAAATCCCTTCAGCTTTATGGTCATACTATAAACTTATAGTAGTTTGGACTTAAGAAACAACTTAAATTATAGCATTTTATCTATGAACTATGGTTTATTATTGTTATTGTTATTATTATTACTAATATTATTAGTATTATTATTGGAAAGATAGAGTCAGACTGAAAAATTCAATGTCATGGCTGGGATTTGAACCACCGATCTTCTGGTTGCCGTATAGACGCTCTAACCCCTGAGCTACTATGGCCAAATTGCCGACATGACATTAAATTCTCCAACCGCCTTGTGTTTCTCCCGGTAAACCACTTAGGAGTTCTCATAAACACATGAGACAACACCTTAATGACGACTTACAACGTGTAAGTACTTTAAGGCCCGGGCTTTATAGTTAACCACTATTAGGTCAATTAATGGAAGTATGGAAGGATAGAGTCAGACTGAAAAATTCAATGCCATAGCCGGGATTTGAACCACGGATCTTCTGGTTGCCGTCCAGACGCTCTAACCCTTGAGCTACCATGGCCAATGCCGATATGACATTAAATTCTCCAACCGACTCGTGTTTCTCCCGGTAAACCACTTAGGAGTCCTCATAAACACATGAGACAACTACCTTAATGGCGACTTACAACGTGTAAGTACTTTAAGGCCCGGGCTTTGTAGTTAACTACTATTAGGTCAATTAATGGAAATTAATTGTTCTTTCACAATGGGGGCCCGCCTCGGTAGCGTGGTAGTAGTATCTGCCTCGCGTTCAAGAGGTCCCGAGTTCGAAGCTAGGTCAGGGTGAGTTACCTGGATAAAGTTTTTCCGGGGTTTTCCCTTATTCTGAAAGACGAATGTCATAACTAAGCTCTTTGGACCCTGGGCTCATTTGAGCATCATTTCACCCATTCCATTCATCGTGCGATATGACTTAACGTTGGAGGACGTAAATTACACAAAAAAAGGGAAGAAAAATAAATGCTAGGTAATACTCAGAAACATTCCAATATTATATATATAACACCTTAGGTACACTGTTTCTACTCTACTGTCTTTGGTACTTATACCTACCTCTAAAACCGGAAGTTCTTGGTTACAATGAAAGCTGGAAAATGTAATATTCTCCTTACCAAGGATAATTCTCAATCGTCTTCAGAGTGCGGATATATGAATATGCATGCGTGACTTTGAGGTTCAGATGAAAAGCCCAAAGGATATTACAAACCGTAAAGGAGTAAACATCACTGAAAATTAAGCAAAAGGCCCAAAGTAAAAACCGCTAATAAATGACCTTGGATGTTAAATGCAGCATATAAATGAAGTACGAATGCTCCTCAAATGGAAAATGAGGCGATTAAAACCTGGTTTTATCTGTTACTAATATTCCCCTTATACAAACATAAAAATCTTATATACTACATTCACATACACATACCAATTATTTTAATGCACATTTCATTGATTGTACAAGGCGAATAGACGAAAACGAACACTAATATGCAACAATTAACTTCGTCATGGGTTCCATTTTAATAAATGAGTATCCCTAATTTGAGTAGGCTGAATCAAAAAGTGAACTCTGTTTTTCTCCATCACGCATCAATCCTTCACAATAAAACAAATACTAAAATATGAATGTTTTGCTCTGCTCTCAGATTTCTTATATTACCAAATGAAAGTTAATAAATTCACAGCAATCAACACAACATTCTTCATAATAAACTAAGACTTCGCATCTGTTCTAAATCACGTACATCTGAACATTACAACACGTTTTTTTATTTACATTTTGGCTTGAAATGAACGCCTTTTGGAGTTCCTGCTATGGAGGAAATAATTTGATACATATTTTTTCAGTCTACAGCAATAATCACCTATCATTCACATTTCATTTCCCTTGGTAGCGTCTTTCCATTTAGTTTATGTCCTGTAAAATCCTTCAGAGTGAAGATTTTCTGAAGGAAAAAAAAAGTCCAAATGAGAGTGCAAGAATTGGCTCATATTGCAACTCAACTTTCGAAATATCTCAAGCATATCATCTACAGTGTTTTTGTAATTTGGATCCTTGTAATTTCCCACAAAGTTTTCGACGACACTTTAAAGCCAATCCGTGCCTGTTTTTCAGTATCGATCATCGTTTCTTTAACCAGGGAATCAGAAATCAACTTGTTAATTTGCGGCCCAACAAATATTCTCTCTTTAACTTTAGCATCAGATATTTCAGCGAACTTCTTGCAGATGTATTTGTAGCAGTTGTAACTGTTCTTTAAAGCCTTAACAAATTGCTTCATTAAACGCAATTGTATGTTTAAAGGTGGTAAAGGAACATTTTTGGGGTCCACAACACACTCATGAATAACGTACAGATTTCATTTTGGCACGAGACTGTATCCCTGCTTCCAATTTTTTCTTGTCCATAGTTCGGATCGGGCTCTAGTATCCCAGAGATTTTAATATAGCCTGGTTGCTGACATAGTAGCGTGCAAATAACTTTTAAATCTCGACATACCTGTCACTTATATATATATATATATATATATATATATATATATATATATATATGTCCACTATACAACAGTACACCTTTCAGATTAATCTTAGAGGAATGTATAAAAGTCTCCATTCACCTGGAAAGCATTCAGAAACTCCCGAGGATGTCCATTCGCTAAACCAAGAATATTATGGCAATATGTAAGCGTTCCTTCCTGAGGTAAATATGAAACAAGTTTATACACGATGTCTACATTGCATAAAAGAAACATGGAACAAATTCCTCTTCACAGTGTCTGATCCAAGAAAATTAATTTATCGGAGAGAGGAGGTTTTTCCTTCAGTCTGGATCCCAATGATTCAGCAGAACCTTTAGGAAGATTTAAGTCTCCTGCTACATCATTACGTTCTGACTGTGTGAATTGATATGACTGAGGTTGACGAAAATCCTGTTCTTGGACTATATCAAAATCACTGATGTTGTCTTGGGAACTTTCTTCGGAATCAGATGACAATTCCTTTCCAAACTTTTCTAATAAAGAAGAAACAGGAAGACCAGGACCATTTGATATTGGTCTTTTTGCCGACAGCAAATTTGGCTAAGCGATACCTTTCATAGTACGTAACATCAAATACACAAAAATAGCAATCTTCCACGTGGTTTCGAGGTTCATGCCATCATAGGAAAAGCGAAGGGCACACTAGATTTTGTAACCAGATTTCTATGGTGAAGATGGGATGCACGTTGACTATTTCCAAGCCATTTTCTATTCACTAGTCAATCATTACAGGTTACATCCAGCATATCGATAAATCCTTATTTCCCTAATAAATAATTTCCGTTAATTACATAAAATCACTCACTTCTGCACGTCCATTCCTCACTATCAAAGCTTTTATCTTCCCCGCGTCGTCTTTCCACCACGAAGATTATTGATTTTCTGTTACTATCAAAATTCTTATCTTCACGTCATTTTTCCACCAAGAAGTGAGATTACTGATTTTTCTCCTCAAAGCAACCGTTCGTTTCCTTAAATTAACGCCATTACATGGCCCACGAAATTTCCTTCTAGAATCTCACTTCCACACACTCAACCCAAACATTATAATACTTTTAAACATTTTTCTAAATTCCAAATAACATCTCATTGCAAATAAACAAAACTCGTTTCCAAGACCAAACAAAAAGAAGTGTTACAATTTTTTCTTTGACTCTATTTGAACAAAATTTTAACAAAATGTGTCATATTCTTTCTTCTCTTTCGAACAACAAAATTGCCACCTATATGGCAAAATATATCAGGGATAGTTTTACACTTTATAGACGACATATTATTTCAAATGACACAAATATCATGACATACAACTTCCACACACATACACAGATCCTTGTCTTTTGAAAATCAATTACAGATTTAACTAAATTTGATAGGATTGAACTCAGGATAAGCTATATATTGTTGTCCGTTGCACTACTGTCTGTTACATTGGTGTAATTGTTGTGAAACATTAATTTCAACAAAGAAATTATTAGTATTTCTTAGTTAAATACAATATTTATGCACTTAAATACATTAAAAAGTTTAGGTATAAGTGGTAGTTGTAAAAAGAATGGTACGTGGTAGAAAAAACTTATTACAGTTTTGGAATCAGCACATCAAATTTAGTATGCAACCACAGAATCATGCATTTCAGTGGAATCGATAGCCAAAGGTTGACCAAGAAATTTAATACTCTCTTCCTGGTATTGGGAGAAACAGCTGAACTGCTACGGCACATTAAAAATGTACAGAGAATTGAAACATTCAAAGATATAATGAGGTCTTGGGAATGGCTAAAGCAAAAAAGGTACTATGTAACAGATTCCCTTTATAATATAAACTTGTTTTCAAATAATCAATTCTAATCTCTTAACGTTTACCAGCTACTTCCTTCTTAATGAAGAGCCGTCAAAGGCTCTTCCCAGAATATGGGAACATTCGGACAAGTGCTTCCACGTAAAGCCTCTTACTTTATGCTGTTCACTAGCAGGCACGCAAGAGCTGGATTTGGGGTGCTCCATAGTATGTCTTTTCGGTAAAGTTCTGTGATCGATTTTCTTGCCCTAGAATATTATTACCTCCTCTACTTAACGCAAGAACATGGCTCTTTAAACAAATATTTTAGTAGAAAATATACAGGAGCATATTATCTTACAGAACTTTGGTATCTATTCCAACTGAAATTTCTCGTAGAGATTTTTGGTAAGAGACAAGCAGGTTATGAACAATGGTAATTGCCGAACGGAATGTGAACATTTTCAACAAAGGTGGTAGTACTCATGATGAGATGATACAGTTCACGAAGCCTATCCTATATTAAGGCCTATATAGGTAGCAAGGTAGAAGCTCCCCATCCACTGTTGCCATGACAACCTACACTCAATGCTCCATTTCTCGTATTGAAAATCTTTCAACTTAAAAAGGGAGTTCATGCATCTCCAGTCCAATACATATAATCGCTAAAAGCGTTGCCCATAACCTAAATAACATACGCCCGGTTCGTTTCAAAAGCTGGAATATGTTCCATCGAATAGCAAACGCTTTGTGGCTAATATTGGTGCTCTAATGCACGGAAAGCAAATTAAGAGGCAACCTGTCTGATCAGAACATTAAATCATGGATGCATTTACAATTCACTAACTTTAAAACATCCGACATTTTAGTTGACTCTTTGTACTATTCTTAGTGCAATTTTAACCAGACTACTTCAATGGAGAATCTACTGTTTCTTCGCGTTGCGTTTCGTGAAACAAATCACTTAAAATTTGGTTTGGCGCCAATAAATTAGAGAACTCCTATTTTTCTCCAACTCCAGGTGCTCCTACCACTAGAAAACCCTTTTATCGCTCCTTGTAATACCTGAATAGCTAGAAATACAGATGAAATCTAAGTCTCTATCTTTCTTAAATTTATACTGGCATTGGTTTATATTTGTTTTATAACATTTGCGAATCCTCTAATTGCTACAAGAATTGTAAACGTTCTAGTTTCTTAGAAAAAAATGTGTGTTTTGCAACAATATGCAAAGTGTAGGTGAAAAATAATAATAGTGCCTTAACTAATTCAAAAGATGAGCGACAGATTGTTGTAATTCAGATTAAAACTAATAATCCCGCCTCGATAGCGTAGATGGTAGCGTGTCTGCCTCACGTTCAAGAGGTCCCGAGTTCGAATCTCGGTCAGGGTGAGTTACCTGGATAAGGTTTTTCCTGGGTTCTTCCTTATCCTGAAAGACGAATGTCGGGTAACTGTAAGCACCATGGACCCCGGACTCATTCGAGCATAATTTCATCCATTTCATTTATGGTCCGATAAAACTTCACGTTGGAGGACGTAAATTACAAAAAAAAAAAAAAAAAAACCCTAATAAACTAATACTGATACTGAGCCATTCCCCCAAATCAGTTTTAGGTGTGTGTCTATATGCACGTGAAAGAGAAAGACAGAGAGAGGGGGGAAAGGAAGGGGGGAGCATCATAACTCGAAAAGAAATGTCGGCTAAATACCAACCTTGGTATTTGTTTTATTTTTCAAAGATGCGTCAAGAATGTCTTCAGCAAATTCTCAACCCATAACATCGTTTATATGGAACATGTTTTCATTATTTTTTTATTGTCCCAAAACTAGATCTAGTAATTTTACTATAGTTGTAGGAGACTTCGCATACCTTCTTAACAGCTGCGTTCATAAAGCGCATGCAGAACTGTTGAATGTGTTGGGGCTGTTAACGTAATGGCCACCTTTTGAAGCTCCTGAAAACGGTATGGTGATTAAAGCTCAAACAACTCACTACTTGGACTTGTAAATTCGGTTCAAATATCGCATTGGTTTTTATTTTTGAGCTTTTAGTTTTATGGCTGGACCTGCAGAACATAATTAACGATAAATTACTACAAATATAAATGAAACTAAACCAGTATTTGCTAAAAACTGAAACAGATAGAAAACAAACACGATTAATATAATGTGTATGAACCCTCAACACGTATAGTTTTTTCAATCTTTGCGGCATAGATAAAACTAAATTCCAGCAGTAACGTCGAAGAGAAACTACAAGATCCCAGGCTTCTTCAATTTTTGTCCATAAGCCTTCTTTTGTTCCTCGTGCATCTGCAGGGAAATTTCAGCGCAGCTACCTTTTCATCTCAGCCCAAACATTTTAATGGGGTTCAAATCTGGTTAACAGAGAGCCCAGTCTATCATATTGATATGTTGCTTCTCTGGAAAATAATTTGAAACTTTTGACATGTATGGACAGGACGACTATCCTATAACAATTCAGCAATTTCATCAGGATATGTATGCTCACAGAGGGAATCATTTAAGTATTACTATAGCACTGTTCAGTGTATCGTCAAACTTGCACAACCAACTAGATATTCAGTCCGCATAAGACACAGAAACGCGACCGTATTACATTATTGTAAAACCACGTATTTTGTCTCGTACAGGGTCTGTTTGGACGGTAGACAATCACATTCCACGTGCGTATGGAAGAAAATTTGATCTTGTCTGGAATACCATATTTTTCCATTCGTGGTTGGCATTTTCCTTGCAAAGACGAGGCGAAACAATACGTGATCATGTGACATATGCTCCTGTCAGATTATGTCACACTGTCTTTGTGCAAGAAGTCGTTCGTGCAAGAAGTCCTGCGTTGTGTACACGTCAGAGCTGATCCAGGTAAATTGTGAATGTGCCTCGTTTCAAAAGTAGTTGGAAAGGATTCCTCTCTGCAACTGCAATTAAAGCTGAATCCATTATTGGAACGGCCACACGTCTTCCTCCTGAAACCGGATGACGGGGTTCAAACCCTTCCTTGGATAGTCTCACATTCCTCTAAGGTGCAGAACCAGTACATTAACTATTGCATGGAGACATTTTCTTGTCTTTGTGTGCGGCTTCTTGTATTGTGAAATGCGGTATGATTCATAGAAAGAGTTCTTTTTCGGGTCGGTCGGGGAGGCTCAGTTGGCTAGGTGCTGACCTATTGATCCCAAGGTTGTGGCTTCAAACCCAGTCAACATGGTATTTTAGTTGTCTTAAAAGAGACAATCCCAGGTCCCTTCTGCGTATCACGTGTTTTCAGTACAGCATATTGCAATTACGTACAATAAATCCTCAGCGAATCATTAGCATAACTTTACCGAATACTGTGTACGAAATGTAGTATATGGAAAACAAGTAGGTGCTAAATGTTGATGGAACATTAACAAAAAGGAGGGAAAGTGTCTTATACATGCGAGAAGTGAACTGAGGTCTTAATCAAATAGGTAGCCCACGCTTTCCCACATCGCTAAGACAAGGTAGCGTGTTAAATAATGCTGTACAACAATTTTCTGCAGCCCCCACCCAAGTATTGCGCATGGCGTAACAAAAAGTGCTGTGCCGTTCAAGAGGCGACTATTAATGTGTTTCAAATAGGAAGGTGTTTGTCCTTGAGCACTACTAGGCCAACAACCAATCGGAGTCCTGCGGTGCCGTATTGCATTCCCGCTAAGTGGTGTGTGAGGAGCGCCAACCTAATCAATCTGTATGAAATACTATTCGCGCTAAGACAAAAATTCAGATTTTGCCAAAACTGATCCAGGTGGAAGGTAGAGAGTAATGTTTCTAACATAACCATGAAAACCCCATATTTTTAGCTCAAATAGTTTTCCTAATACAGATAAATAAACCACTATTACCTGTATTATAACAACAAATCGCGACGTAAGCACTGTATGAATATCATTAATGGTTGGCATGTATGCGTGTACGTATATTTGTAATTACTCAGAACTGAAACGTAAATGTTTGACATGACGTGATAAAAGAATTACTTTGAATAATCCAATTCGAGCGAGAGGAAACAATAAATTTCCTGCTGCCCTGACAGAACGTGTCAGGTCATATTATATCCTTGTTTATGAATGGTTCGTAATCTCTATTTACTCTAGAGAGTTCAAAGTGGTTGGTGTGTATGTATGTACATATACATTTCATTACTCAGAACTGAAATTTAAACTACTGCATGACATGATAGAATTACTGTGATTAAATCATGGTGTTAAATTCGAGAAAGAGCAAACACTTCACTTCCTGTTAGCCTTGGAATGCTGTATGCATATGTTTATGAATGAATGCTGGATAAGAAGTGTTTATTTACTCTGGAGAATTCAGATCAATATCATGCAGTTGTTCTTTACACAATAGTATAGTAAGAGTTAAATAGTGCAATGGCTTCTTGCGGTGAATTTAGTGGCGAGTCAAAAAGGTAATTATTGGGAAGTCAGGCTCGAAGTATTGTTTTTAAGGTGTACACATTCTTCAAAAAATTGGGGAATGAGGAATATAAAAATCAGCTCGATTACAAAAATGCTCAACGCCTTACTGCTGAAGCGTGTGGTGTAGGTAAAACAAGTGTGTCGCGCATTTGGATTAGAGAAGCAGGTAATTCATAAATTATAATTATAGTATTTAAAAAATACATATTTTGAGAAAATGCCTTTTCCAATTTTGATTTTGGCAACTGCATAATTGTAAAAGTTTGTAAAATATAATTCGCTTACCCTTACATCTAGCGCCAAGCAGACGTGCATGTTGTATCAGTGTGCGAGAGGGAAATATAAAAGGAGTGGGGTAACAAGCTGGCAAGGCTGAGTGTGATACGGCATCTGATTAGCTGGACTCCAGAACCCTTCCCATTTGAGACACATAATAACTTCTTTCTCTGTTCTTGGTCCTGGGCTCTACTTCAGAACAGTGTATAGCTCATTAAATCATTTTAGTAGCGTTGGGCGTTTTCAAAACTTTCCATGCTGTCTGATTACACTTTTCAAAGTACAAGAACTTTAGCGTTACTACCGTCACGGAAGAGGAGCCGTATCTTCCATGCAACTTCAACATTAAGCACTTATTACTTAATTTTAAATAATTTATTTAAATTTATGAGTTGTCTCATATTTTTATGATAAAATGAGTGCAAATTAGTATCTAGATACTAATGAGGATAGATGGCCTGTAATCCCTACTTCGCGGTGGGACTTTCGAAGGAATTTCAAGTGTCGAGAGCACTTGCTCAAATGTTTCGGTTTAAAAGAACCTATGTTTTAGATTCGCATAACTTGCTCTAACACCTCTCGTTTTTCGTACAGGTTACACAAAGTACTTTTACAAAATCTTAATTTTATTCTACTTTATATCAATATTAATGAAATTCTGCAGAAATAAAAATAATTACACATTTCACTGTGGTTAAGACGAATACAGAAAATTAAATCGATTGTCAAAATTTTAAATAAGGGCTGCTACACCATTGAAATTCCATTCAATCTCATAACATCAGAAAAACAAATGAATGGTGATTGCACACCTTAAAATGACAAAAGTACGAAAAATTCAAATCTATAACAACGGATATTTCAGAAATAGTCCATTCTATGACAGGACTGTTTTTAAAAATTGTACTTTATAAAACAAATGTGCATTTTTTGCGTACATTCCTGTCTATATCCTATGATTTGCTAGTTATAAGTACATCATAAAAATTACCTCCGAATGAATAATCAATGGATGACTTTAATTATCTATACCAGCCTTAATGATATAAACTGTGTCATTTATATAGCTTAAAAGTATGATATTTAATCGAAAACCTATTTTTGAAATAAATAACTATATAGCGGTGGAGGCAATTTTGTGATTTTCGTGTCGTCGTATTTATAAGATACAGAACTCAATGCTAAGTTGTACCTAGTATATCCATCCCACATTTCGTTTTTTGTATAATGGTGATACACCGTCGTCCCATCCAGGTACATTTCTATGATTTAATAGGACTCTCCGGACCTCAAAAGATGGATTTTCCGATGCAATCTCAGTAACGTCCTCCTGAACTGTGGTAGAGTAACAAAGGATACTTATTACAATACATGTTTTAAGGACGATTAAGTTGATCGACTTGGAAAAGAACATCATAGAGTTACGGCTTCTGGAATTAACGGGCAGTCTACACAACACGCGCAGCAGCCCACAACAATACACACATATATCTCACACCCAAGACTTCAGCTTTGGTTTACATACTATACAGTACATCACGTTTATATACCTACTTCTCTATAGCACATTGTATATGTTCCATTTTATAATTTCACCGAAATCGCAACTAAGGTCTGCACAGCAGTAGAGCGGAACCAGCTCCTAACACGTGATTCACTACACGGGGAAGGTTTTCTGATGCCTCTGACCATCGAGTGCATCCTTCCCTAGCTGGAGTAGAGTTCGTTGTTACCCAGCTTAGATTCAGTAGTATTCGATTGATAGCCAATTGACTCGTATGGTATAAATTGAGCGTTTTAAGAAGTAGTACACTTATTGTTTAGTAATATCTTGTCTATTTTAGTTAATTGATGGAAATTCATCATTTCTTCACACTAGCGGTATGTAGGCTTTGATAGAACCAACATGAAAAATTCAATGACATGGCCGGGGTTTGAACCACGGATCTCCTGGTTTCCGTCCAGTCGTGACGGCAAAGTGGCCATGGTAGCTCAATGGGTTAGAGCGATTGGACGGAAACCAGGAGATCCGTGGCTTAAATCCCGCCCATGGCATTGAATTTTTCATGTTGGTTTGTCTACCTCTTGCACTTTACCAGTTATGCAAAATTAATCCAGTATGAAGGAAGTTTCCAAACAATTCAAAATCTAGATATGGTATGGTACCAAGCTATGTGTACGTGCGCGACTGCATGGCACTCAACCCCTACAATGTTTACCTGATGCAAGTAGTCTATAATCTCGTCACTACTAATCTATTGTTTTTTTGGCTAAGCTTCCGCGCCCTATTGATAATATCCGCGGTATAAACAACCTATTCCAGGAAACTAGAGGACTTCACTTGCTGTTTACAGAGGATCTATATATTCATATCAGTATGTCAAATATATGAAGATTCTATAAAAATCTTTAAGAACTATTTTGGGGAAATAACATGTACGTTTCATGTAACGAGATTTGTGGAGCGGGAAAATTTCCTTAAAACCTTGCGTAAATATAATGGCATTTTTATATGAAATAGGAAAATTACAGGACTCTGAAATTTACTTTTTTTTTTTTTTTTGTAATTTACGTCCTCCAACATTAAGTCATATCGGACGGTGAATGAATCGGATGAAATGATGCTCAAATGATTCCAGGGTCCTTGGAGTTTACTGTTTTGGGGGACTCAATTACCTTAAAAACTTCTAGATCATTTTATGTACAATGAAATAAATTAAAAGTTACTGCGGGTTTAAAGAGACATCCATACAACGTCAGATAGGTCAACTAATTTTAAGTAAAGAACCAGTTCGTAAAACGATACGCTATAATTGTGTGCATTACCCAGTAAGGGATGACTACCAGCACTTGGAGATGTTTGCAGAAACGGGAAACTGATATTAGTATACAATTTCAAAAGACGCTCCTGGAGGTTTACTGTTCAATGGAAGATTCGGTTTCCTACAGCATTTGGCGTAATTTTGCCGAGGAAAGCTCTAATTATTAAAACAAAAATAAAAAAGAGAGAGGGAGAGCTATCTGGAAACGTATTTGTATAGTTAAGCATGATCGATCCGCAATTATTGTTCTACTGATATGCTTTGCCATGGATACCGTCTCATATAAGAAATATTTTGCCAATCATATGCGTCATTACATTTCCCAATTGTCACGCCCCAGTGCGATATATCTAACAACTGTTGGTCCGTCATCCAATTTCTGCTAATTGATTGAACGCAATTAACTATGCAAATTGGACGTACGAATATCCTGATTTCTACAGGTGCCCTGCTAATATGAACACACGAGTGATGATACGTCCGGGATTTCAACGGGGGATTCCAAGCTACGAGACCCGACTACATCCTACTCCGAATACAAGCATGGCAGAGGAAAGGAAACAGCCGATCACCCTTAGTCCAAATGTCTCTTATATATGCAGGTATGGATGGTAACAGCATTTGTTACTTTCTTTTTGGCACAGATGTATGAAAATGTGGTTTTGCATGATATTCAGCTATATAATACACTAAACCATGTTCCAGACAGTAAACCTGGGAACAGGTTTACTGTGCCTGAGTTGTCACGGCGAATAAGGGGGAGAGAGAGAGAGAGACAGAGACAGACAGAGAGAGAGAGAGCGACAAGTCAAAGCTAATCTCTGTTTCATATAACATTGCCCCGCTGACATGTATTACTCCGCGTGCAACTACCTTCCCGCTCACCCTAATTGGCTAATGCTTTCGCGCCATAGACCATAGGTGGTGCCTTCCCGTCACATTTAAACCTGCAGTAAACGACATAATAATTGCCAGGAAGATAGATAAAATCATACAAACAAGAATGTGAAGGCATGCAAAAATACAAGTTTATAAAGAAACTGAGCAATTTGAAACTGAATGAATGAGCAATGAAACTGCAACAAGTTTATAATGAAAGGCCTTTGGCCTTTCCCACTGGGGTTTTTTAAACCAGCACACATACCTCGCAAAAGTGCTTGTCTTTCAGTCTTAAAATTCGTGTCACGCCATTCTTGTCCTGTGTCCTTCATTCACCCAAGTCTCGTCAAGGTAGTATATGTTGCGATTTGTATCCCGGTACAGTCTGATTGTCCTTAAATAACGTCTTCGCCACACAGCAATATCGCCCCTGGAGTGGTAAGTTTTCCTGTTGTCTCAATTACATGTCGCGATGTTCCTACGTATCTAACACACCTGTAAGTTCAGAGCACAGCTGTTCGACTTCTCTCACTGACAAAGACGGATTCTTCTCTGTACGTGCATTAAACACATGCACCACAATTCTTTTTCCACCTGTTTTTAAAGCTTTTCCCTTGCGGTGCTACACCGAAAAACTGGTGGTAGACTCTGCCATTATACATATAAGTACACGCGCAATAAACGATCAATAAAATAATTTAGCTCTCGCACTCGGCACAATACACCTTCGAATGGCGATATATGACTAATGGGTAGTGTTTAACGCCCGCTTTTATTACATACGGCACCGCAGGCGGTGACACTGATGATACATGAGATGAAGATGGAGCACCGGTGGAATAAGTTGGCGGGGGGAACCGGAGATCCCGGAGAAAACTCGCCCCAGCGCCGTGTTGTGCACCACTAATCTCACTTTGCGATCTCCTGAGATCGAACCCGGGTCGCCTTGGTGAGAGCCAAGCGGTCTAACCACTGAGCCACGGCGCGGCCATATATATGACTAATCCAGTTCAAAACAAGGTCAATGATAAAAGTCATATAAACTAATATGTCATCACTACCGCTAAATCACGTGCTATCGTGCCATGTGCTTGAGAGCAAAGGAACCTCCTCTTTACTTCGTTTAATGTGTAGTGTTTAACGCCCGATTTTACTACATACGACACCGCAGGTGATAACACTGATGATACATGAGATGAAGATGGAGCACCGGTGGAATCAGATGGCGGGGGAAACCGGAGATCCCGGAGAAAACCCGCCCCAGCGCCGTGTTGTCCATCACAAATCTCACTTTTCGGTCGCCTGGGATCGAACCCGGGCCGCCTAGGTGAGAGCCAAGCGGTCTAACCACTGAGCCACGGCGCGGCCTTTACTTCGTTTAAGAATTAACATGCATTGCAGATAAATCAACTCTGTTGCGTAATATATTTAATTCAAACACAACAGTCTATACTACAATAGCAGCCAATGAGAGTTGATTAGGTCACGTGTCCGTTTAGAGATACGGGGCAAGCCTATGTGAAACAAGGATTAACCGATTTGATGTGACGTAACACTACCTCATGCTACCTTACAAAATTATCTGGGTTAGATGTTTTGTACATCAAGAAAAATAATTTATATGTATAATTAACTTATGAGTAATAAGTGTACACCTTTTGCATTTAAAATGATACATTTTCAAATCAAAATCCTTCCATTTACGTGACAAATTCAAACACATATGCGCATGTTTAGAATACTCGTTAACAAATTTACCAAATGTCCATTGACCTCCGGTTCTTTGTGATAGGCTTTATGGTTATGGAATTAGAATTACAAACACTACAACATATATTTTCTAAAACTCTCAAAAATAAATCTCCGGTGATTTTCATGGCATCTTGTTTCGCGAGAAGTCCGCTCGATGATGTGATGGGGACAAAGCGTAAATACTTGATTTGAAATTCATGTGCTATTATTTTCAGGTGGACTGTTTCGCTTCAACAGATGCTTGTTTACACAGAGTGCGGTACACCTATGATCTTTATGTAGAACTGCAACGGAATAGGATCCACTATCATACTGCCAACAGTACACACTACAGGTACTCTAGACTAAAACAGTAAAACATGAAACCATCCATATCTCTCCCATCGGTGTCTCATTTTCGCTCTCTGATTATAATTTCGCCGTGCTGACATGTATTCAATCTTCCACGCTCCCTTTCAATTCCTTCTCCCGTTTGGCTTATGCTTTTAGTACACAAGGAAACGCAATAAAAACACTCGATAATTCTAGATGCATTTGCTTTCGTCAACTCGAGAAGGATCCTCCTATCTATTTGCAATTGATGAATTCCAGATTCCTTAGTTTTGTTACATAATTGACATGATTTGTATGGCTATGAAAATATAAATTTGACAATTATCTTCTCACCTAGAGACACTCCTGTTAACAATCGTACGACGCACTACACGACAGACAGTGCACTTGACAGTAAAGAGATCGAGGCAAAATTCTATGGAACAGGGTTTAGCTGTGTAAACTGATAGGCCGATGCAGTCTGTAAGTAAAGGACTGAAAATAAGGATAGGAGTATTGTATAAGTCCTGCGAAGACTACAACCTTCTCTCGTCCTATAGCATAAGCTCCACTGTTTACTCTGTGTTCATTTTTGTCCATAAAGGTCTGAAAATATAAGTTTCAAAGTTATAAGTATAATTTAATCTTCACCTAGTTTTATAGCTCAAACGTATAATATACTGAATGGCTAAGCACTATACTTTCTTTATAATAGAGACAAAGAATAAGGGCCCTTCTTAAACATTTCGAAATAACATGTGCTGTAAACAGTGTTGTCACGCAGAGTTCTTTGCCAGAATAAGTGAATTGCGAGTTCCGAAACATGGGAGCAAAATGTTTATACTGTGGCAGCTGCACAGATAGGGATGTGAAGTACATCCTCGACACAAAGAGTGAGAGGAACACTTGGGGTGGCAGACAGGAGATGGGGTTAACCTCTCAAGTGCCAACTTCACCGCATAACAACAATTGCCAGTCTTGATTTTCCTTCATCCAATTGCACCACATGATTTTGCCTTCTGGCCATTTCTGAGATACCTTACCATCAATTCTTGTACAATAATTTCGATTTCAGACCCCACCCCCTCCGAAGCCACAGAATCTAGCATCCAACAGGTGACAGACAAATTCTCCGCCGCTGTGAACAAGCGAAGTGTGATGTAGCAAATTCACATTTCAATGTGAAACCCCTGCGGTCAGCTCCAGTATGCAAAAACCGACATATTTAACTCGAATTCACTAAATAAAACAAACAGCAAAATTACAATGTCCTACTCTGCTTTGAACCGCAGTGGGGTTCGTTATGCACTTATTCAGGATTTAGGCGTGTTAAACGAAAAAAGAAAAAGATTTGGTACTTCTAGTGAGACTGTGCACACGTTTATCATGCCTGTCCAGATTAAACGGTTAACAATTTTATAATCGTCATCATCAACAACTTTTCACGGTTTAAGCCATTAAGGCTCGTTCCGGTCTCATAAATTTTAAATTAAAAGTGTTGTATCCATCTTTTTCTTGGTCTGCCAATATTTCTTATACCTAATGGTTTGTGATCAAACTAATTTTGTAATGCGGCTATCACGATTTGATTATTTTTAATTTTATTTTCCTCCCCTTTAACTTTCCTCTAAACATCTTAGAATAGGTATAGTTGTCAGAGGAAGAATTATACTCTCTCCAAAAGCTTTATTTCAAGATATCTACGGAAGTACATATTTTGAGATTCCAGAATTATATGTAAAATAGGTAAGTGTGTATAGACAAATTTATCTTTGGTAACCACTCACTTCAACAATTCTTTCATAGCGGAAAAATATGGCCGCGCCGTGGCTCAGTCGTTAGACCGCTTGGCTCTCACCAAGGCGGCCCGGTTTAATCCCAGGCGACCGCAAAGTGAGATTTGTGGTGGACAACACAGCGCTGGTGCGGGTTTTCTCCGGAATCTCATTCCACCGGTGCTCCATCTTCATCTCATGTATTATCAGTGTCATCGCCTGCGGTGCCGTATGTAGTAAAAGCGGGCGTTAAACACTACACACAAACACACGCACGCACACACACACACATAGCGGAAAAACACTTTTCATACGGATTAAACATGGACTATAAAACATTAAAAACATTTTCAAAATTGAGAGTTTTGCGGAGTTTTACTTCCATGGTAATTTTAAAATTTTACTCTAGGTTTTGATAATATATCAGAATATTATGGTTGTACACTCCAAACGCTGGATATTTCGGGGTGATGGAGAGGACTACAAACAATGTGCATACAAACGGCAGTTTGCCTGCAAAGGCTGTGTCTGATTAAGCTTCAGAAATGTATTCAGAGGACCTCAAAATGCTAATTCTGCTGAAACTTTTGGTGACAATTCTTGGATGAATTACAATACTTCCTCGACCAACAATCCACAGAGGCCAAGAATGTAGCAACAGTAATGTGCTACGTAAATATCTATATCCTGCTCGTTTCATGCAAACATATACTCACATAGTGTTGAGTATAAGACAGCTCCACGAGAAGACTGAATTCACACAGAAGTAAACAAAATTCTAAGCTACCTTCTGTTACGTTTAGTCTAACTAAACTACTTTATATTAATTAAGGGTAAGCAATGACATTATCCTTTTCACTTATCCTGGATGAGCCCTTTTCTCCAATTTACACCATAGGTGTGAAAATAGGTTATTTTTGGGTGACAGCATAGGTCGTTACAAATAAATCAAAGTCGTTCACAAGGTTTTATTTAAGCATGATCTTCGTAACAATAAGACACTTTTGGTTCAATGTTACTTGACTAAATCAGGTTTTTTTTCGCCTGAAGTAATTTAGTTATAAATACTGCCAAGCACAAAATCGATGCTCACCTCCTCTCCATTTCCACCCTTATCGCACATTCATGCACAAGTGAATTGATATTGTGGCCTTAATATTTTGGTGCATTTTTGAAAATGACGAAATTGGTAAAAATTATATACTTGGAAGATGGAATAATAACGGTACACGTGACATCCGGTCGCGTAGGTTGCAAGTCATGCTGGGCTGTTGGGTGGAAGTCGAAAGCCCTGCTGACCGAGCTGACAAAGCATTGAGTCAGTCGCTGCTTCGGCAGTTTGCACATTTAAAACCTCGGGTTTTGGCCCAGGCGTGAAGAGTCACGCACCTGCTACCGAAACCTGCGTCGCCCGATTCTCTAACGGCCACGTCTATAATCTCCAAGAATGAACATCACAAAGCCACGAACAGGAACCTTAGCCCAGTTCTGGTTACAAATATTCCTGCTTCGTCAGCATAGCAGAACCCTGGGAACCTCTACCTCGGGCGATACACCTCCCAGTAACATCCTTCTACTGACCTCAGCGCTACGACAACCATCTTCACCTCAGCTTTCGCCACCCCGACGCTCTCTCGGAGCTACTCCAACGGAGTAGCTCACAGTACCATTTGTTATAAGTCAGAGTAAGCAACTAAATTAAAAAAAAAAAAAAAACACAGAAAGAAATTGAAATAGTGTTCCTGGCAATAAATAATAATAATAATAATAATAATAATAATAATAATAATAATAATAATAATAATAATAATAATAATAATAATGATGATGATCATAATAATAATAATAATAATAATAATAATAATAATAATAATAATAATAATAATAATAATAATAATAATAATAATAATAATAATAATAATAATAATAATAATAATAATAATAATAATAATAATAATAATAATAATAATAATAATAATAATTCATTTGTTGTACGAAAGTAAACACTTACTTGTATGTCTTGTGGTCAGGACCACGTTAGTGACACAATTGTCACTTTTATTAGAATTATGAAACTTGATATATATATATTTATATTAAGACCGGGACAAACACTAACACTATAGTTCGCGACGTAGCTCAGTCGATTGAGCTGCTGTGCAAGGGATTCTAGGTTCGATTCCAAGCTGGGAGGTAGGGAATGTTTCTCTAGCCAAGATTATTACCCATTGCTCCAGAATCTGGAATAACGAATGTATGTGTGTGTTTGTGTATAAAGAGGTGTAACGTTGAAAACCTATATCCCCACATAGTCAAGATATTCCAAATATGACCACTGACGTTTAAGGCGAGATAATAACAGAATAATAAAATAAGTAAGTTAATATTATCACTTGTTTCATTTCCAAAAGTTTTACTATTTTGGTTTTCTATGTTACTCTCAGGAGCATTAGTAATACGGTAATTACTGAAGTTGCTTTTTACCTTTACAAGCATTTATACGTCATAGTAAACAGAGCAAGCATTGCATTTCACTCGGATATTCCGCCGCCGCAGTAGACCAGCCGGTCGCCCAGCAGCGAAAAAAGGCACTCTATATGATTATATTCAGTACCTTTCCCAAACGTAATTACTCTTTAAATTTGAATTTAAAAAGTGACGGTTCCCAAACTGGAGGAGATGGCGAAAATCAAAATTCTTATATTTATTATATTTCTCCGCTAATATTGGTCCCTGAGTAATAAAAGAAAGTACCTTTAGAAAAGTTAGACGCACAAGCAGGTGTATGACCAGCATAACTGAAAAGCGAAAGCACAAATAAATACCAAACTGCTTATTGAAATGCAATATACTCCAATGATGTAAAAGTTATGTTATTTGCAGAGGTTCTACTCCCATTAGTCCTGAACATGAAGATTTGGAATAAAATATCCCAAAAGTAAAATACAAATTACTTTTGACACTAATCTTCTTATATTGATTTTCTGGAAAATTGCTGTTCATTTTGCTGAGATATTTTCAAAATTTCTGAGCTATTTAGATTACTAACAATATATGCGTCTTGAATTTACCGCGAATACATCATCTTGGAATGAATGTTGTTCAACTTCGTGTAACTGGTTAACCGTAAGAGATCGCAAGAACAAGCATAACATTAAAACTGAAGTTGAACTCTTTGTAATAAATTATGCAAAAATAATATGTTAAGGCATTAACTGTTTCCGATGGTACTCATGGCATGGTTTATATTTTGAATATTTTGTCGAAGTGCTAAATCGCCGTTATTTTCTTTCTCGTTTGCTGTACAAAAACAATGAGGGCTGTTCAATAAAGAATGATCATAAATTTTTTACCGTCATAATTTTTCGCACTAAAATTCAATCTTATTATATTTTGTTAGCCTAATATAAAACAAACACGCCGTAGTAGTTTCATTGTTGGTACTCCTGATTCCCGCCTGTGAGAACCAGGCAAGTTGAGGCATGTTCAGTATAGCCTACGGCTGCAATGGAGGTAACATGCAGTTAAAGTTAATGTTAGAGAAAGATCCGGAGTTTGTTTCAAACGTAATCACTGCTGATGAAACTTGGCTACATCATTTTGATCTTGAGGGAAAACAGCAAAGCTCGGTGTGGAAATCTCTTTCATCACCAAAAAGGCAAAAGGCAAAAGTGGTTGCTTCTGCTGGGAAAGATATGGTCAACTCATTCTTTGATATTCATGGAATGGTTCATCAGCAAGTTGTACCTGCACACACATCAGTAACTGAACAATACTACAGGGATGTCCTGAAAACATTGCAAGACCATATCAGGCGCAAAAGACCACATTTCCATGAAGCAGGCTGGATGCTCCACCGCGATAATGCGCTGCCGCATATTGCCAATGTTGTTGCTGAATATCTTGCAAAAATCAACGTAAAGTGCATCCCTCACCCTACCTATAGTACGGATTTAGCCCCATGTGATTATTTTCTATTCCCTAACTCGAAGAAACGCCTTCGTGGGAGGCATTATACATAATCAGAAGCAGTTGTGAAGGCTGCGGAGGCGATTTTGAAGAATCTCTCAAAAATGGTTTCCAGCATGTCCTTGAAGACTGGCAGAAACGCTGGGACAAGTGCATCGCATTCAGGGGACACTGTTTTGAGAAGGACCATCAAAATTGTGAGGATTAGTAAAGGTACGTTGTCAAAAAAAAAAAAAAAAAAAAAAAAAAAAAAGATTGTGATTATTTATTGAAAATTGTAAATGTCGAAGTGACGCGCTATACTCGCTTTGCGTAGTCTACTCCAGTCTCCTATACGTTCTTTTCGCCTACAATGAAATACTGAAAGCATTTCTGAATGCCTGTCTGGATTAATATGAAGCAGATAAAGTTATTCTAAGAATAGTTTGTAGAAGCGATAATGGGTGGATAAACTCATATGAATGTAAATCAGAAGACTTCTATTTCTAAAACATTTCAATAATTTCAATACCTCTGAAGTGTAGTCTTCTGCTTCACACTGCAGGCAGCTAGATGAAACGAAGCTGCAGCAATTCTGGTTTAATCATTACTCTCATAAACCATGTGGAACATCAAGAACATGTTCCGAAAACCCGATACTCCATGTGCGGGAAGGGGTATGAAATAATGCAGACACACTGCCACCTTGATACAGCAAAGTCCTGAATAATTCACCGCACACTCTGCTCGGTGTAACTCACTTCTCCCAAAGGTGGTAACCTAAGTACGCCCTTGGCCTCCTAAAATGTGTGCGAAAACATGCATGAGGGTATCGAGGGAGCTGTGAATGCAGTCTAGTGCGCCTGGTAGTGACAAAATGCTCTGCCGCAGAATTTTATTCCACTACAACAACATCATACACAACCTCTATTGCAATTTCTCAGCAACTACAAAATACTTCACTGTTCCAGTACATAACTTACTGTTAAAAACAGCTCAATATAGCCACATAGGCACGGAGAACGTAGCTGTAGCAGCCATTTATTTCTGTTTTCATTATACATATTTCAGAATTATATGCCGAAAAAAGTAGTAGTTCACTATGCAATACTGAACGAATAGTTCCAAAAATTCGGATTAAGTAGGAATAAATATTGGATGTAGGAAGAAAGAAAGAACCTGATAATCAGCATTACTTCTGAGGTGAATTCACGCCGCCAGTTAACCTATATAGCACCGGGATTTTAAATACTATAACCAAAAATTTTAAGTTCCATTGCATTTTTTCAATAAAAAAGGAAGAATAAACTAAGAAAGAAAAAGAAAGAAAAGAAGCCCAGGCAGCAGAGGGTGACGACGAAAATCAAACAGGAATTAGTTTTCTATTTTAACGTCATTCGGCGCTTCTACTCATAACGTGCCTTTTTTTCTGCCTCTTCTTTCTCTTTTATTTTCAACTTTAGTAACTCACAAGACCTTCAAAAACGAACATCTCACAAGCTTTACCAATAAAATAAAATAGTGTAACTTGATAAGACAATCATCGTTCTAAAAGTCCTTATAGTTGTAACGATATGTTTTAGTTAGAACTTTTTATATGAATATCCATTGGAAATTCTTGTTTTCTGATCTGACTATTAGTGGGCCATGTAATGACAATATAAAAAAATGAATGGTTGCTAAGAAGAAGCAAATCAATAATCTTTTTTAATTATTTATTGCAATTGCTCAGCACAGTTTATGCCATACAAATTGTGGAGCTGTATACATAATATACATAATAAAATTAAAGTATACAAGGATAGAGAATACCCATATTAGAGTCCTCAAGCAAACTGGTCTGATTAGTCTGAGTATAAATTAAATAACTTCTTTATTACATAATAAATAAACATTATAGAAATAAAATGTCCTGTGGCAAGCGTACCTTCAGTCTTGGTGCAGCATCAAAGCGACGTCACAGTTGGAAGAATAAAGCACCTGATACATAAGGAAGGTGAGCAAAGAATCTGCTTGTCGTTGTAGAGATGTACTCATTAATGCTGACTATGTCCAATTCTCTATGCAGCTGTGTATTCCGGATTTACCACGGGGCCTTCACAGACAATCGTAATATTCTGTTTTGAAACACCTGGAGTTGGTGAATATGAGTAGGTGAAGCACCTCCCCATACAGGACTGGCATATAGAAGAAGTGGTCGTAGAATATTCTTGTATAGTAGCAGCGTACATTCGACTCGTAAAGAGGATTTACGGTTGAGGATGGAATACTACTTGTGAAGACGAGCATAGGCTTAATTTAGTTTGCTTTTGATATGTGTACTCCATGTCAGTCGACGATCAAGATGGACGCCAAGATATTTGACTGCACAATCAGAAGGTCACCAGGGGACTTCAGTGTTATAGAGTCGTTTATTGGCCGGAACAGCAGGCCTGTGCAAGGTGAAAAGCTTAAGAAGACATTTGCTTGGATTAAGTGCGATATGCCAGCGAGATAACCAGTGCAGGAAAATGTCCAGGGAAGATTGTAGGGTTGCAACGGCAGTTTCAATAGAGAAGTGCGAGGTAAAGATGACTGTATCGTCAGCAAACAGTGCGGTACTTGTTGCAGGAAGTTCAGGCATGTCAGCAGTATATAGACTGTTAAGAAGAGGGGCAAGGACGCTACCCTTATCTTGCTTGATGTGGAAACACTAAAAGTTTTTAGTTTGAATGCGTAAAAATATGTGTAATTTTTGTGATTGGCCGTAGTAATAATTGTATTACGTAATGTGATGACGTAGCAGTAAATCGGTCAATCATAAAATTAATAGAGTAACGATAGTAACGGGAAATCAATAATCTTCAGAAAGAGATATTCTGTATTCTTGATAGTGATGTGTGGATGTGCAGAAGTGAGGAATTTTAAGAAATTAACAGAAATGATTTATTGGGGAAATAAGGATTTATCGATGTGTTGGAGGTAACCTGCAATGATTGATTAGGAAAGAAAGTTTGAGTAAAATGTAATCCAGATTATACAATTACATTATATATTACGAAATGGTACTTATCTAACATTTTATGTCACTAGAAACCACACCTGAAAACAAGAGATCTCATGACTCTTATTTAATCAAGCTACAGCGATGTAACCAGTTGTGCATTGTGTTACCGGGCCAGATAGCCCTGCGACATCGTGCAAAGCACGCATTTTAGGAACATAAGTCAACAAAAATTCTAATTCCTGTTTCTACTAAAATAATTGAGAAGTACAATAGAAACAGACAACGTAACTATTTTTTAATAATTAAATCATTCGGAAAATTCCTGGGTTCGATTTCCGCGAACAGTCAATCTGACCATGGATATTTCGTGGCTTTACAACAGTAGCGGAAGTTATTCACAGTTTAAGGGTAGCTTATCATTTCTGCCACGTTTTAAATCCCTGTGTACCAAGTTTTAACAAAACTGCTGACGAAAATGTTCCTTAATAACAACACGCAAAGAAATGAGAGGGGAGATATGAACATGATTTGATAATTTATACGATTTGGTGTGGAAGCAATCAAAGATCTACAACGTTCGCCATAAAGGCAAACAATAAAGGATGCACTCTCATTTAAAAAAAATTACTTCCAATACAGACTTAAATACGTTTAAGTACAAATAAGACTTTCCAAACATGTTCATATTTTGAGTTTGCAGTTTACGTCTCTTGGTATTACTTACTGCCTAACATTTCTTATAGTGTGCAACAATAAAGTACGGCGAAAATTGCAGGTCACATTCCTCACACGTAAAGAAGCAAGTATATTACCTATACGGATCTGTGTCAATAAGCTCATTTTATACAACTCTTCGTAGTACATGATCACGGGGGGAAACATAGGGACAAAAACTGTGTCAGGCGCATGAAACGCTTGCTTACATGATACGTTAACAATACCCTTCATTAGCATTCATACATGCAAAAATCCGCCATCGCATTGAATTCCGGATACACATACGCTTGTATGTATAGCCTGGAAAACTGCGCATTCTTTGCAGCCTCCCCCAAAACGAGCACGAAGACACTCTGCATCTTGCACATCCAATAAATATTTGCCAAATTTCCGTTGGTGTATATGATCACACGTGTGTAATGAACGTCACTGAACAGTAACGTCCTTAGTGAACATTGATGTCAACATTAGCTTCGTTCTAAATGAACATAAAACATTGATGGTGAACGCGACTACTACAACGTGATCAGAAAGGCATTTTGGGCATTTCACGTAAGAAGGGATTCCAGGTGATATACGGGTATGCTCTGTACCCGTATATGTACCAAGAGGAATTTCGGAACATGTGATATAAGAAAATAAGAGTTTCCGGAGTAATGTGTCCTACAAGTTTGACCGTATGTTATGCGAACTTGCTATCGCTTTGATTTTGTAATATAAAAATTAAACTAACCGGTATAATTTAGAAGTGCTGCTACAATATCTCTAACGTGGGTATACGTGTGAATCTGACGTCAAATTCACTTGTACAGGGCTATGCATGGTTGCTACTGTCTTTGTTTCTAGCTATGACAATGACAATAACTGCCTTATTCACTTTTTTGTAGCTGGTTTGTAATTTTTAAACAACAATACTACGGTGTGAATGCTGTTTGCTTATACTGCAACTTGTTAGCATGTTCCTCTGGATACCTCAGTTATCTGTAGCAAGCTACTTAAGGGCACTGGGAGGTTATTTTTACTCAGACATGGCTAGTTTTTAACAATTTTAAAATATAGATATACAAAAAACTAAACATTGCAATAAATTGAATTTGGTCTGATTATAGTATAAGGATGTGTGCATTCAACGACTGTATAATATTTACATTGAGTTCATACAGTTCCTTGCAAGAGGGACATAAGGCACTCTGTGTATCCTATAAAAAGTATTACACCCTATACTTCAGGTCTAGGTTCCTTGTAGGAATTTAAAGCTATAGGCACCAATCTTTTTCCGAAATAACATTAGGCACAGTTTTATAATCTAAACTAAATAAAAAGCATACAGAGTTTATACTATGCACATGAAAAAGTATTTAGTGTTAAAAAAAGATAACATGTTTAAAGATTGAATTTCATTTTCCCTCCATTATATAAGTAATATGAATATAAAAGTTAGAGTAATGTGTTCACGGAACATTAACAAATAAGCACTAAAAGTTTTATATCAATATCTTTTATAGCTTTTGAGAGACATGCACCTAAAGTATCAAAAATCAAGGTTTTGGGAAATGACGATCAAAGATTAAGCACCATTCTTTTTAAATTATACATACTCTCAGAACATGCCTGCTCCATATTCCTCCTCAGTTAGGTTTTCCTTATCTTTTCTTCTCCTTTCTTACTTCTAGCTCTACTTTCAAGCAACTGAGATGTCCTTTTTGCATCTGAGAGTCGACGCACGTCATGTTTTTTAGACATGCTGCCCTCATATTTTCACCAACCTTTATACGCATTTTTGTCATTACTTTACGCCTACCACTGCACCCATCATCATAACAAATAACACTATCATATACACCAATTTTTAAAGTTTTTGACCCAACATGCACAGTTTTTGGAATTCTTTCCCATATTATATGTTGAAAACTTTCATTTGGGTTTTCGGTTCGACCATGCAAGCACTTTCTCAGTAATTCATCTTGAGAAAGTTTCCTAAATACTGGTTTAATTGCCAAAAGAACCTATTCTGGAAGAGAGTCTTTATGTTTATAACTTTCTTTCCTAATCTGAGCTCTTTGAAAGCCACACCATGTATCTTCACCTTTAGCACACAAACCATGCAGTGGATTTGTATCTGTGGATATTTTATGAACATAAATAGCCCAAATGGCTTGCTTCATTTCTGCAATTGTTTTACCTGTATTTCTCCTTATAGCTAGTCCATAATACTGCTGATGGAGGTCAATCTCGCTGTCTGTTAACCTTCCACGCAAGATGGCAAGTGGTTTGCCATCTGGAAGAATCTTTCCCTTCATACTACATCAGAAAGTGGGCGTGTCATTGCACCGCCATTTTAAATTAATGGATTAAATGTCTTTAGTACCAGCTGACACCCTATGTTATATATCATTTAAAAGCATTTATTTAACACTAAAAACAAAAAATAGATTTTTTGAAGCCCATCGACCTCAGTTCCCTTAAAGTTCACTTCCCTAGGAACAGCGTTGTTTTGCATGTTTGGCTCCATTCCTTCTGCCTTTATGATCATCCAACTAAGTCTCTTATTTCAAGTTTCACTCTCAAATTTTGGAGGTAATCAAAACATGGATCTGCTTCTGGCATGTCTTTAAGGCTCTTTTTCAGGGCCGACAAACATGATCTTTTCCAATGAGTACTAATGAGATTGTAACACTACAAGTACACCACGAACTCAGCACGCACAAATGCCTTGAACGTACACTATTGCATATTTCGTCGTGAGTTCCTTTAACACTAAAGTAAACCTATATCTGATTTTAGATTTATTACAAAACCTCATGAAATCCACACGAGCTTCAGATATTATATGAAATATTGAAGGTATATAACATCAGAAACTGGTTACTTCAATGCATGCTGGAATAAAGTCCTGAGAAAAATTTCTTGGGTCGGGGCAGAACCCACAGTATTTGTTCTATACCATTAGCGCTAATGTCCGCACTTAGGCGATAATCAATCTCATGAGTGGTTTAACAGGCCAGTACGTTCAAATGGTACGTTTGCTGATTCAGATAATGCCAATGCATTGCAGTACGTTTACAAGTGCATTCCTTTTCACGCAGCTTCAAACCCGAATGGGAGGATATAGGCCATTATAGCGATGCAAATGGGGCAGTTGCCTAATGTACAGCACACGTGATGTACAGAAACTGTTAGTAAACCAGACCAGCACTGTTAATTTTCTACATCAGTCAATGTAAAGAAACTAACAGTAATGATGTCATAAGTTATTTGTACGAGTGCCTACTGTTTAGTTAATATTGCAAAGTATCTAATAAGGGTTAAGAATATTTACACAAGATATATATAAACACAATAGTAACAAAATATTTTAATAGTAAATCATTTATAGCAAAAACAGAAACGCCAGAGCTCAATTTTAACTCTCAATGGCGTACGTATTACACCAGTATATTGCAAAACAAGTGCAGTAAATGCTTAATTGAAGTACAAGATCGAGTACCCAAAAACGAGATTAAATCGAATACATTCTACTTCCGACATTTTTTAATGCACTTAAAGCATGTTTACTGCACAGCACTTCTACCACTGTAGAAATAACAGAACAAAATTAATCACTAAGAGCTGTTGAACATTGGCTCCAATACCAAGATCATATCAATCTTGGTGGTGAGCTAACGGTGGATCACCACGCCTGGTATGAATCGTAATATAAGCAAATAAAAAGTAATGAACAAGACAACATTTAATTTCGCAAGTTTGCAATAATAAATAACATACAACCAGTACAGTAAGAAACACCGCAGGCAGCTTAGGTTGCACTGACTGTTGGAATTTCAACTTTCCTCCATGACAGCATGAACGGAAAGTGAATGAAAAGGAATTCTTTCGCCGAAAAATAATTTTATTTTACAACACTTCCCTGCCGTAAGTAGAGGAAGAATTATATTGCACCCAAAAATTCGCTACACAGATTTCTTCGGAAATATGTGTTTTGAAGTTATCTGAATCATAAAAGTAGTTTTTTAAAACAAAGTATTTGATTGCGCCCGTACGTGTATGCATGTGTGTGTGTGTGTGTGTGTGTGTGTGTGTGTGTGTGTGAGTGAGAGAGAGACAGATTGAAAGAGAGAGAGAGAGACATAGGGAGAACAACATAATATCGCAGGTCGGATACAGTTCAAAGTTGGCATCTTCCAAGGATGCAGCGCGAGAAAATTCTCGCAGCACAGCCTACACTTTTACATCGAACTACGATTTTAGCCAACATCTTTAAGAAAATAGTAATAGATTAAAACTGTAAAAGCGCGTATAACTGCTGTCAATATTTAGGGCATCTATGAAATTAAAATCCTGCAGTAACGGGAAGCCTCAAAATTTCAGGCCTAATTAATTTGTGCCCATGAGCATCCGCAGCGAAATTCGAATGCAGCTCCCCAGCCCACACATTTTCAATAACGTTCAAACTTTGTAAACAGGGAAGCTAGTCTATCACATGATATCCTGCCTCTCTGAAAATTAATTTGAAACCTTTCGACGTATGTGGGTAAAAATAATTATTCTGAACGAATCCAACAATTTCATCATGATATCTGATCCTCAGAGACATTCAAAATATTCTCAGGTATTACTACATATTGCGTACGTTCAGTGTATTGTCAAACGTGCACAACATACTTAGATCGTCAATTGATATCAACCCCCTAAAAGTTAGAGATACGCGACCGTGATTAGCTTCTAAAACCGCGTACAACTTTGCATGGTATTGGGACCCCTTTGGACGGCAATTAGTTGACTTGCCTCTTCCCTTGTGGAAGAGAATGAAACTTTGAAGATATTGTGTGTTAACATTTTGCTTACAAACGCGAAAGAATGTGTGCTCTTCTTGCCAGATTCTCCGTTTTTAAACGTTCGTGCTGTAAGTCTTGCGTCGTTTATATGTCGCAGATCTGGTCGAGCTGCTTCAGATAATGGTGAATGTGTTTTCATTTCAGAAGCAATTTGGAAAGGGTTCCTCAATGCAACTGCAGTTAAAACTGCATCCACTTCGAGAATGGATAGACGCCTTCTTCCTAAACCAGGGTGACGGTGCTCAATCCGATCCCTGGATAATATCTCTCATCTTTACACTGTAGATGCAGGGACTCCAGTTTCACGGGCAGATCAACCTACTGTTATGACTAGCCCAGAGAGGGAATTCCTTGTGCCTATCTATTGTCTTTGTACACACGTTCTGCAATTCTCAGATGCGGTATCATTCACTGATGAGTTTCGTAAGCTTCTACGCCTTACAAGTGGACTTAAAGGAGTGTGCGTAAGAAGTGAGTTTGATAACAGGTAGCCGCTATGTGTTGATTAAACGTTATTAAGGGGAGCAAAGATGCCACATACAAGAAGTGAATTTCTCCTCTGAACATAAAAAAACTGCCTGTTGTCACAGCGCTAAGAAAAGATACATAGAGGTAGCATATTTATACTGGTCGCCAAACTAGAATGTGATTGACAGTTAGTAAGCACATGGGAAAACGCTGTAAATAAACAGGAGGGGATGATTATGCCATAATGGTTTTCATAGTAACCATTAGAAGGACCAATTAGAGTCGAGACGTTTCCATGACAATGTTAGACGCTAAACCTTGGTTGCCATTATTCTGACACCTGCTTAGCATGATCTGCGGGCGAGCGAGTTACGCAAACGCTGCAGTGAACACAATACCTGATAACGCTGCGTAAACAGAATGACTTCACGTATTAAAAGTTGCTGTTATTTTATATAAGGTTACAACAGAGATCCTGTACTGGCAAGTTCCTTTGCATTTTGTGACAATTTCCCTTGGTTTACATGTGTGGGATTTCGCGCGCGCGAGTTCGTATATCTATCGTGCGGTGTAATCATTTGCAATTGTGTTTTAATGAATGCTTAATTATGTCTAAGGGAATAATTTAATAGTGACAAGCGAAAACCTGAACGTTTCTGGGATACAAATAAACCTATATTTCGTAAAGATATTCCAATTAAAGGACAGGCACGGGAAATACGAGTAATATGCTCTGTGAGAGAATACTTCGAATAGGAGAAATTGAAAGGGGAGTCTATTATTCCATTCTCTAAGGTGCTTGATAGGACTTCACGTGCTGTAGGTATCAGTAAGAACACTGTGATTAAGATTGGGGAAGAAAAGTATATTAAAGAAGAAAGTCAGACATCGGGGTCTAAATTAGAAACTCCCAGAAAAAAGTATGTAGGCGGCATTTCCCCACTCGAATAACCTTTAAAATGTTACAGGTATGCCTCTTTTGTTACGATGATCATTACATTGATGTGTTCTTGCATGTTCTAACGTTTGCCTGTAGATTCACGACTGTGCTATTGTCTTTGTGTACAGTATTATAAATAATAATAATAATAATAATAATAATAATAATAATAATAATAATAATAATAATAATAATAATAATAATAATAATAATAATGATAATGATAATGATAATGATAATGATAATGATAATGATAATGATAATGATAATGATAATGATAAAGATAATGATAATGATAATGATAATGATAATCATAATCATAATAATAATAATAATAATAATAATAATAATAATAATAATAATAATAATAATAATAATAATAATAATAATAGTAATAATAATAATAATAATAATAATAATAATAATAATAATAATAATAATAATAATAATAATAATAATAATAATAATAATAATAATAATAATAATAATAATAATAATAATAATAATAATAATAATAATAATAATAATAATAATAATAAATGCCCATTGCTGTCGCAACTGAATCACCTTCGCACGCATAATCCTATCGCGCTCTCCACGTGGCGGCAATAAGCGGCAACGTCACCTCTCTCTCTCCGTACGAAATGTCAAATCACTTTCTAGATTGGCGACCAGTAGTTAAACAACTGCAAAGGATACATAGCTGCATTACGTACTCGGGTGTAAACACGGCGCTGTGCCGTGTATGACTTATATGTTAGTACAGAATTGAGTGTTTAATAAATGTTAGCATTTTATTGCTGATGTTTGTTCTTACGTGATAATCTCTTAGAATGACTATTCAATGTTTGTAATTTTTGGTCACAAATTACCAATTATAGGTCATTAAATACCTTGCACTAGTCATAAGAAATGACGTGTTAACGCCCATCCACAGACCACACATAGAAATTTATTACGTACTCTCTTCTAACATACACAATAACCATAGCTTCTGAAAGATTATATGTCACATCCCATATGCGGCTTAGTGTATTAAGCATTAAACGAAAAAGATACATCTTCAGAAAAAAAGAAGATTCTCGAAGCATGCATTTGTGCTTTACAATCGTGTCTGGGGACACGACTCTTTAGCTTTGTTCTATTGTCTCCTTTCATACTGACTCCCTTGAAAACGCGCTGACAGCCGAGCGGTTATAAGCAGCTACGGAGCAATGAGGACTCTTAAGATTTCTTTTTCTTTTTCTTCTTCTATTTAGTGAAGAAAAGCACAATTTCAAAATGTTGCTGCTTATTTACTTTCAACGCATTTATGGCTACACATAAAAACGGAAACACACTCACTTTCGCTTTCAAAATAAATATGAAGTAAGAAAATATATTTCTAAATCGAAAGCAAATAAAAAAAAAATTAGCCTAATATCTGTTGTATAAAACCTTCTATTCCATTACTCTCCTCATTCTAAGGGGCACGATATCAAACTCCTTCATCGCCAACCCCCAAAAAAGCAAAAGTGGTTGCTTCTGCTGGGAAAGTTATGGTCATCTCATTCTTTGATATTCATGGAATGGTTTATCAGCATGTTGTACCTGCACACACATCAGTAACTTGACAATACTACAGGGATGTCCTGAAAACATTGCAACTCCATATCAGGCGCAAAAGACCACATTTCCGTGAAGCAGGCTGGATGCTGCACCACAATAATGCGCGGCCGCATATTGGCAATGTTGTTGCTGAATATCTTGCAAAAATCAACGTAAAGTGCATCCCCCACCCTCCCTATGGTCCACATTTAGCCCCATGTGACTATTTTCTATTCCCTAACTTGAAGAAACGCCTTCGTGGGAGGCATTATCCATCATCAGGAGCAGTGGTGAAGGCTGCGGAGGCGATTTTGAAGGATCTCTCAAAAAGTGGTTTCCAGCATGTCTTTGAAGACTGGCAGAAACGCTGGGACAAGTGCATCGCATTCAGGGGAGACTATTTTGAGAAGGATCATCAAAATTATGAGGATGAGTAAAGGTACGTTGTCAAAAAAATTGTGATCATTCTTTATTGAACAGCCCTCGTACTTACTGAGTGTATATACTTTATATATTCACTTTACCTGGTGCAACATTTTTATTTTAATGTAATTAAAAATACAATCAATAAAACGTCTGTGATTATTATGACGTACAACTTTAAACAGTATTTTTCTCTTTCTCCTCTCTCCCCGTCCTTCTGTCAGATGTTAGGTTAACCACTGAATATGCTTACTCTGACCGGTGACATTGAATTTGGTATCAGTCATTTGTGCGTATTACAAATTCTAATAGAGCTCAATAAAGCACGAAAAGAATCAGCCGTTATTTTATATCTTTCATGACTGAAAACTCCGTATTATTTCTAGCACAATGATAAAACATTAAGAAGAGCGTATGTGACATGATAAAACGTTAATCCCATCGCGTTTGACTGCAACGTATGTTCACACTCGAACCTCAGTGTGTGCAACTTGTGCGTATCGTCGGATCTCAAGCGCCAACATCAAATTACAGTTTCTCGGAATATAACTGTCCTATCACAATGCAGCAAACGCCTCTCTTGATGCCGTTTCCCATGTTACCAATAGTATTAAAGTAGTGCAGGCGGTCACATCTAATTTTATGGAACAATTCATATCTGCTCAGGTTAATGTCATTTGCCATAATGAGCCCCTCCCTTGCCTTCGTACACGTGAAGACTGTTTCTCAATATCCATTGTTTCTCAGATATTTGCTGGCAAATTTTAAGTGGGCCAACCTTTATACACCGGTAGAGTTTCAAGGTGATCTCAGTTTTCGTTTCATTCACTCTCCTAATTGCCCCTTTTTCTGTTGCAGGTTTGACTGTAAAGTTTCTATTTCCTCAATTCTTGTCGGCGAGTTGTCGCCTGTTGATGAGATCCCAGCAGCCTGGATCCCGAAGGTCTGGTCGTCTAGTAGATTAGCCTTCTGAGCTATCTATTCCTTTGACCTGGCTAGTCAGTAGAGCTGAGACTACGCTATCTGCAGGGTATGCGTGAGATAGGTTGACGAATGAAAACAACACAGTTCCTTGTAATTGATTTATTTCTCAGCATCGTTCCGTGCTCACAGTTCACCATGAGTTGCAGCCATGTTCAGAGCCAATGACATAACTTTCCACTATCATGGTTAAGCTATACGGAGTGGCTGAAATCTATAACGGTTGAATAAATCACTAGCACGATTTTAAAAATATACTTCGGCGCTTACTTCACTGCTGAGAGATATCGTTCACTTTATAAGATACGCGCTACTGATTGTTGCTAATTCGAGGTTTATCAAGGGCCGGCTAGACACGTCTGCACCGCATCACGTCTCAAACCAGAACGACTGGATCTAGAGCCTAATCTCACCTACCAAAAGCAGCTATAGCCTCGCCTCCGGCTTTCTCAGAAACCCACTCTAGCTAGCGAACCGCCAAAACTTGGACATTTCCCGGAAATACTGGTTTGAGCCAGGTTTGTACCGGTCCCGACCGGGCTACTAATGACCCAGATAGCGACCCATCCCGTGACACCTTTAGAAAATACATTTTTATCCATATAGACCAGCAACATTATTACATAGCTCCGAGTTAAAATATTACTCGCATCCTAGTAATTTAATTTAAACACTATTGCTCGTTTCATGAACTGATCCACCCGTAATAATCATTATATTAAATTCATTCACATTTCTTACTCATTATAATTTAATTATCATTTTATTCAATATTAAAACAGTGTTCAATCATACGGCTAATAAATACGGCATCATTTTCCAGGAATTCCAGAAGCAAAAAGAAACTTCGTTCTGAAGGATCGAGTTCATCAAATTTTTGTTACATTTATGGTGTGTTCTTCAGCAGCATTTTCTACTTGAGAAATAGAGATGATATAACTTGACGACAAATTGCAAAGTTTGCAAGTTCTTTTAAACCATTCAACTTTCCTAAAACAAAGTCACAGCAGAAGCACAATTCCCGAATATAAACCATTACACAAATCCAGCGCGGAAGAACAATTTCTGCACATAAACCATTTAACCGTTTCCTTCAACAACAATAAACGCTTGCAAAGAGTATGGTAATAGTTAAGCCCCTCAGATTTTTCCACCACATTCAACTGCTTTGGAACGTCATCCGCTCATTGATTTATTGCGCAGAGGGTCATTTTTCGAAACAGCACGTTAAAACGGGTGGAAAAAAGGCAATGCTTTCAAATCAGAACCGCATTTAATTCTCTTTGAGAACGGAAAGTCGTGACACGAGGGAAGAGGATTAGAGTGCCAGAAAAAGATTAGGAGAAACAGAAAAGCGGATCAGAGGGACAATAACCCTTAAACTTCTTAACGAGAATACCCAGCAGGGGATAAAATTCCCGCACGCTTTTACTTCGTAACATGCTCCTTCTGGTGGACGGACAATGTCATCATTAACTGTCAAGCCACATTACATCGGCTCATCGATTCAGGTAATTACAAGTCCATACCTCACTGGTTCAATATATTCACATTCCAGCTAGGTGCCACTGTAATGTAATCTCAGCCTCCAGCTTCGAACCACGTGCACCTTGACGCTCGCCAGATGCATGCACTAAGCCCCAAACAATTATTTGACACTACACTAATACTTTTCTCAACTAAGCTCTCTCATGCACACTGGTTTACTTGATTTTTTGCTCATATTAAAATCTAAAAACGTGAAAATGGCATTTTACCCCGGAAATGCATTATTATAACACATACTTCAAAATATTCCGATTCGCTGATACGTAAATTGCCCAAGAATGTGTTCTAGTGCAATTATGACATTATTAACATTCATCTTAGAGTCCACCAAAAATTAGACGTAGAGGTTTCACCAGAACACGTTTGGAGTTCCCCTGAATAAAAATAGTTATCTCCAGCACATAGCCATTGAGCAGAGGAATAGATGGATGCATGTTTAAGGGCGGTCAACTAACTACAAGGTCATCAGCGCTCTTTAAAGACAAACATGGCAAAGGCCTTAAATTAGCATTTTTACATTGCAATAAACCTACGTCACATATTAGGAAAATATACACAAACAAAAATGGCAAAAACCAGCTACAATATGAAATAGCAGGAAAATAAAAAGGCTAAAATGTATAAAAACTTGATGTACACTTCACTATATCCTAAAATCTACTCAAGAAAAATTTAAAAACCTTTTCCACCGCTTTGTTGTCACCTTTGTTGTATCTCTGCAAAGTTGACTGGCAGTTGCAGAGCCTATCGAAGATGTGCTAGGGAAACACTCCAACAACACATGAAGAACCTAGTAGGTATTATTACAAACCAGAAAACCGGGGCGAGGTCCCCTTCAAAAGATGACAGTGTGTAAAAACGTGTGGCCAATACACAAGCGAGTCAACTATCTCCTCCCGACAAGATAAATGACAGTTTAACGGAAGTTCCTTCATTGTCCTAAGCATATTTTCGCGGAAAGCCGACCACTTTCCGCACAGGTCTAAAGCTTTCCAAGGTGACTAAGGATATGTTAATACTGGGCTATGTGGTTGCCGCCTTTAATGCCGAATCCGCCAATCTATTCTCCTGCAAACACACATGACAGGAATCTATACACATTTCACGCTAACGCAGGACGCATGTAAGACGTGGAGGGCATCCAGGATGCGCTGTGAAATAGGATGACAGTAGTAAAACTGATGAAGGCTCTGAAATCCATTAAGAGGATCACTTAAAATCAGGCACTCACCCAAATTTCGACGCACAAACAAATTGGCTCGGTATACTGCGTAGAGTCCTGCACTATAAATGAAAGTGCTACTATGGAAACAAAGAATGAAGGAAGCATTCTATGCCATTCAAAACCTGAGTATAAAGATGTCACGTAATAATATGCATAGAGGCTTTCCAAAGAAATAAATATAAAACTTTTAGAAAATCTCTACATGCCTTTCTTAGTGTGTGCCTGAGAAAGAGAAACAGAAAGAGAGAGAGAGAGAGAGAGAGAGAGAGAGAGAGAGAGAGAGAGAGAGAGAGAGAAATGTGTGTGAGTGTGTGTGTGTGTGTGTGTGTGTGTGTGTGTGTGTGTGTGTGTGTGTGTGTGTGTGTGTGTGTGTGTGTGTGTGTGTGTGTGTGTGTGTGAGACAAAAAGAAAAATCTGATTAATTACAAACCTGGTATTTAAATTCAGAATTTTCTAGGGATTAGAAACCTCTAACACGAAAATACCCTCTACATGTAAAGTGTTCGCTATTGTTGATTTCATCAAAAATGTCTCATGATATTCACTAAAGCAACATATGTTAAAATATTTATATGATTAATCAAATGTACCTACACCTTGCACTTTTGCGAAAATTGCATCTTATACGGATTTCTTTATAATGTATATATGATAAGAATTTACAATAGAAAACGTGTGCATCTATTTCAAGAAAAAGAATTAACAGAAATAAATTTTTCTTTTGGCACTAACAATTTCCAAGATAGTCATTGGTATTGTTTACATTTTCAAATACCATACACATTTGTGAGGTGCTATAGCTACCATTCGTGGCGTAGTGGGTTAAGGCATCATGTTTTGGTTCTCTGCCACGGATTGCGGCCCGGGATCGATTCCACTCCTGGAGGATGCGTATATTAAGTCTCGGGTATAGGACCGTGCCCTCTCAGCATCGTGAGGAAATAGAGGAGCTTACGATAGGTAAGCGGCCCTGGTCAAGAAAGCCAACTTTTCGGCTGGGGGTGACGAGATGCTGACCACATCTCCTCCACGTATCGGTTGGATGATAGCCCACCTCTACCTTACGTATGTGGGCGTGAGGCCGGCAGTCGGGTTGGTAAGCTTTGGCCCTCTATGGGTAAATAAAGAGTCGCCACTCGTTTCTTTCTCTGGTGATATGAAGAATGGAAATTCAAAGCCCGCATATAGCTACTTGTACTTGGGGTTTACTTTCTCTACTATTTAGTACCTAGAGGAAGCATTGCCTTCCGCCTAACAATTCGATTCCGCGATCAACAATAGATATTTTAAGACTCCGTGAACAAAAAGAAATATATTCTTCCTACAGATAAAAAAACTATAACTTAGATGTAAAATTATACCTCAACCTTGATTTTTAAAAAATGGCTCTGACGATATTAAAACATCTAAGTTTAACATATTTGCATGACAAATAAGATGCATATTTTCGGTGAATAATCTGTGAAAAATTTTCATTCTGAATTATGTTTCTATTCTTGGTAAACCCTTAAAAGACACACAAAAATGTAGTTCTCATTATTATGCAAATAAGTGTTGTGTTTATTCTTTCAAAGGCATTCTTTATAAATGACATTTTAAAAACAGTTTGTACAAAATGGGGGCAGTGATGCCAATGCAGCACATGGGATTTTTTTGAAAAAGTGTGTTGTTTAATATAATAATGATAATTATATTAATATTTTTCAACACTTTTATAACTCGGCCATGCAGGATTTCGCTATGTTCAAAGTTTCCCATTTCCGGGATCCTCTAATAATTTCTTAAGTTAAACTTATGAAGCATTCTAAATTAACCAACAACCATACAACACCGCACTTTTTTGGTTTGCTGTCCAAATTCACTGCTGTCCACCAACGCACACTAAGTCCCTGAAAGAAATGCGCCCCCTTACACAGTGGGACAGGACAGCGAATTTGACAGTGAACGCATGCTAAACAAGGAGCAGAACCGTTAAAAACATGCGCCCTATTCACTCTGTACACCAAAGCCGAGGATATTCATTCACAAAATTAGAAGCCGTCAGAATGTTTTTGAATTGTCTGTAACTGAACTGACATGGGGTGTCATAAACTACCGGGAAGGTGTAAGAACCTTCTCCAGCCCCCCCCCCCCACGCCTTGTGCCTCATTTCCCCAGAGACTTTCTTTCCTGTACTTACTGACTTTCTTTTAAAGTCTGTCTAGTCCACGCGAGTGCAGTTTGCCTCTCAAAGGAACCTGACCCTACCGTCCAATAACGGCCGTCATAAATCTCTCTTCACACTTCAGAAATGGAACACTGTCGTTGAAGACCAATAGCAACTCTGATTTTCTGGAGATAACAGTCGCATGTTTACTGCACGTGGAGTCAGTTGCACGTGGAGTTGCCAAAGTTCCAACTTCCAATTGATCTTTTTCATTACTTCCAGAAATTCGTTGTGTCACGATGTGGAGACCGTGGGAGGGAAATGCAGTGGTAAATGCAAATTAAGTAGTAAATAACTTTCAGTCAAGTAAAAATAATCAAAGTGATGACAATAGTGTGAATAAATTGGAAAGTGTTGCTGGGCCGAGTTATGTTACTGGAAAAGCCTCAAAAACAAAGTTATAACGGGAACTGTGTCTAAGCAAATTCGAGCGCTTGTTTTGAGTATATAAATATGTGCTGACAAATAATCTTGGTAAGGGGTCGTGCAATGAACCTGATGATAAATTCTGGGTATTCACAGAAATACAGTAAGAAATATTGGGACGAAAGGAATACCAAAGAACGTTTCTCTAAGGTAGATAATTTCACATGCGATTTAATTTGTCGAGAAATTTATAGATTCCATGCAAAAGGGGGAGCGCCTACCTTAGACGAATTTGTTGCACATTTGCAAGAAATTTGTGATTTTCCTTATGGGCACTGCACTTTGCGCGGTCTCCTAAAGGAGCTGGGTTTCAAATACCGCACTTTGAATAAGATAAGGGTTATTATGTAATCCAGTAGAATTGTAGCTTGGCGATATATATTTGTTTAGACTAAGGAAGTTTCGCAGTAATTGACACAAGATAATTTATTTAGGGGAAACCTCATACGATACCCATGACGTATCGAGAAAGGTGGCAACCTTGCAGACTGGGAGAAGGAGGGCCGCCGTTGTAAAACGATTATAAGGGTTCGTCAAAGGAGGCGGTCGACATGCACACGAGTTAACTAAACAAGTTTCCAATTTTCGTTGCTTTCGCTTCTCACCCTAGCCTGGTTTTTGTTTATGCGCTGATATTTATTGGAGATATTACCTTGAGCAAGAGATAGGACTTATTATGGGGTTGGTTTGGAAATTAAAAACTAGATCGTTTGGCGTACTAATGCACATTCCAACATACGACAGCGACAGTTTCTCATATATCAGAAAACTGCTTTAAAACGGATCTAAGACATATAACCAGACTAATTAATAAAGCAGAGAGGAATTCTTGGAACTGGTTTGGCAAGTCGATTTTACCGTGTTAGGTTTTATTCACACGATTCAATACAGAGCATTTCGAGCAATGGGAATGATAATATACAACTATTAAGTTTGCATTAAGCTTGCAAATACAAAGTGTGTTCAGAGCTTTAATTACAGAAACTATTTCACCGCCAAAGAGATTTCGGTCATAAACCTTCTCAGAGCAGGAAAACCAGAATCTCCCATGTGCTCCTTATGCACACCACACTACATAACAGCGAGCTAATGCGATGAGGTGGTCACTGCACCGGATTCTGACGTCACAATCCTCCCTCCACTGCTCTCTGCTTTACGGAACATTTCCAGGCTAATTTCCCATGGAAATCAAACTGTCCGGAATTAACCTGGGATCGAACCGGTATCTTCTATTCAGTCACCGTGAGGACGACATTGGTTTAACCAAGGCTGTGAGTAACCTACAATGTTGTAACATTTAGAACATTTATTAATTCGAAGTAATTTGCTGTCACAAAACTATGAGGCGCGTAATATCACAAAACTCTGCAACAAACTTCTGTTGCATCAGAAATGGGAAAGGATCACTCCTATCGAGGAAATTCAAGTTTGCTTCTGCATCTTTAAATAAAATT
Organism: Mantis religiosa; assembly: GCA_030765055.1. Classification (NCBI taxonomy): domain Eukaryota; kingdom Metazoa; phylum Arthropoda; class Insecta; order Mantodea; family Mantidae; genus Mantis; species Mantis religiosa. Next base: position 287,758,987 of record CM060948.1, on the reverse strand, counting down.
CCTAGCACTTCGTCTAGCCGTTCTTGCCGCCAGTGCTTCATTTTTAGTATCATCTCATGGATTATAAGGTGTAACTCCAGCACAGATACTTTGTTTCTGCATATGAATATACACATCTATATAATATACCACGCAGCGGTTGTACCTGGCCACAATAGTAGGGGTTCGATTGGCAACCCTTCTTACTGTGTCACATGTTCGCTATTTTTTTTTTTTTTTTTTTTTTTTGTTCCAATCTCTAATGGAAGCACATATCTCGAATTTTTAAGAATCTTACAGGATTGAGATGTTCAGAGATGTTGCGATCCTAAAGTCCATATGCAGCAAATACTTTCCAGGTTCGTCACCAAATTTTGACGTTCACTGCCATCTATTGCAAATAGAGGAAGTATTATATTCCCGGTAGCGTAGATGGTAGCGTGTCTGCCTCACGCTCAAAAAGTCCCGAGTTCGAATTTCGGTTAGTATAAGTTACTTGGATGAGTTTTTTCCGGGATTTTCCCTTATCCTGAAAGACAACTGACGGGTAGCTCTAAGCTTCATGGACTCCAGACTCATTTGAGCATCATTTCACCCATTTCATTCATCGTTCGATATGGCAATGTTGGAGGACGTAAATTACAATTATATATATATATATATATATTCCCCAAATATTCAATACATAATTTCAATGTAAAGGCACTTTTATAAGTCACCTGCATACAATAGGTACTTTAGAAAAAAGAGCGTGTGTGCACATGCGAGAGGAAAAAACAGAAAACTCTAAAAGCTAATTGGGATAACCACTAAGCTTGATATTTGTGTTCCTATCTTCTACAGTTCGTCTGGTTTAGCTTGAACAAGGGGATTGAAAGAGTGAGAGTGAGAGAGAGAGAGAGAGAGAGAGAGAGAGAGAGAGAGAGAGAGAGAGAGAGAGCATTACTATACTGCCCGCGCTGTTATAGGTAACCCTTGACTGCCTATTCCCATATCGCATCACTTCTATATAACGTTCCATTTGACTCCGTCTGATTATATTGTAGCTACCCCTTCATTACTTTCAAGTACAGCGCTTTAAAGACTACTGGTATGGCCGTTTTGTTGTCCTCAAACGTTGTCATATCGGACGATGTATGGAATGGGTGAAATAATGCTCAAATGAGTCCAGGGTCCATAGAGCTGACAATTACCCGACATTCGCCTTTAGGATAAGGGAAACCCCGGAAAAGCCTTATCCAGGTAACTCACCTTAACCGAGATGCGAACTCGGGAGCTCCTGAACGTGAGGCAGACATGCTACCATCTACGATACCGAGGCGGGCTAGTATGTCGTGGTATAGATATACCGTCCATTGGGGATATTTTGGAGAGTCACTTTCTTCTAAATGTATGATGAAGTTGTCCAACATATCAATTAATCCGTTTTTTCCCCAGTACAACTTTTCTCGACCACGTATCTAAATTGAAGGTTTCATTTCAAAGTATTCATTTCTGGTTTGAGTGATATGTTACAATCGCAAAGTGAGATATAATTCGTTGTACGCAAGCGTAGAAATATTGATTACTTCCGTATAAACAGCTGATATCGTGTGACACAATCTAACCTAGAAAGTATACACAAACTGGAACAAATTGACTTTATTGAAATATCATTTGAAATTAATGCTAACAATGATATGAACAGAACTGACTTTATTTGGAATATAGATTATTTACTTAAGCATTTAGATAAGTCAATTTGGTGCCTAATGTTGAGTGTTGAATAGAATATTGAGTCCACACGTTCGATGATTTCATATTTATAGACAATTCTTTGAAATACAATAGGAATACATTTTCTCAGATTGATATTCCTCAATCCATGAATGTGAATGCAATTTCTCGTACATCTTTGTTGACTTTTGTGGCAACAAGTTATTGGAAACATTGAGTGCTTTTGCTGTAATTTCTGAGGGTGGAAGTTCAAATGTCACTGTTACTAGTGTCACACACTTTGACTTTTTTTCTAAACTGGCGCTAGTACCGTTGTCGATCGAAGCAGAATAACCATTACTCGAGCTTTCAGAATGTTACGTGGCTTCTTCTGATTGTTCGAATGCCAATATTTTAATGAACAGGTGTACTTTAATGAGGCTCATTAAAGTACTGCTACCAGTGGTATAAATATTTAAGTTTGGCATGGTCGAGCATAAAGATATTTGTGCGATTATGCATACCGATGCGTCATAGTTTTCATCCTTTGAAGTAGTAACAACGCTGTCATTTTATATCGTGCCGGATGCGTTTGAAGAATCGGTATCTGAAATTTCGTCTACCTTCCCTCTTTGCAATACCAGGACACAACGGAAAAAGCTTGTAATTCCAGGAACATCTCTCGACAGAACACCGAGTTCCCGGCGTTAATCTCTTTGCACAAAGTTTGTCCGCCTTGGACATGGTACGACTGGGGCAGCATGTTACACAACAAGCAAAGTAACGGCAACATTGTCTGCAATCTTATGACCTCAAGATCAACACTCCCCTCGTCCAACAACGTTTGCCTAGCTCTCAATACGAAAACAGCAAGGGAACGTTAGTTCTACAAGTGCAATTACGTCTTACTCGACTTTTCCCGATCACCCCAGCGATCTTTGGAAGGAATCTCTCACTACCATGGAGTCTTACATCATAATACAAATATTCTACACCACTAGGATTATTAAAACTTTGTTTCACATCGAGATATCTTGGACCAGTTACGTTTAATAATATATTACAATACATACTATATATAAGATCCTTCTACGAAAACCCTTATCTAATGAAACTGCAAAATATGTCTGAAAGTGCATTATGACTATCGCACAACGCTAACTTGTTTTCACATTAATTGGAATTTTATTAAAGTTGTAGTCGGAGATAATAAGGAAGCATTAAAACATGACAAAGGAAGCGTTAAAAAGTGTACACATAACCCTGCTAGCCTGCCTAGGTAGCGTAGGTAGTAGCGTGTCTGCCTCACGTTCAAGAGCTCCCGAGTTCGAATCTCGGTCAGGGTGAGTTACCTGAGGTGAGGGTTTTACGGGGTTTTCCCTTATCCTAAAACACGAATGTCTGATAACTCTAGGCTCTACGGACCCTGGATTCATTTGAGCATTATTTCACCCGTTCCATTCATCGTCCGATATGACAATGTTGGAAGACGTAAATGACAAAAATAAATAAATAAATAAATAAATAAATAAATAAATAAATAAATAAATAAATAAATAACAATGTTACTTGGTTGTATTAATAATACTAAACATATGTTTGCTCATTAAGTACCTCAAGGTACACCTGGAGCTTTAATACCTTCGTTTACATTTCTCATATTTCCCCCTTGTAATAGAAAAAGCCCCTGCTATAACCTGATTGGACAAGCGTTTATTTAGCAATACTTTCAAAATGTCTGATATGAACTACATTACTTGCAGGATTCGAAACATGTTTATATTACAAAGGATATTTTTATTAAAACTGACATCAAAAATGGAATAAGTAATTGCGCTTGCTGTACGCTTGTGGCGAGCGATAATTGTGGACTTTAGCCTGACAAACGAAAATAAGAACATGCTCGATGGTAAGGGTTTCCTTTTAGTCGACTATGTTGAGTAGAGAGGGTCATGTATTCTATTTCCTCTTTTCTCTTGTTCGGTACAAAGATGTAACATATGGGGGAGTTTAGCAAATCTCCAATGGGGCAGTAGGTCATAACTGTTGCAAAGACTTTAGCTCGGTGTAGCTTAGAACAAAGGCAATGCAAGATACACAATTTTGTGTGGTCTAAGGAAAGTATTCGAGTAAAACATGCGATGACACTGTGCGAGGCAATCCAATTTAACCCGCCATCAGTTCTACTATTTTCTTTTTATCTAGGCTCGATTGTTCCCATCTCGTTCTTACGAATGTAGAAGGGAACAATGACCGTGGACACAGAAGCGGGAGACTAACCCCAATTTCCTCCCCCCATTCATTCCTGGGCTGCCTGGCATACGAATTAGGGCCACCGGTTTATATCGCTGTGAGGAAGAGCGGTTCAACAAAAAGTAACTTACTGCTGTAACGCAAAGTAGATTCCTCTGACAAAGGCAGATTCAACAATACGGTCGTCTGGCACGACATAGCTAGGGAAAAAGACCATTGTTCACAGCCAACGTCAGCGTGCAGTTGGTCCCGGGCATTCGGCATATCACAATGCAATGGAAAAATTAGCTAGAGGTACATAACTACCTCAGCGGATCTGAAAACTGGAAAGTTTGGACAAGAAATCTCTAATTTTAGTAGCACATTTGTGATTAAGATACAAGAGAAGGTGCTTGAAGCAGACCAGTGCAATTACAAACTGAAGATGTCAACTCACTGGTATGGTGTAGGCGACTGTGCTATTCAGGGTTTATATGTGGGCTGCCATCATGAGTTTCTCATAATGAAAATGGAAAGCTTTGCTCTCTCTGGAAGGTAGACAGGAGAGAAAGAAATAAAAAAGTATCCTTTCATTCTCATCGTTAAAAGAAAGGGGAAACGCAAAAATAACTAAAAAGAGAGTAGGAATAAGAAGAGGAACAAAAAGAAACAATACTTACCCAGTGTTTTCTTGCAGGCGACAGTCTCTTTCCGTTTCTTTAAATTCTTGAGGAAAAAAAAAAAAAAAAAAAAAAACATTGCAACCTGCCATCGGTCTTCATATGTTTTTTTTTCTGTTTTCATTTGATGCTTTTCATTAATACTCGTAAAGTAACATAAGGAACAGTGAATCTTTCGTTTCGTGTTATTTTTACATTATGCTGCGTGTGCACTCAAGACTATAAAAACAAAACGATAACGTTATGCTGGTTTGTTTCCCATTCTGTATCTCCGGACTAAATGTTTAAGAAGAAATAAAAAGCTGTAAGAATGGGAAAAACATAAAAATTAGATAATTTGGAAATAAGGACTCCGTTTCCCAAATGTAAAATTCATTAGTTTTCAAATTAAAAACCCAGAAATGGCGACTCGAACGCAATTTTAATGACTTTCAATTGTACATGCCGCATAAATATTAAACACTTAATATGTAAATCGTAACCCCAAAGGATGTAATAGACAAGAGATGAATATATAAGTAACAATCACTTTGTTGTTCCTGCTAGCTGGATCTACAGCAAATAAAAAATAGGTATACGTCAACTGTAGCAACATTCTGAAGCTTGTAATGACAACTTCAATTGAACACAATTATTTAATGCATGGAATAAACCTGGTCCCAGTGATTTCCGTCAACTGTGGTAGTTTAGTGCCGGGATTGTCGGATTTAAAATTCTTAGCTACCATTCTCTAAATATGGAGCATTCTAGATATATGTTTAAACGTCTAGCCCATGTTAACTATTGGTAGTATAGCTATAATTATTTTTGTCTACCTTTCAAAAAACTTAACTGTCTTTCACCATAATCATCGATATCATAACGCTAGCTTATAATTCTCTATTATGTGTTTCAAATGGGAAGATGTTTGTCCTTGAGCGCTACTAGGCGAGCAACCAATCGGAGTCCAGCGGTGTTGTCGTATTGCATTCCCGGTAAGTGGTGTGTGACGAGCGCCAACCTAATCAATCTGTATGAAATACTATTCGCTAAGACAAAAATTCAGATTTCGCCAAAGTGATTCATGTGGAAGGTAGAGAGTAAAGTATCTAACATAAACATGAAAATCCCATATTTTTAGCTCAAATAGTTTTTCTAGTACAAATAAATAAAACACTATTACCTGTATTATAACAATAAATCGCGACGTAAGCACTGTATGAATATCATTATTGGTTGGCATGTATCCGTGCACGTATATTTGTAATTACTCAGAACTGAAACGTAAATGTTTGACATGACGTGATAAAAGAATTACTTTGAATAAGCCAGTTGGAGCGAGAGGAGACAATAAATTTCCTGCTGCCCTGGCAGAACGTGTCTGGTCACATTATATCTTTGTTTATGAATAGTTCGTAATCTCTATTTACTCTAGAGAGTTCAAAGTTGGTGGTGTGTATGTATGTACATATAATTTTCATTACTCAGAACTGAAATTTAAACTACTGACATGACGTGATAAAAGAATTACTGTGAATAAATCAAGGTGTTAAATTCGAGAAAGACCAAACACTTCATTTCCTGTTAACATGTGGAATGCTATATGCTTATGTTTATGAATGAATGCTCGATAAGAAGTGTTTATTTACTCTGGAGAGTTCAGATCAATATCATTCAGTTGTTGTTTACACAACGGTAGAGTAAGAGTTAAATAGTGCAATGCTTCTTGCGGTGAATTTAGTGGCGAGTCAAACAGACAATTATTGCGAAGTCAGACTCAAAGTATTGTTTTTAAGGTGTACACGATCTTCAAAAAATTGGGCAATGAGGAATATAGAAATCTGCTCGATTTCAAAAATGCTCAACGGCTTACTGCTGAAGCGTGTGGTGTAGGTAAAACAAATGTGCCCACATTTGGATTAGAAATGCAGGTAATTCATAAACTATAATTATAGTTATAGTAATTAAAAATATACATAATTTGCGAAAATGCTTTTCTCAATTTTGATTTTGGCAACTGCATCATTGTCAAAGTTTGTAAAATATACCCTTACACCTAGCGCCAAGCAGACATGCATGTTGCATGAGTGTGCGAGAGAGAGAGGGAAATATAAAAGGAGTGGGGTAACAAGCTGGCAACGCTGAGTGTGATACGGCATCGGATTAGCTGGAGTCCATAACCCTTCCCATTTGAAACTCATAAGTGCAGGTAGGATTTAAACAAAACATTTTAAAGATTATACTCATTAGTGTCATTTGTATGTGCATGAGTTATTATTTATTTCAAAACAGATACAAATGGAAACAATTTATATGGGTAACATTTCAGATCTACTTAAAAATACTTCTAAATTCGCACAATTACTTATGAAGAATGGGTTTCGGGATTTCCATTTTAAATACTGTGTTGGTTTTTGCGTTGTAGGGGTTTCATGCCTCAAGATCATTTTAACAATGATTATCACGCCACAGTCGGATGTTCTGATGAATACTAATATAGGGGAAAATTGAGCCAATGACGAAGGGGTGGCCAATGCCGAACACATGCTTTCAAAAGGTTCAAAAGGTGTTAAAATTGTGTGTGTATAATTGACAAAGGCCAGTACAATATTATAATAACAAAATAACATTTGACTGCAGTCAAATGTGCCTGTGGAAAGCACGGGGAGAGTCCAAGTAAAACAATCGGTGTGATAGCATGCTTGAATGTTGACGGGGTATCATTTGCCTGCAGTTGCTTAGATTTTGCCTCTTTACAGTAACAAAAAAGTTACTACAATATAATTGTAAAAATAATATAATATTTACAACTCAAAGCTGTTGAAATTTTTTGTGTATAATTGACAAAGACCAATACAATATTATAATAACCAAAGAACTGCACTAAAACATTATTCAAGGCGAATAAAGCCTGTGGTTGCCACCTGAAACCACCATGGTTTAAAGGGTTAAAGGAGACCATTTTGCATTATGAATATAAATATAGATTATATTTGTTAGACTAGCTACAAAATAAGAATGCACATGGGTTCAGCCAAAACAGTTATCGTACTGTCTTGGCGTTGCCAGTTCCACAGCTAACGGGCGACAGAGATGGAACATATATATCCGTTTTTGTCAAACCGAATCCACTTAGGAAGTGATCTGAGATACATGCAGATGCTGACAGAGAAAATTAGATGCATTCGGCGAAAAGAGAGGGGTTTTCTACAGTGAAAAAAATAAAGTGACATTTCAACGATTTGTGAATATAGATTCTACTTTAATGATGTCATATTTATATACTGCCTGTAATGGACTTTAAACCAAGTTTTGTTTCCTTAAAATACTTAGTAAATAAGGAAGATATGGATGTGTATTTATGAAACATTTTTACAACATGAATCATCTGTACTTCCAATGTTGTGCATTGTGCACAGAAATTTTAGCCTTGCAGCAACAATATCGTTTCTTTCAAGCTGAAATTTGTGAACATCACTGGTTCTCCTATATTTGAACCAAGACATTTCAGAATATTTTGCAGAGAAGATACAGAGTCCGTATATTCTATTTTCTCCCTCATTAAATTGGGCAGCCTTTTGGCAGTTGGATATTCACTCTTGTCATGTAATTCATAAATTGTTTTACGTAAAACATACTTTTGAAAATCGTCTAAGTTGGTAGCACGTGTTTTAGCTGCTCGTTGTTTTCCTGGAGATATAAACATGGAAACTTCTCCTAATTTGGTAAACTGCGTTCTTTAACCATGTTTGTCACAGTATCAGCACTCACGCGACAAGCTTGTGCCGTTAATTCTCGACTCTGAGCGAAATTTGTACTTTCGAAAATGCCTTTCATTGACAACTGTTTTAAAAAGGAATATACATTAACAAGAATGTTTCCAACCTGCTTATGTAAAATCTTACGAGTTGTTTCGCAGTTACTACTAGGCGCACCAATAGCGGTGTATTTACTAACTTTGAAAAGCACGTGTGCACTCTTAAAAGATCACCACTTTACTGAATGCAATGTACAACATGCAACTGCAGCATAGCACGTGTGTGCCTTTCTTCACTGACGGTCCCCGTCTTTTCTTCGTAGTCACGCGACTTATTTTTCCATACCGCTTGGCTCTCACCAAGGCGGCCCGGGTTCGATCCCAGGCGACCGCAAAGTGAGATTTGTGGTGGACAACACGGCGTTGGGGCGGGTTTTCTCCGGGACCTCCGGTTTCCCCCGCCATCTCATTCCACCGGTGCTCCATCTTCATCTCCTGTATCATCAGTGTCACCGCCTGCGGTGCCCTATGTAGTAAAAGCGGGCGTTAAACACTACACATTTCATTTTTTTCATTTATCTTTCCATATCTCCAAAACCAGATGGGCCACAAACAGGGGGTTTGGACATTAAGTGCGAGGATCTACTCCCATTAGTCCTGGACCCGTAGGACCAGAACCCGGGCCTCTCGGGTATATTTACCGTACGACACTACCTATTTTATAAACTGCCCCCCCCCTGCACACGGCAGACGGGACGGAAGTGGATACGCCACTTACGCGCCGGTCCTTAATGAACCAGCTACCAAAAAACCTTGGTAGGGCCGCCGGTGTCTAGCTCACCAGCTACTAGCTCTGCAGGCTAGTTCCCGGGACTTATGAGGCAACCCTCTACCCCTTCCGGGCAGCCAGTAGCCTGGCCAGAGGTACCCAATTGCCCGTGGGTGGCGGGAACACACGGCCCCCCCGAGTCCAACCCAATCCGAACAACTCCCTTACGGGAGGGGCTCGGCATGTTCGGCCCGAGGTTCCTCTAGTAACGTCAGAGGTACCACGAGTGCTAGGGTTCCGCAGCGCCCGCACTTTGGCAGCTGAAAGGGACGCATCCCTCCCCCTACGTCATCCTCAGGAAAAATAGCTCTGTAACATGTGAAAAACAATATCGTTCTATAATTAATATCTTTAGAGCACGCAAAGAAATTAGCCGCGAGCTAGTATGCATGCTAAACTGTACACAACGTTACACGCACCGCACTGGCTAGCAGCGATAGAATAGCCCCGCCTTGTGTTTAGGTGTTTTAAGTCGCATTTATCATTTCCATCGATTTTGTTATAACGGTGCTTGTAAAAACAACCGAAAGTATGTGTTACATTAGTTTTTCGTCTTTTCTTAAAGGGGACCATTTTGCATTATGAATGTAAAAAACTATTTCTGTAGGTGTTTTCATAAATAATAAATCCCTGACCCATGAATTTCTGTTCTGTATTTTAGCATTTTAATGTGATACATAAACAAAATGTTGTGCAATTCTGTTTTTATGAAAGTGATGGATCCTTTTGTTCATTTCATGAAACTGCTAGGAAATAGAAGTGGTTGCTCGCCATCGCCCTCCGAGGAAAGGCATCGGCGAACATTGCCTGCTTTTCAATATTCTCGCGACTGGCGGCCGACGCACACAAAGGGCCAGATGGTGCAGTACGGAGATAAGGGACAGATAGTGCAGCGCGGAGATAAAAACTTGCCGAAACAGATAGCTGACTGGAAGCTTCGATTTCTTGTTTCTTACTGAGGATTCCAGAAATGTCTAGAAATATGAGTAGAGGTATATAAGAGAAGCCGCGACTGGCCAAGAGGAGAGTCGTAATGACAGAGTGGTAATCGCAACCGATTCGCGTGCGTGCAGATCTGTTTTGAAAGTGAACTGTCTGTGGCCAACGACCTTGTCGATTGTATTTGTGTATGTTCCGTAATTCTGCTACTGTAAGAGTTGACCAAAATGTGTTTCAACGGAAGTAAAGAGCATTTTGAGTTTCTCCTACTTGGACCTTTAATTTCACGAACCCACAAAGTCACAACATATATTAGCTTTTTGAGGCAATAGTAAATAAACCAAACTACCAAACTCTTCGATATATATCAATGGAAATACTTTGCACTCTTTTTAAGGATGAATTCTTCTCTTGAGTTGACCCCTATAAAAGTTGAAAATTTATGCAGAATTTCCAAAATAATTAACAAGTGATTTAGGAAGTTTAATTCTCAGTATGAAATTTTCACAGTATGTAATAAGCAAGAGAAAATGTGTATATTTTTGGAACGCAGAGAAATCAATGTCTACATGAAAAACTCATGTAAGCATGATTTACAATGGGCAAAGCAATAGGTCAAGAAATAATATTTGAAGCTTATGATCAGACTAGGAAGTTAGGAGATTATTTACTGAAACAAAAGAAGCGAGTTACGGCCAGTAAAAGAAGCAGCAATGTACACTTCAACAGGCAGAAATACTACTGTTGCAAATTTAGTGTATATATAAACAATAATTTCCTAAATTAATGTTAGCCATTTAATACATTCTATAAAATACTGCCATCGATATGGTTGGGCGGGCATAACCTGGTATGAAAATTAGTAAAAGTAATGTGATTTTACTTCACTAGTCCCTTGTAATGCATTTGGTTATTTAAGACAAGCTCGAACTGTATTTGTGTAATACCGAGTGTTCGAGGTAAATCTATGTTATATGGAGTATTCAGGGCCAGCAGGTGTCGATCTCAATCTGGAAGGGAGATAGAAAATGAGCTAATAAGAGACCTGATAAGTACAAGGAGGCCATTTATTTTAATTCCATCGAGAAACATGATTCTGCTCTTGAAAGCTACACCAACAAGTGTTCCGATTCACCTGCTTCCTTCACCTTCTCCACCAAGTCCCTCGAATTGGCAAGAACCGCCTGCACAAGCACAAAACTTTTACTCACACAATGCCAATGAATATCAACTTCCTGGATGAAGTCAGTTGTGCCAACAGAACAAAGGATGCTCTGGGGTGTTAATTAAGTCTGCCTACTTTATCTTCCCTGAGTTGCCAGTGCTGCGTGCACCGCATTAGCACGCAAAATGCTGCAACGCTGCCAACCGTTGCTAAATTTGCTATGATGAGCTCTTCCATACATCAGCTACAGTGTGTTTCTTCCTAATTTCATCCATTCGACTTCCTCCAAAACGTTAACTCGAATTTTCCAGAGTTAGCAGAGAGTGGCAAACAGCGTCAGTGTCTGGAACTGCAGAATGGAGTTAAGATCTAAACCAGATTTCTATTCATTTGTACACCTTTATTTACAAAATCACAAAAACAACTACGGAATGTGCCGCCGGATTTTGTTACTTATAAACTTACCCTGCATGTGCACGTGTATACTAAATGTATACTAAATTCCCATTGGGTTGTTTAAAACTGTTCTCTCATAAATAGACTTAGGACCTTTAGGACTCGGCTTGTACGTACGCATGCTTTGAGTACAGAAAAAGGGGCGTGGTTTAACTCCAGTAGTAAACAAGGTCATCCACCTTAGGGGTATACAAATGTGCTAACAAACTGTTTTAATAAAACAATATAAAATTATGTCACCGTTTTCAGAATCATTCAGTAGAATTAGATGTATAATAAAACACATTTTGAATAAAAAAGTAAAATGAATTACTTTTGCAATACAAAATAAATGCCTATTCTTGAATTGTCCAACTTATTACAGTGTATAACAGCATACATTTTATACTTTTCAAACGTAAAACTCCTTCTGTCACTTGAAGCAAATATATTTGTGAACAAAGAGTTCCACGTTCACACTACAGTTTGACGCAAATAGTGTTTAGCTCAGGGTAAAGCATTGAGGTTTATCTCAGGGTATGTGGTGAGTATGTATGAGAAGGATAGTTTTAATGACACTGGAATGCCCGTTTCAAACTGGTTTAATGACTGCTTCTTTTTATCACAACATCGAACTCGAAGTTGCCGACCAAGGTTTACCAATATCACTGTTTAGAGTTACTGTATGTGAAACGCTTATTACTCGATAAAACTTAATTCACTCCTCACGTATATATAAACCGACAAATATCTTCTCTCATCGCTTCTGGTCTCCATTGACCATGAGAGAAGAAGAGGACTGCCGTAATCGGCTCCAAGCCACCAACTGAATGTCCTCCGCAGCTGTGCGTGGGTGTGTGTGACTTTCACTTTCTCGAAGCCCTGTATTCAACCAAATATTCCCTTTATGACTATTTTGTCATGCCATTATGAAGGGTCCGAAGAATACCCCATTCAAACAAAGTCAAGTGTTACCCTTTAGAACTCTGCTAAGGACACTGTTTCTTACGTTTCTTTTGTTAAAACAACTATTCACCCCAACTGCCATTCGGCTGCCCCTGCACGTGTTGTAACAAAGAACCAACATTCCTTTGAAATCCATCATGATTCTTTACTTATTTCAATCCTTTAATTTCGGTATCACACTCAAGCAATATTTGTAGTTTGAAAAACTTCTCTCAACATCAGATGATGTAACAGGTGCGGACTAAAAATACTGCAGATCACATTGCCTTGTAAGCGCTGTTTCCTTGTGCGTTGCAAATTATTTTTATGTTTACCATTTTAAAATAGCCTGGGTTTTTTCTCAAGTATGGCTTTTTATTTTTTTTTTTATTTTATAAATGAGAGGTCCAGCAGCTGCTGAGTCTGTCTGTTGAGCTAGTTCTTCTATGAGCCCTATGCATTAGGCATTTTATTACTCCTCTTTTCTAGCTGAACAATGGTTTTGGACAGGTCTGAAAAACTTTTTCTAATGAAGAGCAAGTCTTCGTGTAATTTGCTTGAAATGAGGGACTGAGCGGCTTCTACTGCAGATCTATGCTCGTTATCTAACACATTAAGAATTTCAATAACTATGTCGTAATGTTCTGCATAATACATAGCAGCATTTAGCCAGGTGCCAGAGCGAGTTGTAACCGGCTGAGGAGGTAAGGCGCCATTTGTTTGTAGTGCGCCACATTAACGTTAGGCGCCATTTCTTTATACTTGCGTTTTCTGCTTGGAGCTTTCAGAAATATATATCTTTCACGTTTGCAATGAAACTTTCTACATTACTGTAACTTCTGCGAACTTCCTCGCCTACACGATCTTACACAAGTCCTGAAAAAATCGGACTGAGATAGTGAAGTTACACTTGGCCCTCATTGTTCCTCGACCTCTGTTCTTGCTAAAATCCTTGCTTGATGTTTCTTAGTGTTACAGTGCTGTCTCAGTCATTTGGGTTTATTGCCTTGAATTTCTACATAGCATACCTTGCATTGGATATTTTCTCCCTTCTGTGTGAAAATATCACCTCTTGCTAACGCTTCGTCCATCGTGCGTTCTGACATTTATGTTCTTCACTCTCAGAGAACAAATCACTGCCTCCAAACAACGCCACTCTGCCACTAACGGCAGAGCGTGCAGTGTTTGTACGGCCCTGAGCGTTTTGACGCATGACGTAGTAGGCTGTATTACTCGCGTAGCATTTAACTGAGTTCTCCCCTGCTGACTGCCCCAACTTCCACTTTAGAGGCCGAAGGATAGAGTGGACTAATTGCATCAAGTACCTGGGCGTTCAACTTGATAGAGGCCTTACTTTCCGCGGACACATCAGGGAACTATCGGCACGGGTTCAGGGGGCTATTGCCTCTCTGTACCCAATGCTGGGTTCGCGCTCGATGCCAGTCCGCTTAAAGCTACACCTCTTTCGAGCGCTGATAATCCCACTCATGTTGTACGCCTGTGAAACCTGGGGCATGGCTGCAGATAGCTGGATAGCATACCTTCAGCGTACACAGAATAGAGGACTCCGGTCCATCTATTCTGTGGGTCGTTCTTACCCCGTGAGGTTGCTTCACGAAGCTTCTCTTCTCCCATACGTGGAGGACGAAATTAGGAGTCGAGCGACAAAATTCTACGCTCAAATTCCAGCTCACAGAAGCGCCTTGGTTCGGTCTCTAGGAGATTACGACGCTACGAGACGCCGCTTCAGACTTTACCGGGTACCCCGTAAGGCATGCCGGCACCCAAGGTAACAAAGGAGTTAATCCAAACAGCAGCATAAGCTGACTTTCAAAAATCCCCAAATGAGCTGTTTGGCTACAAAATTTACCCCACTTTACAGTGAATAAAACACCAGGGTGTAAACAAAAAAGCTATTTGGTATCCTGTGCAAAATAAAGAGGAGCAAAAAGCTACCTCAAAAATGTTTGCTCAATAAAATAATCCCACCTCATCCCGTAACCATCAAAATTATCATCCTGCGGTCAGACCCAAAACCTGGGTGGGTACGCAGCAAAAACCTTCTGGCTGATAACAGCCTGTCAGTATCGACTTGGACTTGGAACTGTGTTCTCCCGCGGGGTCCTAAAAGTCCTAACTCTGGTCATAAACATGCCTTGCCTAGCACACTGGGAGGGGACAAAGACATGCCACTATGAGCAAACGAAACTCAGAATTACATGATACACTTTTAATACAGAGTATTCAGGGTCCTGGCAGAACCCCTGAAATAAAATACATCAAAAGACCTCTGATTCCATTGTGGCAGTAAAACTTCCACTTTTTGAAGCTTCTCCACTGAAATCATTATTTAATAGAACTGGATGGGAGGGGCTGAGGTGAGGAGCGGTGGTATGGGATGAGTAATCGCATGTACTAGTTAAAAAAGCAAAGTGCACAGAAAAATAGTGCGCATACAGCGAAGAGGGTGGAACTGCACCTCACACTCTAAGATTCTTTTGCGTATACGATTTTATGAAGCCTCGAAGGACATTATCCTAATAATCATATATAAAGAATCCGGGGCTGCATCTCTGCCCACGTGCTTGCCTCACAGCATATAAACGCTATTATATATTTGCTTAAGAAGAGCTGAACGTATCGGAGGCGCTATATTTAGTACAGATGCGCTTCCTAGTTAGCGACTTTTAAACAAGTTTCTAGAACTTGGGAGTTGTGAATGTGGTGAATGTGCCCTGGATGCTAATAAATTCTCGGAAATGAGATTCAGGAAACGTGTGCACAGCACTATGGACTTCCCTAACAAGCTTCCGATGCCCAACGACTTCCTCCCCTCAAGCAACTTGCAATCCTCATTATCCGCGACAGCTTGTCTTCGATCTCAACACTTTACCTCTTATTTATAGCCCCACACAATCAAAATAAAAGAGCAGCAAATATCCATGTTAAATCTTTTGGATGAGTATTAAAAAACAACTTTAAATCAATATTCAAGATGTTATGTCGAAACTGGACCGCTC
This sequence comes from Mantis religiosa, assembly GCA_030765055.1. Lineage (NCBI taxonomy): Eukaryota > Metazoa > Arthropoda > Insecta > Mantodea > Mantidae > Mantis > Mantis religiosa. The sequence continues at coordinate 287,743,332 of CM060948.1, read as the reverse complement.
CTGTATTTAAAAGTAACAATAACCATTTATCTACGTTACAGAACTACAAAAGCCAAACTAATTATAGAAAATTATTTTAAAGTGACCGTGTGTATGTGGACATAATCTTTGACAGTGGGTTATTAAGATTCTAAACTACTTGTCAGTCGGTCGGTCGGTCGGTCGGTCGGTCGGTCGGTCGGTCAGGCAGGCAGGCAGGTACGTGAACTATCTTTCAAGATGAAAATGTACTTAATAATGGTACTATTGTAATAACTTATTTATAACTGAGGACATGTTACTTGTTGAAGCACACCAGCAGAGTAGTTTCCAATGTGAACATATTCATAAATGTATAATAACTAACTTTTTTTCCAGAGTAGCTTTCTGGATTACATCAAGGCTACTTCTCTGGTTTAATTTTGTTATGTTTTAACAGAGCGGAAATTTAAGGAATTAACCTCTTTTTTTAACAAAAAATCATTTCTATACATATCAATTTGAATTACAAATCAATATCACTAAGCCACTCGAAAGGAGGCTTCAATGGTTTTCGTCTCACGTTCCAGGATGCGGGCTCAAATTACCCTTTCAGTGCCGTTTGTGCAAATACGTAACAATGAAATTGCTGATGGAGAGCTATAGTAGAGAATTTAAAAACACAGGGCTACTGAATGAACTGTAATACTTTTTGTGCAAGTATTATTATTCAAATAAAAGTAATTCCGCCTAATGCGCAACCTCACCATTAATTCTGCTTCAGTACCGGACATTGATATTTAAAAGGGTTTTTCATATTGTTCATTAAACTACACTGAAAACGGAGTACTAAGTTGTCTCTTGGAAAACTATTATATCAACCATGGGCCTCGCTAATAAAAAAATTGCGATGTTCCAGTTCGAGAAATGCCAGAACATTCTGAACAATTTATTCCTTGCACGTTTCGTCGCCTTAACGCCCACTAAACGCTTTACATATGTGTGTAATAAAGAAGACAACTACATAGTTTATGTAAAGGAAGGAAGTGAAGTAGCATGTTCTCAATTTCCTGCCAATACTACAAGAGTAAGATGTCCACGCAAGACTTCTCCAAATTCCGAGGTGTCCAACTCTGAACTGATTGTAAGCAGCTTGCGCCATTGCAGAATTTAAAAAAGTATTTCTTACCTTCGACAGACCTCCAAACTCCTTTAAAAATTGGTGCACCAGTAAAAGTGTTAATCAAGTTATGGTACAGAAGTTAAAACATTTTAGCCCTAGTGCTATGACGATATTCCGTATAGTATGCTCCTAAAAATGTAGGTGTGTACGTCATTGTAAGCTGGCTCAGATTTGTGATAAGAGTCATACATTAATACCGGCAGGCAACAATCCGAACACGGGGGATTGCTTTGATCTGAGTTGTACTGACTAAACACTGAGATCCAACACAAACACTGCCCCCGGGTCACAAGACATGCTGTGTTTACTTAGGAGTACTTGCGTAACGTTTGTGATCAAAGTCGCATTTGCATCTTGTCTACAAGCGACATAGTTCCTTTAGCACCATAATGCGAAAATAAACTTTTTGTCATATGTTTGAGTTTTCCTAATTCACTTGACGGGCTTAATCGTGAGCGATGGCTTGCCTATGGCAACCAGAAGGAGCATGAGATTTCTCCAAACTAAACATCCAAAATTCATGGGAAGCGCATGTTGCGAGTTTCGAAATTTAAAATAATTAAAATCTGAGTGACACATTTTTAAGCAAGGAAACTTCTCCACCCTAACCTACGTTCTTACGCGAAATAAAAGCATTTCGTAGAAAAGTAGTCCTTAAGATTTGATTCAAATGTCCTACGGCTGATTTATTATTATACTAACATTTCCCTAAGTAAATATAGAGTAGAGCTGAATCATGAAACGAGGAGAAAATACAGCACCTCGACCAGTAACTGGAATCGTTGAACATACATCCATGGACGGAACAGATGAAATGAAGGAACCGTAGAAGATGTATTGGCTGCTAGAACGCACGACCTAAGCAAAGATATGCGCGGAGTTTTTAACTTATACTATATATACTCCTCCACAGGAGAGAAAGTCTCCGAGGGGCGAGACGCAGGGGGTTGGCGAAGGTCCCCACACCCTCCCTGAACAGTTTTATGACACCCCATATCAGTACAGTTACAGACCATTCAAAAACATTCTGACGGTTTCTACTTTTGTGAATGAATCTTTTCGGCTTTAATGTACAGAGTGAATAGGGCGCATGTTTTTTTTAACGGTCTGCTCCTTGTATAGCAGGCGTCCTGTGCCACACACATACGCTGTCCTTGTCCCACAGCACATTCCTTACAGGGATTTTCTTTGCGTTGCTCTACTATAGCTTGACCACCGGCCTGGGAGGCGCTCGTGCGAACTGTCCAACCAGCCGGAGGGTTGGCTCAAAGTGCTAGACTCGACATGTTTTGACGATATCTGAATTTTCGTACGGTAAGATTTTTTTCACGTCCAGATATGCAAAGGTCATTAAAATAACGAGGACTTCAGATGCATTCCAGAAAATTCAAGATATACATTTCGTTTGTCATGGAAACATGGAGTAATTTAACCAGTAAGTTTAGAGAAATTTTTGAGAAAATAAATATTACTGAAAATTTTCTATGTAAAGCGTAGTTTTGGATGGGGGATTTTTTCCCCCGAACTTCGACCGCGTCCTTAGAAGACGCACTTTGCCGTTATCAGTTATAATGTTTACAGAGAGACAGACAGACAGACAGGCAGACAGAGAAACAGTTGTACTCAAGGAGCCACATAGGTATGTTTTTTTTTTTTTTCTAAAGATTTCTTTGTATTCAAGAAATCTCAAAACGTGTGTTTCCAGTAAAATCTCGGGGTCCAAAGCAATATTTCCTCTCCTTAAGTATTTAGTAGAGGAAGTAATTAGAGTATAAGGACGATATATAATAGTAAAAATATTACTCCTATTATATTCGACGTCTATAACAATAGAACCGTAAAGCCTATAGCTATGATATGGGTATCGAATATAGGCTAGCAATCAGCAAAAGAGGTGGGAAGGTTAGGCTGACGGAAACTAATGCGGAATAACCGACTTCCGAGGCATGTTTTTGGTAGATCAGTCCAAAAGGATTATAAATGCAAGGATAGCCTACAGTTAAAAAGCTTGACGAATCTGGTGTTGAATGTGAGACGAGGTCATTTTTCTTTGCATTTACGTTTAGCGCAGAATGGTACACCTCCAAACGTAACTCGAAAGACCAGCACTGCGTAATGAATACGGATCCCAGAAAAGGAAAACTTCTCATATTAGCTCTTTTTTATCTAAATCATGATATCCGCTGTAGAGATGTGTTCGCAGCGAGAGAGGGCAGCGCGCCAGCGAACACCGACAGTGCCAAATAATTCATCACTTAATCAAATCCACGTGACATTGTGTACATTAGAACACTGCAGGGCCGAAATTCTTGACGCCGACAGACACGATCCGCAATTTCATTTATAATTTATTAAGCCAGGCTTGTCCATACGGAATGCTTAGATAAAATATTTAATAACGTTACAGAGTTAACCTTTTTGTTTGGAGGATAATCAAAGTAACAAAGATAACGGTTGTAACAGTGTATTGTATCAATATTAGATACACGAGGAAGTATCTATGTAGGCATACTGCACGAATTTAGTGATTTCACAATTAAATTAAAGATATTACTATTCTACTAACACCTACTAACTATAGGTAGTCCAAGTATCGCACTCCATTAAAACATTCCATTTACAAATCTCACCGAAAACACACGTTTTAAGCATCCTGGTAAAAACAAAAATTATCAGAATGCACATGTGAACAGTGTAACTCGAAAGCGAAAACTCATAAAAATACATAAAATGCACATTAGTTTAAAATATTCAATTTATTTAAAACAATTCTCTCGTGATAACTAGAAGTTATGAGATATTCATTACTGGCTTGAAACTTTAAACACTTGGTAACATTTCAAACGGCGTTCCATTCTCACTATGGTATGAAAAGAGTATGCAGGTCTAGGTATGCGTAATGTGCCCTCCCCATTTTAAACCTCTGAGTGACACATGTCAGTCTCCTATATTCCATTTGTACCTTGAGGCGGTACTTGCCCGTTAAGTACTTCGTTGAGCCCTCCCGGCACCCGACACCTCATATCATAGGACATGTGACGGGTGAGGGCTACGGATGGGAGGTTTACAACAGGTCGGGGTTTTTCTCTGGGTAGGTCTGCACGGATTCTCTCTTTTGGGTGTCAGGGAGTGGGCGCGTCCTGACAGTTTAGGGGTATTATAACACAGAAGACACCACGACCGTTTAATGGCAAGTTTATTTATACAAGTCGTCACTGTTGTGTTGGTGTAACTCGCACATTAGGCGCGAGACTTAAGATTTGCCCGTTGCTGTGCGCGTGACATGACGGCTAGTTTGAATTACAGTCGCGGGTGAACTTGTTTCTGGACGTCGCAAAAGCATTACTTCGCGCACTAGAGTATTTCCGGAGGATTATACAAAAAAAAGTTTGGTAGAATCTTGATGTAATGTGTGCTGTTTCTTTCACTCGCTAACACCTAATATGTGTAGCGCCATCCATTCGCGTATACGGACTTTGATGAACTTTCAGTACGCGTTGCTCCTTTCACTCGCCAAAACAGAGTGTTTTTCCTAGCAAATATCAAACGTCACCATTGCACAAATTTCCCCTTCCTTTCGCCGAAGTTTGGACACTTTAAGGGCCATGTGGTCCGTTACTGGTTCCTTATACGTTGCGTTTCATCCCTACTCTTAAATTTCATCGTAATTTTGAGTTTCTGATGCATGTATTCCATGCAACTTTCTCTTCCCCACGGTCTAGGTAATTAATGCAGAGTCACGCGTGCAAAAGCGTAGCTTAACTTCCAGTTTCTTTTCTCTACATCACGTATTATGTGCAGATCAAAGCCTTCACGGATGAGTTGTCGCTTGGGTCTAGCCTTGGGCGATTCTCGAACAATGTCCCTTTGTCGGCTCAACACAAGGAACATTCCTGTAAGGGTAAGTGTTCATTTTCCCGGCTCTGTTTACTCGTTCGGTTCACGTGCCCTCAATAAAATATATGCATTGGTATTGCCTGTTTAATTTCTGCACCTGTATATTATATCATTGCCCCCCATATTTGTTATAATTTATCTTAATTCATAGAGTGATATCTATCCGCCAGTAATTATGAATTTAATATGATTTTCGTTGTTATGCTAATGTTACGCCTAACAGGGACGGTATCAACCTATATCGAAATGTGTAATGAAACTCATTTTACAAAGTTTACTTCAATTAACACAAAGTAGAATCATAGACTACAAAAATAGCATTTACAGGAAAAATAAAAATAAACCAATTAGTTGTTATCGAAAGTCATCTGAATGTAACACAGACCCCCCCCCCCTAATCATGGTTGTGTATGACAGTTTTTAAACAATATACCATCAGATGCAGCAGCTATGCATGCGGTATCCCATTAAGCGACAGGAGCACACTCTGCCTATTTGTAACCTCTACCTCCAGTGTTTCGCGCACCGGTAGTAAGACTTCCGAGTTCTATGAAACCAGGGCTCACTATAGCACCATTTTATTAATTCGCAATCATCAATCACCTAAGGATATTAAACTTCTAAAAGGTACACTGCTTCATTTGTAGCACGGAAAATGTTAACTGCTGAATTTAAGGTTTAATAAATAAGAATGGTAAAGAAACAGGGAAAGACAATAAAGGAACGCCACAAATGATTATGCTTAGTACATTTATGCAACAAAATTGAAAATTCCTTTTCACTGACTGATCTATACATGTTAGAACCGTAAGATAAATAGTTAACCTGAAATACTCCGTAAGGATTATTTCAAGTGCTGAGGAGGGATTTGAATAAAATTCCTGGGAATTTAGCAGACAATGTATAAATAAGGGATGTTTCCAAATTGACAATGCGGGCTTTCTTGTGAATGTCAATAAGAAAATTAACAGCCAACTTATATTTGAAAACATGATTCTGAATTACCTTGAAATTACGCAAAGGGCTGCACATACAATATATAATATATATTAACCATATATATAAACCACATACAAACTGCGGATATTTCGGAAACGGTTTGTGCTATTAAAAGTACTTTAACTTATGCCGTTTCTATATATATATATATATATATATATATATATATATATATATATATATACTTGTACAGTATTATTACAATGACTTTAACATCCGTTCCTATAGCTTTGTAAACCTATGTGAACACTGCATAAGTGTACTGGATCCTAGTTAGCTAATATTGTCATTAGAACACAGGATGAACATGTGGGTGTAAACGTTACTGTTGAAAAAGATGAATCAATAAAAACAATGGGACTGTTTCATATTTCGGGAGTACTCATTTGGCATTACTCTTTAGATGGGCATCTAAGAGCTGTAACAAAATGCTCGAAATAAACGCAATAGAGTAAGTGTATGGCATTGTTACCACAGCCACATCATTTGGTCTCTTTACCCTCACTGGAAACGCCATTAACTTTAAGCTGACATGGTAGAAGCCCCTGCTATTTCGCAACTTAGGCCTTCCAAAATACATATTGTCTTCCGATGAGATGGATAACCCTTCACCGGTCTCTGAGGTACGCATGTCCTGAAGGTTAATTTTTTAACTTCTTCCTAGTTCATAAATTGGCAGGAATGGGCCAATAACTCGGTCGCCAAGGTCCCAAAATGGAGATCTACGACAAGGTTCTAAGAGTCATAGCAACTGCTGAGGAGCCACTGTCATATATTTAGGTTTTAGCAATTTAAAATTAACGGTTAAGTGATTTGCGTAGTAGCGGAAGTGGTCCGTGCCGAAAGACCACTTCTGGAACATTGTAGAACATCCAGAAGAGTAACTCGTGTGCCTTAATTCGAAACGGGGAGTCAGTCTTTAGAAAGGGATCATAGTGTGCAGACGTCCTTGCGATGACCATATCCTTGGGTGCAAGAGAAGATGTAGAAAGTCCAATTGATCTTTTAATACACTGGAATTTGTACTTCCTCTCTCCCACCCCAGGATGGATAGCATTTTTAGGCATATAATGAACAACTTCAATATAAAAAACATATATCTTTCAAGTGTTTATTAATTTGTATGTGTTATGCTGCGAGGACATCGCCTTACTAGCCAGGGGAGAATTGTCATATATTTAGTTTTAGCGATTTTAAAATAACGGTTAAACGACTTACGTAGTAGAAGAACTGGTCCGTGCAGGAAGACCACTTCAGGAACATTGTAGAACAATCTAGAAGAGTAACTCGTGTGCCTTAGCTTCCTCGGGTGCGAGGAAGCAACTAGAAATTGCAATGTATTAAAAGATCGACTGGAATTTGTGAAGTGATTAGATCAAGCGATGGATTAGGTGCATTGTGAACAAAATTGTATTTTATGAGTGAGTGAGTGTGTGTGTGTGTGTGTGTGTGTGTGTGTGTGTGTGTGTGTGTGTGTGTGTGCGCGCGCGCGCGCGCGTGTTATACAGACAATGGGTTACTAATATTAGCTATGTTGTGTAATAACAAAGATATTTCCAGATAAGCTAAGTTCCCTCAATACCTCTGTACTACGTCCTGTCCTTTTAAACTGTATTTTATGGTTGTTTTCAACAAGTAATAATTAAATACATATCTCTTTAATGTAACGAAGGTACGTTACGTACTTACGCGAAAATCGCAGAAATAAGGATTTATTGGCTTGATATCCAGGGAGTCATATACATGTCCACTAAGATGAAATTTCTTTAGATGTTTTGTTATTTATACCTAAAATGTAATAGAAGATGTCCCATAATAAATAAAATTTAATAAAAATTGAGAGTATTGAGTAATTTCTCTATGTAAAGGACGGGTAATTTTTCCTAACTTTCAGAAGAGAGGGCAATGACAGTTCTTGAAAGCATGGCAGCATTTTAAATGCTTTGATGACACAAAAAACTTTTAAAATCTTGATAGAAAAACTCTGAATGAAAATATGCACAAAATATATCCCACTTAAATATGAAGCGGGATACGTATTATTCTGTTCATTCTGAACATTAATTGAATATAAGCACTTATGTGCCAGGCAAAGGCAGACAGACAGAAATTTATTAAGTACAAAATCGTGACTATTTCTGAGCTGGGCTTTGGCCATTTTACCATAACAGTAGCCTTTCAGTACATTCACATGATTGTTCCTGATTATATTTGACTTCCTTCTCTTCCGTTCTACTCGCTATTTGCCCATTTTGTCTTTCTCAATTGCGTAACCCTTCTTTCAGCTATTTTATTATGATCACTGCACTCAGCCGTGTTCTACTTAGCCTCGCTTTTCCGAGATTTCCCACTTTTATTTCTCCCCCTTATCCTATTGCAGTTAAGCTTCAGTCACCACATTTATTAATCTTTCTTTATTTCTTTATTTAACCCCATTTGGCTCTTTCCTCCCCTCTACCTCCCACGACCCCTCCCTATTCTAACTTTCGTTCCTGCGATTTACATAGCCACTTTTTAAACTCTGGTCACCTTTGGCCATATATCCCTTCTTGACAGTTTTCACTGCCTAGTTCTCCTTTCTTTTCTAATCAACTATGTTCCTATACTTATTTTACTCGGCACTTGCCCAATTACAATTACTTCTTGTCCTCTTTGACCATGTATTGTGCTTCCTCCATGCTATAAATATTTGCCACATAGGTGTCCCGCTTATATTCGTCCTGGTACCACTGATCGACATTTCTGAATTTTCCTCTCTTCTCCCCCTTAACTTCATCACCCCGCACAAGTTGCCGATTTTGCCCGTATTTCTGCTCTCTGGCCATTCCCTCTGAGGACGAAGTACTGCCAATAATTGGATGTTATCGGTGTTTTCTGCTGCACGTGTATTACTGTCATTGCTGTGTTCTTACATGTTTGTAGCTTTGGCAAATTCGTCTTCTGCTGAGATTTGTATTCCTGTCTCTCGTCTAGTATCAATCGGAATTTTTTATATTAAGACGAAATCGATTAATTGAACATTAGGACTCATGGTAGAAAAATGAAGTGAAAAATACACATCCTTACGAACTGCTGTTTCTTTTTCGCCCGCTTTTCAGTTTATTTCGGAAATATCGGCACCAGTAACCAAACACTGGTAGGAAATATAGGAATAAATAAAGAATGAATGAAAGAAACGGCTGGCGTAACGTTTGAAGAAAACTACAAAGAAAAAAAACGATATTCAATGCAAACTATACACAAATGCAATATATACTTTTGAAGGCAAACATAGCTTTGGAAAAACTGGGGCATAAGCTACATGTAATTCTTGCCCATTTTATGTACCTGCTACAGTGTGAAAGGTTCGTGTCTTGCTGTTTTACAGTTGAATGTACGTCTGCAACAGGCTACTTCCCTCGAGTTACGTCGTAACTTCAAGCCAAATAAGAAAAACAGTCCAGCTAAAAGTTTTAATAGAGATCTCTCCTCAGGGCTTACAAGTGAAACCAAATAACGAAAACGAAAGAAAGAAATAATAGAGAATTCTTTTTTTTTTAATGCATGCGATTTGTATTGCCACACCGAGCAGCTTAAGAGGTCGATACAACAAAAACACCTGTAGGACTAAGGTATAGACAAAACAATACTGGTCTGCTAAATCTGAAAACTCTATTCCAGCGCACAATATAAAATGCTGCGCCATAAACGCACATGACTAGGCAACAATAAGTATACCTACTCTTGGTACGCAACTGTTTATTGCAATAGGTTTGTTCTTCTTAGTTTAAAAAAATGATGTAGCTTACAAAAAAAAAAAAACAAGTTTCTTACATGGACAAGCCTCTACGCATAAATGTTTCTTGTTATATGCCGTCTATCTACCATGCGCCAAGGCTTAAGGGTTGTATACACTAGGAGAGCAATGCCATTTCAATGAACCTCTAACGCGCATACTTGCTAATCGACGGATAATAAATTTAAATAAAACCCTTTAACGCCTAACAGTGTTCAAAATATGTATTTCTGGATACTGGTTCCCTTTTCAAAACTATTCAGTTATACGTCCCGGTCAACTTCTAAGCGTTGTTGGTGTTTCTTCTATTTATTTCTATCTCTTTACGGAGTGTTGGAGGGTAGAGTGAGGACCTGCCATTCTCGCTACAACACTGAAAAAGATCCACCGGATAATGGCGTGTACTGAGGCCATACGAAATTATTATTGCAGTGTGGCCCTATCACCCGCGCTATTATGTGAAAGCTACTAAGCTGCTACGCATTGGGTATGAGCAGATGAAGATAATTGCTGAGCTTCAGTTATGGAACCTGATTGCAGCCTACAGGATAAAGGCAACAGTAGCTAAGGATAGGTTAGGGATTAACGCTGACGGTTGATCTTCTATCGTCGAGAATTGAGTTCCTCGACGTAGGCATCAAAGGTCTTCCGTTTAGATTTAGGTTCTCTGCGGAGTTAAGAGGTCAGGGTGGGTGGAGGGTTCCACTGAAGTACCGTCGACTTCAGCTGAGCAGACGGTGTAAGCTCTTGTGTTCCTACAAGGGTACAGGTGGCAGAGTACTTGGCCGGTGAAGTGTGAATTCCCTCCAAACGTGGCCCGTCGGCTACGTTAATGGCCGCTATGTGACCGAAGGCAGAGCAGCGGCGGCATAAGTTAGGCGGTCCTGTCTGCTAACTCCAGTACGCATCAACCGCCCTATTAAGGACAGGTAGGATGCTAAGGCAGCTCCCAGTTCCGCGTGGATACAGACTGTGTAAACATTGTTCGCCGCGGTGACTAATACGGACCTCGAATAAAAAGAAACAACGGCAGAATGGTGCCGTTGAAGCAGTGACTTCCCCCGAACAGGAGGGGCCTTCTGGCATACCAGGGCCGAAACCCTGAGTAGTGTGACTGCGTGGGTTACGTAGATTCGTAAATATGGTTTCTAGAAATTTAGAACAACTTTTTCTGCAGTAAAAGGACGTGAAATTGACAATAAGGTGTCTTCAATGCGGACTCGATGTTTTCCTGCACGAAAACAAATGAAAGAAATCACTGCGGTACACTTCAATAGTCAACTGTCGCAACAACCAAACAACAACTGCCGCTTCTAACATCTTGCCGGTATTTTTATCTCCCCAGCCATTGTTTCTAGAAAGCCGCAGACCTTCCGAGAACTTTCGCGGTCGCAACAATGGAAGAACGTTCCGGAGCCTCTCTGTTTCTTTGCTTCTCTTGGCAAGCGCCCAGCTCAGGCCCGCGGTAGCAGCACAACGTCACACCGTGACAGTAAGTTAGGGATGGTGATATTGGTACAAAACGATGGGTAGAGACTGGTTGATTAGCAGGAACTTTTGTTAAATAAGTGCTACACATATTGCAGTTGGATGGGCTTAATGTGCTCTTTTCTTTATTACTTAATGTCGCTTATATCGGGCCCTTGTAAATTTACCCGGGCCTAGACCATATTTCCCGAGGCCATGGATGAGATGGTTGAAACTGGTGAGGAGTTTGGCACAAAATCTAAGGAGAGCTTAAGGATACTTTCACTTAAGTTACAATTTATAGAGGTGGGTTTAGCTGCAACCTCCCTCCCCCCCCCCCTAGATTTGGCAGACCTAAGTCGCATTACTTGTTCCTAAAGCAGCAGTTTGTTCCTTAGCGTCATTGGTGATTTGTTGTTGTATAGGAAAGGCACATAGCTAGAACTACAAGATAAATTGCACCATAGCCCATGCTACTTCTTTTCTAGCCAGGGGAAGATTTTGAAATTGTAACTGTATCTGGTGAAGCTCGCTGTGGTTATGTTCGTGTCCTCAGCAAATAAATACAGGTGGTAGCTGTGCGTTGGGAGAGTACTTATGTATTACTCGGCAGAGCGTTAAGGCGTATTGACTTTCACGTGACCAGCGCTGCGATCGTCCCTTATCGGGTCATATCTGGTCGATTAGAGGAGTGAGATATTAGTAAGTTGATGTACAGTAAGTTACGAAAAACAAATAGAGCGATTGGAAGCTGCGTGTGTCTATATTATGTTTCCTCGCGCCCGATGTATGACACATTGCTGTCCAAAATACATTATTATATCTGTACAGAGTATACATACACTGGACTAACCGTGTATGTGCGATAAGCTGAGGTAAACATTTCTGTGTCGCGAGTTTTTTCCGATACGCCTTCTCGCTTTGCCATGTAGTACGTCAGGAAGAGCAGGGAGTTGAGACTCTTACCTTGGGTACCCCGTAATTGATAGTATATAGCCGGGAGTGGATGTTGTCCCAGACTACGATAAAGGAGTGGGCTTTTAAGTATTTTGTTTGGGGTGTATGGGGTAAAGTGGGATATCATAAGGATGAGTCGGGGTAGGAGGCCTTCGTGCCACTCTGAATCAAAGACTCTAGAGATGTCAAGGAAGTGGACTGCTGAACCCACTACTAACACGACCACGAGGCGAGGGACCTGGGTATAGTGGAACGGTGACGCCGGTAGCCGAAATGTTCTGTGCGGAGGATATTGTATCTGTCAGGCAGGTTTTGGAGGCGTATTTGCAACACCCTCACAGACAGCTAACTAACGGCCTGAAGTAGGCTGAATGCCCCATGACTATTTGGATGTTTGAATCATTACCTGGATTGGCAAGGGTGATTAATTTTCCTTTCTTCCACGATGCCTGAAAATGTGCCAAGCGGAGCAAACTGTCACCTGGCAGAAAAATACTGAGGTGCTTTGACGTGTTCACTGTGGGAACCTCCAGAAAATTAGACTATTCCGAGAATACCTAAGAGTATGTTGTCGCCAAGAAAACTTTCGCCGATGTTTTACTATGTTCAGTGTACTTTGTTCCAATATGTGTCTTCAATACCTTTGCCTTAATAATCAAAGAAGAAATTTTAAATGACATTGCACTTTAATCTCTATATCGCATACATAGTCGGTAGAGAAGTTATTCCATTCCACCCGAAAGTTTGATATTGAGATTTCATGCAAAATAAATATTCTGAGACCGCTATATCTCCTTTCAAAAGCATTATTAGAAATCTGCCTTTCGGTGTGTGTGTGTGTGTGTGCGTGTATGTGCGTGTCCGAAACGTTTACTCCAACTTAAAAATTACAAGTCGCATATACAGAAAACTTGATCTTTTGAGTTCCAAAAATGCGACACGCAGCTTTTAAAAAGTCGACCTCACTAAACTACCTTTTACATGAAACATTTTTCAAAATACTTTTATTTTATGAAAGTCGGCTGTAGCATTTCGACTAAAATACCAAATGTAAAACCTATTTACGTGAAAATAAAGATATATCTTGATTTATAAAATTATCCGTGAGGTCGTTCCATAGTGTTCTATAACTGATAAAAGTCAAATGATAGATGAACACGCACAACCCAAAAGTGGTATATTTCTTTAATCCGTCCGTCCGTCCATCTATCCATCCATCCACACTGGTGTTGAAAACCTTGTGTGATTATATTGTCCTATCAGTAACATACTCATTTCCATAGGATGACAGATATTTTCATTTTACTGTACACAATTATTTACGTATATAGAGCCCTCTTCATAATTGAAATTTGAGTGCCGGCCCGCCCGTCCGTCCGTCCGTCCACTCCAGCTCCTTTGTGCCACTAGCCATTTCCAAGAGTCCCACTATTAATGGTTCGAAATGTTCAATACTTGGTCATTAAAAAAAAGTCAATCGTCATTTCAATCCTCAGTTGTTTCTCGCGATTGCATGAAAAGACAGTGGAATTTAAAGGACAGTCTAAATCGTCTGGTACCTACTGAAATATTTAACTTCGGTAAGCCCTTCGTACCCTTTGTAGGCGTAACTAAATGAGCAATGTGTCTATTTCTGTTTCAATAAAATGAACTAGACGTACATGGTTCAAATTGTAGTAAATCACTGCAGTTATTATCAGTCTGATTTTATCTTTTCAGATGTGAACATTTCCGGCTTCATCTTCCGCCAAAAGATTTTTATTGGCATGTGCTTCAGGAAGGAATAGCATAATATGCTGGATTCCTCCACCTCCCATTCCCACCATTCTTTTTTCCGTTAAAGCTCGCAAACTTTGGGAATCAATTTGGTATTACATCTGACCATGAGGTAGAAGGGTCAACAAAAGGGGAGCTATTACAATCCCAAACTCGTTTTATGACTTATCGGCCGAAATGATGGTATGAAAAGAAACAACCTCCGAAAGGAACTTACCAGCCCAGTAACGTCTTAAGTTTTTTCTGATACACTCCAGTGCATAACACCGCAAAGTTAAAGTAATTATACTTGTTTCAACTGATGTCCAAAGCTTCTAATTACTCCTCAAGTTAATGTCCATTTTTTAAAGACATTTTAGATTATATTTAGGTAGCTCTCTCCCTCTCTTAGTGAGCACATAACAGGACTGTCGTCTAAAGTATTAAACTATAATGCAACCTATTTCGGACAAAATGTGTTTAAATAAATATTGACAATATTGTAAAATCAGCTGTAATGTTTAGCTTGTGCGATGTTCCTAGCAGATAAGAAAGGATCGAATGTAAACCATTTTACGCACGCCATTACCATGCGTAATCTAAGATTTATTATTAGTTAAGGTGATCAAAAGGGAGGATGTTGAAGGCGTTCGACCTAGTACTACGCAGAAACAATTTCTAAGCTGCATAGCGGGGTAAGTGTGTAAGTATATTCGTTTGGATATGCATTTCATATATGATGCCTCACCTAAGAGCTTCCTCTAACTAGTGCATTTTAGCCTAGCCTAGCTTCCTGTATTCATCCATTGTAGTTCCCCATAACTTTTCCTAATCTTGAGCTTTTGTTTATGATTCGTAGGTGTCTTCCAGTACTTTTAGCGGCGGTGAAAGTATTCAGGCTCATTGATATAAACATTTTTGGATATTTTTGACACTGAAATATTTCAAGGTGTTTGAGTATTTTAGCCACTGATGCTTCTCTTAGACACTTCATGTGTACTCTGACGGGTTCTATACCTACATTAAACCATTTTCAAAAGATTTAAAGGGTTATCTAGGTCACTTTAGGCACATTTAAGACCATTTCGGCGTGCCTCTGCGGTATTTTCGGCTCTGATACAGTATTCTAGACACTTTTATGCATGCTTTTTAAAACACTTTCAGGGATATTCGATAAACTTTTTAGCACATATATGGTTCTGGAGCAGGTATTTAGGGCACTAATAGTGTTAAAGCCACCGTTAGAGTGAGTGAGTGAGTGAGTGTGTGCTGTTTAAGGGCCCGTCGACAACAAGGTCATTTGGGCCCCAAGTCAACATTAAAACCTAAAAGCTATAAAAAAATTAGCTTAAAAGGTAAAATGTAATAAAACCACTCAACTGTTAAAAGGACGTAAAAACCATCTAAAACTTATAATTTAAAATCTCTAAAATTAATCAATATAAAATACAAGTTATACTTGTTTACTAAAACCGATTCTAAAAACGAACCGCAGAACCTTATCCACGGCCACTGGGTCGTTCCCTAAAATACCGTGCAAGTTAGCTCTAAGGCCCAAAGACTGGCGAACGCGGGTGTATTGCGGGCAATCCAGCAATACATGCCGCACGGTGAGAGGTACTGCACACGGAGCACACACAGGGGCCGGTTCCCCTCTTAAGAGATGTCCATGAGTTGCACGTGTGTGCCCAATTCTCAGCCGGGTGAGTCTCACCTCGGCCCGCCGGTTATCCCTGCAGGAAGTTGGCCAGGGTTGTACGCTCTCCTTTATCGCCCGGAGTTGTGTGCCTTCTAAAGCTGTCCAGGATTGCTGCCAAGCAGATAGGAATTGGCGACGGAAAAAACGTTGCACATCCTGGTATGGCACCCTAGTTGTTAAACTCCGGGGTAAACGGCAAGCTGACTTAGCAGCCGCGTCCGCCTCCTCGTTCCCGGAAATCCCCACATGACCTGGGGTCCAAGTAAAAACAAAATTGTATCCGCGAAACAGCATTTGCGATATCTGGGCCTGTATTTTTATAACAAGGGTGTGAACGGCAGTGTGCTGTTGCAAGGCCTGAAGAGCACTTAGAGAGTCAGTGCAGACGATAAAAGAGCCAGGAGCTAACTTGCAAATAAAAAGTAGCAAATAAAAGATGGCATACAGCTCTGCTGAGAAGACCGAAGTGGAGTCCAGAAGTCGAAATTTATGAGCCTCGCCGTTAATGAAGAATCCGCAACCCGTAGCGTTACCCAACTGGGAACCGTCTGTAAAGACCGGAACATAGTTAGGGTAACGGCCCAGTAATTCGGCAAAAAGTTGTTGGAACACCGAATGTGGAGTAGCGAGTCTAGAATTGTTTGAAAGAGCGAGATCGAACTGCGCACGATTGAGCTGCCATGCAGGATAAGGGCAGATGGACGACCTCTCCACGCGAGGCATTCGGAGGCCATGGGAATGTAGGAGATCACGAAATCTTATTCCCACGGGGCGTGTCTGAGAACCAGGGCGCATATAACGGTGGACTAAATCTGGACACAGAACTGGTTTAAAACAAGGATGATTGGGGGTAACTTGCCAACTTCGAAACGTACGAGCAGAGTAACAGCGAGCGACGAATATGGAGTGGAGGTTCGCCTGAGTCCACATACAGGCAGTCGACTCGACTGGTGCGGAAAGCTCCTGTGGCATTTCTACCACTTGAATTGTTTCAGACATTTTGAATTACTTCATATATTTTGAATGGTATTTTAGAATGTGACGTGCGTATTTTGGATATTTTTCAGGATATTTCAGGCACCTATACACATATTTAGAGTATTGATTGAAATATAACGCGGTTTTGATTAAAGGCGAGATGTTTGAGAAGCCATCAGTAAAATCCGGTGAGGACAAATAAATAGATGTACATGCGCTTCAGACTTTAGAAATTCCATTCTGAGAAGACTAATAGTTCCAAAATTGCGACTAGAGGATGAACTGGCGCTGTATAGCGAGCAAAAGAAAGCAAAATATTACAGATGAGTAATCTAATATAATCATATAAGAATTACAAATGAAACTAAATATGCTACCCCTGGACATGTTACACGTCCTACTGATTCTGAATCAGATTCTCTACTGATGCGCTCTTTTAATGACTGTAAACTATACACCTGTCTTTCTCTCTAAATAATCCAAACCCTAAACTCACATGGAGTGACATATGAATCAACAACGCCTTAAAGACAGTATCCCTATGATACAACTTAATACGTTTTATTCCACCAGTATTATTATTTTGAACGTTTGTTCGTCTTACAATGTCCCATAGCTCCGGAGTTATAGAACATTCTAAGACAGAACGTGGTAAGTAATCTAGATCAACGGTACTCACCTCCAATGGGAAAGGAAAAGTTGAAGTCACTCTTTTTTGCCAGCTGCGACAGAATGACCCACTTACGCGTGGTTACGGAGTTCCAGTGATGGTACTGCGGTGTCATTCTTACGTACCGGGAGTGAAAGGTGTACACAATCATTAGTAGGCCTGTCTGCCGTTGCCTTGGGAACTGGCGCGGGGAAAAATAACATGTGTAGGGGAAGCTAACGCATGCTTTAGGGTTGCGGACCCCTGATCTAGATCATATTGCAATTAGTTCGGTATTTGCGTTAGGAATGAACCTTCAAAGTAATGATGATAATTAGTCGTTTATGTCTTGTACGGAATGATCTAGAACAATGTGGTAAACGCTAAATACCCCTTAGGGCTAAAACATTTCCTTTACATATGGTTGCAATTTGACAAGAGAATTATACAGCCGAATCTCGTGCCAAGTTAAATTTTCGTTTTTTTTTCTTTCAACCGATATTAAGATATATTAGACTTGAAATAAAGTAGACAAAGCTTATTTATTTCGTAAATTCAGTTGAATATACCCCAAACTTTTAATCTGATTTGATCGACAAGTAGTAATAGTAGTACTATAAACAGTAATGCGCATGCAGTTTTCGTTAAAAACATAATTAATGCAAATGAATGAATTTTTTTTTTTTTTTTTGCTATTAGGTATTTCCAAGATTTTCTTTGCTATTGTTTTGGAATTCTCAAGTATTATTTATATCTTTTCCATCTGATAAGCCACTTTTGATTTTCTTTTATTTCCTCGTTTTTCTTTTTCCGCAGTTATATAGAGAGAACGGAATCTCAAAGGAAACATTTCGCTTAAGCCTACTGTATTCCTCTTACACCTTGCAATAAAACAACTTCTGGAAATACGCATTTATCTCAATTTATCTCGAATAATTTGTTTCAGGTAGAAGACTAACCTTTGTATGTGGGTCCACAAAATGATATGAATGTCGCAGATCAGATTTTTAAAATAATGACTTGAAATTTATACAACACATTCATGCCCGATTTCACCAACAGATGTTAAAATTGACGTTAACAAATGTAACGTAATAATTGTCACAGCGCTAACACCAATGTTAAATTTCTTGCATTTCAACAACCTGTTTTCTGAAAATGTTAAAAAATCTGTGTTAACACCAGGAAACTTGTAAATATCTCAGCTATTGGATGAGTCGTATTATTTTCTGAACGTACTGCGATGAGGTTTTGTTTCCATTTTCGTCTGCACAAGCTGAAAAATAGCGGATGAACAAAATCATAAATAAAGCCGTGAGGCAAATTTCTCATCGATGGAGAAAGAATTGTTCATTGAATTGGTGACGAAGTATAAGGATATCGTGGAAAATAAGAGGACGGATGCAGTGAATGTAAAAGAGAAAGATGTCACAGGGAAAATATTGGAAACGAATTTAATTCAAATGCACGTGTCACTGCTACAAGCACCAAACAACTTGTCAGTATTACGTAAATTTAAAACGGGGTGCGAAGGACAAGTGACTTGAACGTTTCAAGACGGCAGGTGGACAGTGTATTATCCACATAATTCAGTGAATTATAAAATCGCAAAGTTATTAATACTTGAAGCAAAGGCGAGATCGGCATATTCCTTTCGATGTATGTTCTAACCTCTCTTGTACTTCCGCAGTAACCTTCATAGCAACATGTTCCGACAGTCTATACCTCCGTAAAAAATTTTTCTTCTGATAGCTCCTCAAAATCATTTCTGCTCATAGGCCATACTCTATTACGAATGCCATTTAGACGGTCTTCAATATAGCAAATCGATATCAACAGCTGAGTTCATGATCGCCATTTTGACTGTCTACAATTGTTAAGGACTTAACATCAGAAATTTGGCTTGTTAGTTTAACAAGAGATTTAACACGAGTGTTACGCTAACAGATGTTAGTGAAATGCAATTTTTGTTTTAACTATTGATAAACTCGTGTTAAGTCTTAACATCTGTTGGTGAAATCGGGCATGAGTGGATTAGATAAGCTTCATCTGTTTTTATAGCTGATGATTAAATTTAGCTTCGGTCTTAAAAAAAAGCTAAAGGCCTTCATTCTCTTCCCCATGGTTTTAATATGACTTAGATTTTCATATAATGCTGAAGAAGCGCCTCTAATTAGCTGAAAGGTCATAATAGATGTGCTGCCCAGAAAGAATTAACATAAAGGCATGTTACTGTTACACCAAACAGAGCGATAAAATCAGCCGAAACTAACAATGACTTCACAACGGGACATAGCAGATAAGCTACATAAATCCTTCCATTACAATACATCATTCCGAAAATGAACAACCATGAAGCATGTAGAATCGCCTTACTTGGTAAATGTAATCAGGTTTGAAGCAAATGCGTGGACTGACTTCTCGTATAACAATTAAAACATCCGGAATACAGAGAAAATTGCCTAATATTAAAAATGCAGACGACAGTTGGGCATAAAATAATAAACTTTATATTTTTCTTAATCCACCTACTAAGACTCATTCCTTTTCCTATGAACAAAATTCTTCACAAGGTTCTGTAATTAGTAGAGCCCGGATTTGTAAGCATAATCAAATGGTGAATTATCCACGTAGACACGAAAAATTAGACAAATAAGCACAAAAAATATTAATCATAAACATATTGTTACGTGGAATCCTTACCTTACGTAAGCTTGTTACAGAAGTGCACGAGGGAGGTTATCTTGAGATTTTCTGTGGAAAGCTCCTGCGTTTGTCAGTGAAGAATTTTTATACAGTGAAAAGGATCTCTCAACAAAGAATGACGTTACTGGAACATGTGAAAAGCACCACAGTTCTTCTTGAGTGAACTCTCCTTCGATATATTTCTGCATCAGAACGCTTTTTAGAAATGTTACACAGTGTTTCGTAACCAGGGTTTTTCGTTAATACCTGAGTTGCTCAAAGGTAGTTTTAACATACCGCGAGTCTGTGAAGACAAGATTACTGAAATTTGATTTATCAAAGAAAGTGAATGTTCCAAGGTATTATTTCGAGCTTCCAACTGTGTTATAAGAGTACGTCTCTTGGAGAAAGGTTATGGCTGTACTCCATATTGTTTTGTATGACAATATTAGCAAAACATTCCTATGCTGTGCCAATACTGCTTACATCTTCTACATGTAAGAAGCACAACACTGCCTTTGCTTCATTGAAATGTTCTGCGAAGTATGACACAGCCTTTAACCAAAACCCCCATCGAGTTAAAACTGGCTGAGGAGAATAAGACAAATTCGGAAGGACTTCATAAAAATGTTGAGCTCTAATCGGCGAAAGTACACTTCCTTTACGTTAGAGACAAGAAGATCCACGTGTTTATAACGGATCATGCTTCAGCGAGACGATGTACACCGTCTAAATGATAAAATGATGGTTAGGAATGAAAACTTAGTTTCAAATTTACATAATTTGGATAAAATGAGCTATTTTAATTAAAAAGTATAAAATAAGTAAGCAAACCCCGTATTTGAGTAAAAGAGAATTTATAAGGAATCCGGGCTCTAGTAATTAGAAATCAAACAACTGGCTGAAGAAGAATTTGTCACTTACCTCTTACTATTCCAACTCCCTTTACTCATTAAAAGTTTTAAGTAGAAGCCAGAAAATCTGATAATAGTAAATACTTGCACATTTTCTACAATACGAGGTATTTGAGATCAACTATGTTTAAAAAAAGTTCTATACACATTTGTTTGTTTTTACCCCTTTTGTGTTAAGTTTAGCGGGAAGAAGTGGACCAAATGTACCTTAGGCTTCTCTTTGTATCTTGATGGAATTAGATAAAAAGGACCCCACGGTGTACTCCAGTGTAAAACGCGTGTAAATTTTACTGTAGTAAAGTAACTTAAAATTACTTAACCATCGATCTATAAACACAAACCATCTGGCAGAGACTGTAAAGTTGAAATCCCACTCGAAATAGTTATAAGTCTATCTACTTTATTTATCTCAAGTGGAACACAACAATGAAATGAGAATCGTAATGTCCTGCTATAATGTTCCTAAGTGCGGAACAAATAATGCTAGGCTTTGGCAATGAAGCCATTAGCTCTCTTGCTCTCCAATATTTCTGTGTAGTGGGTCCGGCATGTTAAAAGATGTTCTTCAGTCATTTCCTCTTCTTTGTAGCATAAATGTAACCGCTTTTTAAGTGGACACCAATTGTTTTGCTTGTAATGGTGGTTACATTATCCACTCAGAAAAAAATAACAATAATTATAATAACAAATAATGTAATTCAATAATAAAGCTGAGTTTGAAATATCCTAAAAAGCACATAAAAGGAGAATTATTTTCTTCAAATATTTCACATTCGCCTTCGTGTTTCTTTCACGCCTTGCTGCAGTTAATAAAGTAAAATTACGAGGCGCATCCAGGAAGTACGTTTCCCTTTTTTTTGATATAACACAACATAGTTACATAAACGACTTTATTGGTAACAGGTACAGCAATGTTTGAGCAATTTTTAAAAAGTCACCAAAATAATTGCGATACCTACTTGTCACATCGTGAGATCAACTTTTGTATTCCTATGCCATAGAAGTCTGCCGCGTCCTTGGGTCTTCTATTGTGCCAAATATATTTCTTAAGACACATATTGTTTCAAATATTAAAAGCTTTTGAATCTGCGATTCTTTGGATACCCTGGCATTAGAAGTCCCTTACTGTTGGTTTCATAAATGTACTATAAATGCTTGCTTTTATACTTTTTATATCAATTTACTTTTACACAGTTTACTTAATTCAGAACACGCTTTCATTCCCTAATTTACTTTCAATTTTATTTATTCCATTGAGAGGTCGATTAGGTAACAATGTATAAAATGCGATTTTCATGGATAACTTGATGAGAGATACATCGTTTTAATTCGGGTAAACAAATTTCAACCCAGTGGTTTTTCACCTCTAGACCGCCGATATATTGATTGCGTTAAAGCTGTGTGAATTAAGAAGTAAAAACATTGGAATTCAAAAGATAGATCAATGAACGCTTGATGATAATTTACCCACTCCATTTGGCGAAAGCAAAAGGTATGTTGCGTTCTAAGCAAACAGATAGTGCGCGAAGTATGTGCTTATGATGACGTCTGAAAAGTTTGCATTCATGATCGGATTTTATTTACTTATAACTTTTATCTCATTATTCTACAGCCCCGAGATAGAAGCTCGTCCTCTGTATGCACAGAGTTATTATTTCTCTCTTTCATTTTAACCAAGCATAAAGTATTTTGCGCCGGAAGCGTTAGATAGTCCCATATATCTGCTCTTTAGATATCTGTGCTTACATCTGCCGCCGACGTGTTAAAGCAGGCAATTGAGTGATTGATGTTTTGTTTCACAAAACATGCTGTTTTCAATATCTTTGTACTCCCAAGCGATTGGAGACGATTGACAGTTCGTGAATGACTCGCTCAAAATAAAAGCTTCACTGTGACTATGCTCTGTGAACTATTTTCGCTCTGTGTACTGGTAGCGCAAAACACTTAAGATCCACGTACAACTCATTCGAATCTCAAATTCCAATTCGGCTATCGACTCTCTGGGTTTCATCCCGTTCCTATCCGCACTCTCATATATACTGGTACCTCATTCATTCCCGTCTCCCATTGGCTTGAGTGAATAAACAAATAAGTGTAGTAAGTAAAGCACTTAACTGTGAATATCAAAGAGAATGAACAGCGGTTAAGTGACAATCGTCATCTCATTTGCAACACTTCAGCAACAGAATGGTTTTTATAGCTGCATTAAAATGATTACTGCGTATATATATGCCTTGAATGAGGCTTCCAAACTTGAAATAGGTAAGAAAGAGAGAGACCCTCTGTCTACTACTTCATTCAATATTCCAGATTTGAGGGGCGACATTTCGGCTTAGTTAAAAAGAATGCACATTATACGCAGATGACCTTATAATAGAAAGGGCAAGAGAGCTCCACGGCTTCAATTATCCACGGCAGTCAATTAAGATTAATGATTTACACCTCAGCTACTAAATGAATTAATTCCCAAATAAATATGAATTAATAAAACGAAAATACAAACCCAGGTATGGTTCAACGCAGGGTAGTTAACAACACTGATATTACAAACAAATAATATAAACTTCTATAGGGTACCAGATAAAATACATTTTTCTACTAAAGGCCATGAAATTTTAAGTGGACGTTAAGAATATTAACAATGCCACTTCTATAAATTTGGTTAAACAACTGTTGGACGAATGGTAATGTAATATGTGTCGGTTATATTTTATGTTGCTTATACAAATATTGTTTATATATAGGGCCCGGATTTTGATGAAAATTCATCTTTTTTCTGAGTAGTCACAGACAATGCTTATTGGAAATTAAGTGCATTCTGGAACAAATACGTTTTTTATATGATGCTCAAATGAATCCGGTGTCCATGGAGCTTAGAGCTACCTGACATTCGTCTTTAAGCATAAGGGAAACCCCCGGGAAAAACCTTATCCAGGTAACTCACCCTGACCGACATTCAAACTCGGGACCTCTTGAACGTGAGGCAGACACGTTACCATCTACGCTACCGAGGCGGGCACAAATACGTTAGATACATATGGTTGTTATAGGTAATCAAAATGAATTTTTTTCACATTTTTATAATGTCATTTTTTAACATTTAGATGCATTTTCCGGTCATTTTCTTTCTTTTTCATGAATTTATTGCGCATTTTCATCTGTAGGCCGCATTCGGGAGGCCCGAGTTTGATTCCCGTGGCCGACCTGACACTGACCCATGTTATTTATTTACCTATATATACAACTTCATGTATACACCACTGTGACAATTTTCAAATAGCAAGAGAAGTAGTGAATAGCTTTGATAGAGTAGATTCTAAGGCAATTGAGAACGCACAGGATGTGTTTTCTAAAACTGAAATCCAAGGTAAATTAGCTTTCATTAAATCAAATTTTGCATTTTTGACGGATACCATAGCCCACCTTGAAGAAAGAGGCATGACATTGGATAAGTCAATTGAGTTAGTGAGGATTGCGGAGGAAAGGATACTAATTGTAAAAGGTGAGATTGGGGACAAAATTAGACAGAAGCTAAAATTTGTGCTGTACAACAATAAAGTATACCAGTTTGTCAGATTACCGATATCTTGTCAGGAGAAAACTCTATAACTGATATTTTTGAACAGGATTTAACAGGCAGTGACACAGTGTTTTTCAAATAAGCACCTATAACATCTGTGGAAGTGGAAAAAAGTTTCTCAAAGTATAAAACAGTTATAACTGACAACCGCCATTCCTTTACTTTTGATAACTTCAAGACGACCATGATGGTGCACTGCAACGCTAAGTAAGGTATGTTTTGGGCCATGGGTACAGTAACTTATTTGTTCATATTTTATGAAACTGAAAATGACCTGATGAATTTTGAATTTATTATTTAGTAACAATAATTGCACTATTAACTAAGAAAATTGATTTTAGAACGTGTTTATTCCAACCATATATTCATTATTTGTCTGTGAGAGTTATTAATTTATTATTATGAAAGGAATTGTTCATTTTTGTTAGGTAATTTGCTTACATTTTATGTGAATTCTGTTTATATTTTAAGGACATTTTATAGCTCATTTTAGAGAATTTTTAGGTCAACAACTTCCGGGTCCTAGTTATAAATATAGTAAGTTAATGCCTGCCGAAAGTTGTGCAAGAGTAATACAAATGACACCAGACCTTCTAAATCAAAAGTGGACTTACCTGTGTAATTGTGGTTATTCAGCAAGGCTTTTGCACAACGTTTTGTGGATGTTTTTATTAATTTATTTGTCTTATCATCTGTTCTTTATAGTGTACTAAGACTTTTAATTCTCATCAACAATTCCTTTGAGAGTCTTGCGTAGTCAATTTTAAATGTCTCCAGAGTAACGCATTGCTACTGGACAAGTGCAAACCGAAGTTGCGGGATAAATCGTGAAATAGCGGGCAACACTGGGTTAACTTAACAATATGGTAGACACACATCGAGCTTCGTAGTTGTGAAACAATCTTTAATGAGAGTGCTCTGTTGACTTTCGCAGGTCCTCCTTTTCTTTCCATTAGCTAACGGGTTTCCGCCTACGTTTAGTATACGTGAAGGAAATCTTTCATGGTGGGAGTCAGCGAAGTTTTCTTTGAAAGGGGGGGGGGGAGGCTTTTAAGGGATCACTTAATATGTGTAATAGGCCAAGAAGTTCTAAAGATCTCCATTCTT
Source organism: Mantis religiosa (assembly GCA_030765055.1). NCBI lineage: Eukaryota > Metazoa > Arthropoda > Insecta > Mantodea > Mantidae > Mantis > Mantis religiosa. The sequence goes on along the minus strand of CM060948.1, from coordinate 287,717,729 downwards.
CGGCGGCAGCTTGATTGAGAACAACACTTTAGCGCCTAGTGTTACGCGATAGTCCAGATACTTAGGGTAACCGCTACGCAAAGCCTTGAGTAGCAGCATAGGACCAAACACTTTTTTTGATTGCTGTGCAATTCAGCACAGAAGGAGGTATGCTAAGAAGTGTCAAAAATGTGGGAAACCTTCACGGAAGGTTTGCTTTATGTATCCAAAGTAATGTACATTTTTGGGGGATCGCGTTTATCGTGAGCTTTTCATGACTTCCTTCGACTTTTCTCCTATTCGTTGCTGAAAATCTAATCTGTCCACATCTTTTATTATTTTGCAGCCCATGGACTCTGTTTGTATCACAACCACAAGCTCTTAATGGTGTGGATGTTATAGACATATAGTCTATATAGTCTATATAGTCACAGTTCAGTATTTTCAATTTTGTTCTTTCTTTGTCCCCCAACCCTTTAATTCACTAATCTCTGTTTCATATAACCTTGCCCCGCTGACATGTATCACTCCGCGTTCAACTACCTTCCCCCTCACTCTAATTCGCTAATGCTTTCGCGCCTTAGGCCATAGGCGGTGCCTTCCCGTCACATTTAAACCTAAAGTAAACGTCATAATTGTCAGGAAGATAGATAAAATCATACAAATAAGAATATGAAGGCATGCAAAAACACAAATTTATAATGAAACTGAGAAAGTTGAAACTGAATGAATGAGCAATGAAACTGAAACAAATTTATAATGAAAGGCCTTCGGCCTTTTCCACTGAGATTTTTTTTTAAAACCAGCACACATACCTTGCAAAAATGCTTGCCTTTCAGTCTTAAAAGTCGTGTCACGCCATACTTTACTTTTCGTGTGTCCTTCATTCATCCAAATCTCGTCAAGGTAGTATATTTTGCAACTTGTATCTCGGTACAGTCTGATTGAACTTACATTACGTCTTCGCCACACAGCAATATCGCCTCTGCCTTTTAGCACATTTTTCTTGCCCCTTTCTTCATTCACAAACCCCAGCCGTATAAGCAATCTGCTGAAATTTGGTAAATCTGCATCCTCATTTACAGCAGACGAAATGTTATTTATGTTAGGGAGTTCGTTTCTAAAGAAAAAACTATGCACATGACGGCGCAATGCACTTTTCACGCATTTTCTCCGAGCACGCGCTTTTGTTTATTCCTGCTTTTGCCTGGAGTGGTAAGGTTTCCTGATGTCTCAATTTCACGTCGCGATGTTCCTACAGACCCAACATAGACCTGTAAGTTCAGAGCACAGCTGTTGGACTTCTCTCACTCACAAAGACGGATTCTTCTCTGTGAGTGCATTAAACACATGCAACACAATTCTTTTTCGCCGCTTTGTAAAGGTTTTACCCTAGAGATAATTCAGCGAAAAATTGGCGGTAGACTCTGCCATTATACATATAACAAGTACAAGCGCAATAAACGATAATAAAATAATTTAGCTCTCGCACTCGGCACGACACACCTTCGAATGGCGATATATGACTAATCCAGTTCAAAACAAGGTCAGTGATAAAAGTCATATAAAGAAATATGCCATCACTACCGCTAAAGCACGTGCTATCGTGCTATGTGCTTGAGAGCAAAGGAACCTCATCTTTACTTCGTTTAAGAATTAACATGCATTTCAGATAAATCAACTCTGTTGCGTAATATATTTAATTCAAACAGTTACGAAAATATAAATTTGACAATTCTCTTCCAAGATATAAAGATATATCACGATGTTAAATAACGAACTAATTTTTACCGCACGACAGTCTGTACCACAACAGCAGCCAATGAGAGGTGATTAGGTCACGTGACTGTTATGAGATACGGGGCAAGCTTATGTGAAACAAGGTTTAGTGAATCAAGTGTTGATTCTCCCACTATCGTAGCAGCCGAAAGAAGCCAAATGAGGATCACATTCTTCCCATTCAAGAACTTTTGGATATAGATATTCCCTATCGTAGCGTACCTTGGATTTCATAAGAACCAAAATAGCACATACAATCTAGCATGTCTCTTCAATTTCTGAATGACCTGCATAACGACAGTAGATTCCAAATGTTTACCTAATATAAGTGAAAGTAATCGGGGCTAATGAACTTTCATGGCTCGACTTTGATCGGTATAGTGTATTTTTAAGGTTTGTATTGGGCATCAATGTTGATACACTTATTAAGGTGCTAACGTCATAATTAACATAAATGTCATCGATCGCCCAAAACATCATATAATGTACAGATACCCTCTGTATAAGAGAGTTTATAAAACAAAAATATATTCAATTCTGTTATAACCACTTACCACCTATGTGTCGAAATGCGCTATTTATATACGCACGTGGAAAATTGTAACGCTATTAAGTGAATAAGGAAGCCGAAATTTAAAACATCTTTTCTACAGAAAGCTTTTTATTCTATAAAAATGTGTTGAGTTAATTTTTAGGGATTTTGGATGCAAGAGGAAGGTTCTTCACAGTTGAAAACATTGCCTAACATCTCGTAGCATACTGCGTTTTTGACACTGTACTCTGCATTTTGACACTTTAAAAATTACTAAAATATAAAGTGACTGAAGGAGAGTTTCTACAATAGAAACTGATGTTAAATATATTAATTGTGCATTGTTGTACTTATTTCCCCAAAATATGTTTTTAACTTGTTGAAAATTTACTTTAAACTGGTAATCATACAGTTAAAGTCACAGCTTGAATATCATATTTTTTCATGGAGTGTGGAAAGAACAAGGGGAGACTTTCTTCGTCTCTAAGCAAACGATGGTCTCTTAACAAGAAAACAATTTTAAGGACGACATCATACGTCTGAACTAACAACTCTGTGTTAATGAAAAAAGAGAACGTGATCGTATAAAGTGCTCATGCCTAAAATAATAACGAGTTCCATGTGATTTTGACACGAAGTTACCTTTAGTCACTAAAAGGTCATCCGCCGGCTCATGCTTCCTACACAACACGTTTGTACTTCGTGTGACTTCACGAGAGACTTGAGGGGGCGGCCATCTCATCGTCCAGACATTCTTCCACGCCATTTCGTTTTATGGACATTTCTAATAGAGTGAATGGGTAAATTGTAGGGCATTTTGAACTCACTGGATTTGAACAGTGCGTTATCTGAAGTCTTGCGCCAAAAATGATAAATATAAGCTAGGTTTAAAAAATATGTAAGTCGGAACGATGAAGACACTTATTTCCGTACTAAAATACTCCACGTAAGTTAAAATCAATTAGTGTGTGCTGTGAATAAAATAATTCGTATGAAATTTTGTGCTCTACTCTGTACAAATAAGACGATCTTATTCTATTAAACGCTCCTATTGTTTAGCTGCCTATGCGATGAACAACGGCCAAGGGGTGGAACGGGTTACGCTGAAGTCATTGAAAGATATTAAAATGGGAGAATACGTACCTGTTTACAGAAATAAAGTAGGAATGTGGTTCAAGTTTTTTTAGACGTCCTGGAATGCACTGCATCATCAATAAGTTAACGAAGTTGTAATTGACGGAAGTTGGAAGATTTACATTGTGCACTCCGTCAGCTATCAGACAAAATGGCCATTCCCGAAGCACAAAATCCTGCTTCTAAAACGTACCAGGCTCATTTACCTAAATGTCCCACAAAGCTTAAATATGCCATTAAGTCGATTATGTTGGGAACCAGCTGTGTTCAATCGATGTCTACTTTCGATAGGAATGGCCAGATACTTAAAAGCTGAAAGAAAGTATCTAAGTGTCCATATATGGTAAATTTCATAATAAATTCCACCTTTAGGCCACGTTTAACAGTTTAATCTTAAGCCGCAACTTTAATAAGCTAAAGATACCACTTAATCCTACACTGCATGGCGTTGATCTAAGTCATCAGGCTGCATGCAGCTCTAAAAATGTTTTAGTGCAGTTCTTTTGTTACTATAAAACTGTACTGGCCTTCTTCAACTATACACACAAAATTTTACGTCTTTTAATTGTAAACATTATATCATTTTTAGAGTTACAGTGTAGTGTTTTTATACTATAAAACGGCAAAATCCAAGCAACTGCCGTCAACTGATACCCCGTCGATATGCAAGGGTGCCATCACACCAATTATTTTACTTGTGCCCTCCCCGTCCTTTTCCACAGACAAATTTGACTGCAGTTGCCGAGATTCGAAGTCAAGGTGTTTGGCTCTGAACCACTACTATTGATTTAACGACCATGGCTATTGGAATCGATTTCTTTGAGGCACAGCGAAAGCTCTATGAGGAACAGTTTAGAAATGACAGCAAGAACGGCATAAATAGCGAAATAATTCATGCATTAAAGGGTTAAGTGAGTTCTACGATTTGCTTTAAGCGTTGTGAGTTTCACAATGAAGAAGTCACTTCGCTTTACTGAGCTAAACGATTCCGCAGAACTGAAATGAGTAATGCTTGCGCATGAGCGGAAGTGAATTCCCTCGTTGTTGGTGACGCTCCTAAAATAAGCTTATGTTGCAATATAGGTACACTTAAAATAACCGAAAAATCAGAATCAAAACGTGCTGTTAACTTGACTTCCCAAGGAGTCAGTATCCGCCTCGGTAGCATAGATGGTAGCGTGTCTGCCTCACGTTCAAGGGGCCCCGAGATCGAATCTTTGTCAGGGTGAGTTACCGATAAGGTATTTTCCGGGGTTTTCCTTTATTCTTCAAGACGAATGTCGGGTAACTAAGCTCCATGGACCATGAACTCATTTGAGTATCATTTCACCCAATTCATTCACCGTCCGATGACTTAACATTGCAGGAAGTAAATTTAAAAAAAAAAAAAAAAGGCAGCATTCTCCTAAACATTGTCAAGCAGCATAATCATGTAACAGAGTGCAGGCAATCGAACAAACAATCAGAAAACCAAACGTGTGGGAAAACCGCAATACGAATGGTGAATTAGAATGTCGTGAAATAATTGTGACAAATGTATACCTGCAATTATTAGTATGCTTCCATTGTCATGTAACCTCAAGGTGAAGTCAAGCAATGTTTCTGTCAAAAAGCTTTGTTATTGAAATACTACGTCACAGATACGATTGCAAAGAGTTTGACAACGTACACGACCTTACGTATGAAGTACTAACTTAAATTAAGTTATGCTTACCGGCCGTTTTTATATTTAACTATGATCAGTAGTTTCTGATGTCTTCTTTGCCGACTATTTACTTAATCGAAATCTAGCGTAAAATTCTGGGATATTTCATACAGGAGAATGGTTTGGATGTATTCTAAACATTCAAGATAGCCTTTTATTGTGCTTATAGGTTAAAATAGTTGGTATTTCTTCCTCACTAACATCGTCTTCAGAAAATATGCTCACTCTCTAGCTCAAACTAGTGTAGTACAGTGTAAGCTCAGCTTTTCACCTAGACTGCGCTGTGAAACTTTACTGCAAGCCTCCACTAAAGCCGATTTAAAGCTTAAGCTTAAACCGTGAAATCGAATCTAAGTTATTCCTTCGTCCAATATTATTTTACGAGGGCTGTTCAATAAACAATGATCATAATTTTTTTACGGTCATAATTTTTAGCACTAAAATTCAATCTTATTATATTCTGTTAGCTTAATGTGAAACAAACACGCCGTAGTAGTTTAATTCTTGGTACTCCTGGTTCCCGCCTGTGAGAACCAGGCAAGTTCAGACATGTTCAGTATCGCCTACTGCTGCAATGGAGGTAACATGCAGGTAAAGTTGATGTTAGAGGAAGATCCGGAGTCTCTTTCAAACGTAATCACGGCTGATGGAACTTGGTTACATCATTTTGATCCTGCGAGAAAACAACAAAGCTCAGTGTGGAAATCTCCTTCATCACCAACCCCCCCCCCCCAAAAAAAAAGCAAAAGTGGTTGCTTCTGCTGGGAAAGTTATGGTCATCTCATTCTTTGATATTCATGGAACGGTTTATCAGCATGTTGTACCTGCACACACATCAGTAACTGGACAACACTACAGGAATGTCCTGAAACCATTGCAAGTCCATATTCGGCGCAAAAGACCACATTTCCATGAAGCAGGCTAGATGCTGCACCGCGAAAATGCGCGGCTGCATATTGCCAATGTTGTTGCTGAATATCTTGCAAAAATCAACGTGAAGTGCATACCTCACCCTCCCCATAGTCCGAATTTAGATCCATGTGACTTTTTTCTATTCCCTAACTTGAAGAAAGGCTTTCGTGGGAGGCATTATCCATCATCAGCAGCAGTGGTGAAGGCTGCGGAGGCAAGTTTGAAGGGTCTCTCCAAAAATGGTTTTCAGCATGTCTTTGAAGACTGTCAGAAATGCTGGGACAAATGTATAGCATTCAGGGGAGACTAGTTTGAGAAGGACCATCAAAATTATGAGGATGAGTAAAGGTACGTTGTCAAAAAAAAATTGTAATCATTCTTTATTGAACAGCCTTGGTATGTTCATAAGCTATGACAGACGCTCTCTCTGGCCAAAATATCAGCTGCTTATCCTTCTTTTTCTGCAAGAGAGTTTAATAAATACATAAAACAAAACTGAGGGCTCCAAAATGGTGGTACTGCATCAGATATCGGTTTGAGTACGGGAGAAAGAGGGATTATAGGTCACTGGAATGGCTGCTGAAATGCTGTTAAGTGCCTGTGAGTTCACTTGCAATCCAGAGGTAGGTAGGTATTCTTTTGTCTCTTTTCATAGCTACAGAACCCGTCCCCATATATTCTTACTCTCTCTCTCTCTCTCTCTCTCTCTCTCTCTCTCTCTCTCTCTCTCTCTCTCTCTCTCTCTCTCTCTCTGTGTGTGTGTGTGTGTGTGCGTGTGTGTGTGTGTGCGCGCGCGCGCGCGTCTTTGTGAACACAGAGAGTGAGCATGGAGTCTTGCCCCACACACAACTTTCTCTTAAATGGCTCATTTGACCAGATGAATAGGTTACTCCGCTCAAACATCCAGTTATTGACACCCATGCGGGCAGATCGGTAACCCCCTTGTAGGTAATATAGCTTAACCTATTCCCATCACCAGCACCTACAACTTCATATCATTGCCGATCTAGGTGGTTCAGTTGGTCAGGCGCGGGTTCAAATCCGGCCCAGGCCGGTAGATTTTAATTATGCCGTGGTGCGGATATAATCTTGGCAAGTGATGACATCGTTAACAAATTTTCATTTATTTTAGCTTCATATCCTCGCGTTATCTGGCTGATACAAAGAACGTTTAATCTGGGCTTCGAATTCTGTATCGTAAAAAAAGTAACTGCGATGTTGCTATTTTTCGGATGGCCTTCATTTCGTGTAAACTCAATATCTGTATTACGCTAACTTGTGATTGTCATCTGAAAATTCCGGTCCATGCTGACAGGCAAAACACCAGAAGAGTGGATGATAGATTGTTGTTGAGGTGCGCACAAAACAAACAGCTCTGTCCTAAGGGTGTTAGCCACAACAGCAACTCGCTCGCGGTTACAAACACACATAATGTGAACTCCGTTTTATCTAGGTTCAATCTCTGCCGCGGGACATGCCAGCATAGCACATAGATGATACGCGGTTGGATCATGCGTCGGGATGGGTCTGATGGGTTTTTGTGGGCCTTGTGTTTGATGATCCATTGCCCTACCGTCCTTGTAAACGCTTTGTTAGCTGTTTGCATTGTATGAAGCTTTACGGATTCAAGGTACAGCAGTCAACATTTAGTAACCCGTACAACCTATAATAAAGTCAAAGTACTGAACAAAGAACGTTTTCCTTGATATTAAGTCATACTGGGCACCACAAACGATTCTCATAAGATACAAGATTGTTATAATAAAGCATAAGTTCATTTAACTCCATCTGCATCACAGCACACATTTTATGAACTTGCAGATAAAAAGGAAAAGACTGGATCGCTTCATATAGTCAATGATGATATGTCATCATTAAGCTTTAAGTTAGTTTGAAGAATAGATATCGGTAATTTCATGGTTGTAGGGTGCAATTGGATCTCAGAGGATAGAATTAAGTGAATTGATTAATATTCAAAAGGTATCACACGCAGCAACAGTCACTTACATCGCTGCTACACTTCCTACATTCGTATAAGAATGCCAGTTTCCTTCCGTTTTGTCACTCATACGGATTTCTGAAACCACTGTCACAGATATGAGTGAAAATAAATTTTATTTTTTCTACTGCTTACCTTTTCTCTACTGCTTACATTTAGTAAGAGAGCGTGTTGTATTCTTTTCACTTCAAGATGTAGCGAAATTATTTGCTACAAATGCGATGTTTGAAGACGACGTTTTAGAAGCCCCAGGTTGGGAAGCCATGTGTAACAGGAGTTTTGGTGTTCTCGAAGTCTTCGGCGATCATGTGGAACGGCATTATTCTCACCTGATGTCGTCCCGTGTTGTAACTGGGGTTGTGGGTTCTATTCAGCCGCCACCCCCCGCCCCCGGTGGAAGACGATGAAGCCACGAGCTGATACTTCTCCCCGATCTGAATCTTCGATTCAGATCTGGCACTCAGATGTATCAATGTATATAAAACATCTCCGGATCTGCTTCAGTCTGAGCTATGAGAACTCTTAATTTTCAGACGTGATCGCGAGTGAAAAGGGTAAATTGTCCAAATAAACTTCGAAATCAATAAATTCTTTTTACTTTAAAAATTTCGAGATGTTCAATTTAATTTGTATTATTTATACAATTTTTCGTATAAAACTTGACAATAACACTGTATACCCTGATTACAATTAACAAAAAACCAATATTAACATTTTTAGAAGGTATCATCCCGGCACTGAATTTACGTCTGTACATCATAACGTCCTTCCATCAAAAGACGCGTTCTTTCCTAGCTGTTTTACCAAAATTATTGATTTTTCATCCTCTCGTTGCCATCACTACCAATAAAACTTAATTTTTACTGTCCACGTCACACATTACATAATCATATAACATTCACATCAAATAACATGTTGCGTCACCTCATCATCTACTGAATTTTAACAATTTCTTTCCTTATTCATTTTAACATGTCCATATCGATTCTTAAATCGCACGTTTAAACATTTTTCAACTCTCGGGGACTAAACCAAAACAACTGTTACAAAGGTATAGGCAATAACTTGCCTGTTCCGTCTTCAAATATCTTTTCTTATGAGGGCATATCCAGTGATCTGCTTCCCCTAACTTTATATATTAATATTTGTTTAGTCCATCTTGTATCGGACATTCTTCCTAAATGTTCTTTCCATTGTTGTTTATTATCTTTTATGGTATTCTTCAGATTAAAGCCGTTTAATTCCTTTAGTATTTCTTAATTTTTATGTGATATTTTAATTCCTCTAAGAAATTTCGTTTCTGGAACCTGTACATTAATTGTTTCTATTTTAATTTTTGACCACAGCTCACTTCCACAGGAGCGTAACAGACTTTATTTTTAAAAATGCTGTTAATGTTCCACAGATTACCTGGAGTCTGGCCAATATTAAAACAAGTTAAACACTCATCTGCGATGCTCCAACTTCGGTCTCAAGTTATTTCACCTTAAACAGATATTGCTAATGAAAAGAAAAAATATGATCTTGCGAATAAAATATTTCTTGGTTTGGATGAAATTTACTGCCACACTCGAAAAATGACACGTTTGCTTACTGACACACATACACGTGAGGGCCTACACTTTTTACAGGAGATAGATAACGGAGTAAATAAATAATGCTGGGTAGTGCAATAAATAAAATCTGTCTATATTGTTTTAGTGTTTACATCACAGCAAAAATCAAACAAAATTGTGGACAAAGAAAATGGTTACAGACCCACGAATTTGTGAATTTAAAGAGTTCACTCCACTTGAGATTGACCCCAAGAAACGAAAATACAATAATCCTCCTCCAAAACCACCTCATGCAATTTGAACTGCAATTCATACCCTCAGTATCATTGGAAACTTACATCAAGATTTGGGTAAAATATGTAAATCCTTATGATGATCAGAGGCCTTGCAAATTGTTCTAATGGATTTTCATCCCGGCCCTATGATCCAAACTAATTCATTATTTAGCTTGAGTTCCATTGTTTCACGTGACTACAAATGATTTCGTATATCACGAGACTGTATAAAGGAGCCTTTGGGTTTGGATTGCGAAACATCAGGGTCTGAAAGCTCGCTGTGCCATCCACTCATCTTCCTGCTGATAGGAAATGGGAATCAGGATGTTCCCTACAGACAATAGACCGTTGTATGGATAGATCAATCCCCGGCTTCCCAATTGTTTCATTAAGATCGGGTTTATCGAGGTTGAGACCAGCAACCGAGTTCAATTCCACTCCTACTGCCTCGCTTTTCGCTTTGAATGAAAACATGGCTGCTTTCCACTTAACATTTCCAAGGTATCACGGAAAATAAGTCAATGAATTACCAGTGTATGATTATGCTTCCTGGAAAATTATCTGCTTACAGAAAATATCTGAGTAACATGTAAAACTGCCGTATATTATTCAATTTGACTAAAACTATTATGGAGCTATTCTTTAAATTTTTAAAAAAGCTATTCTTTTTACGCCCGTTTTAGAATAGAAAAATTCTAAACAAAGTTATATGAAATATGAAAGAAAACGCGTGTTAAAAGCCTACCCCTCCTAAAGCCACATAATTTCCTTATGTGTTCTGTATATTAGTATAAAAACAGTTTTATTATAACCAATTCATTTTAGTTATTCTAAAATGAGTATCCTTTCACATATGATTTATTTTAAAAGAATGATATTTAGTCAAAATGATTTCACTACACTCTATTGTAGCTATAGAGTAGTACAAAGAAGGTTGGGGCGATCCTTTATTACATATTAGTAGGACGAGTTTTTTTTGTCTCTCTCTACCCCTCACTCTCACACGCACACGCGCACACACTCACAAACACACAGCCCGCCTCGTTACCGTAGATGGTAGCGTGTGTGTCTCACGTTCAAGAGGTCCCGAATTCGATTCTCTGTCAGGGTGAGTTACCTGGATAAGGTTTTTCAGGGGTTTTCCCTTATCCTGAAAGAGGCATGTCGGGTAACTCTAAGCTCTATGAACCCTGGGCTCCTCTGAGCATCATTTCACCCATTCCATTCATCGTGCGACATGATTTAACGTTGGAGGCCCTAAATTACAAAAGAAAAAAAACACACAAACAATATCACTTCGACAGAATAAGCTCACGAGATCTCAAGGTGTAATTTCGTCATTCGTGATATCGAATGTTTGAGCAGAATATCATATTTGATCTACCATATCACATATATAGAGAAAATTATACAAATTATAAAAATAGTTTCATATTTTAATGCATAAATAAAAACCTAAGATTATTTATCCAACAGAATGTTTAATGCAAATTAAAATATATTTCGTTAGATCTGAAATAGGTGATCAAGTATTTTAAAATGCTCAAATTCCAGTATAAGCAGAAATAAATACTCATACAAACCAAATTAGTTTAACTACAGTAATTGCCTTTTTTTAAAATATAAACATTAATAATCAACAAGACAATCTGCACACAGTTCTATCAATATATCAACAATTTGTTGTGCCGTAATAGTAAGAAGCGAGACGATTTTATATGAACATAACTCATGGATGAAGATACCGCTCTAAATGTATGGAAATCGGAGATCTCCCAGATTTCCTTGTCTTACATACCTCGCATAATGCAGCACAGAAAGGCTGGCATGCAAACGTGTTGACAGGATTGTGGCATCACCACAGCAGATCTACCCAACACTGCCTAAGCCAGAAACTCAATACGCCAAATAGTGAAATGCAAATTGTACACGAGAGTCGCTGCTATATCTCTTCGTTTTCTTCTCAAAATGAATTTTGAACACGGTGCATTGTGCAATACTTGCTTTGTGTGTCCATTCCTTCTTTCACTGAATTTCTTTAGGACAGACAGGCTTAATATTTACTGAGTAAATAAAAAGTGCATACTTACATTCATGTTAAGGCAAAATGGTTATAAGTTAAGTTATAAAATACAATCATTCATAACGATTACTTTGCGGCAAGCCTACTGGTATTGTCGTCGTGGCGCCAGACTGGTTACCGCCGGCAACTAGGGTCGCCGCGTGACTAATGCTACTTCTTGCGCAGCACAACACCATTGTGTGCCATCTTTCTGCTACCTAAGATTCTTTTTGCATGCTTCGATTGTTTCCTCGAGTAGGAAACTTCCCGTAGGGGAGGGGATCCGTCCCCATCAGCTGCCGTGGTGCGGGCGCTGCGGACCCCTAGCACTCGTGGTACCTCTGACGTTACTAGAGGAACCTCGGGCCGAACATTCGAGCTCCTCCCTGATACGGAGTTGTTCGGATTGGGTTGGAATCGAGGGGGCAGTGTTTCCCGATACCCGTGGGAGATCGGGTATGTCTCCGGACGGGGTTGAGGGAAGTCATTAATATTCCCGCGTACTAGCCAGCATAGCTAGTAGGTGTGCTCTATCACCAGGCGGCCCCACCGAGGTCATATCGGTAGTCTTCCCATTAGGAGTTGGCGCGCCTAAGTGGCGTATCCACTTCCATCCCGTCTTCAGTCCCCAGGACCAGATGGGGGCGCTTGTTAGTCTGTAGGTCTTGCCCTCTGGCGCCTCGGAGGCGCCGGGACAGCTCGGTAACTCTCTGGTAGAAGGAGGCCCGGGTCCTTGGTCCTAGGGGTCCAGGACTAATGGTAGTAGATCCTCTGGTATGAATTGAATTGTTTTTTCGAGTACATTTTCTTTCTATGCAGGCTGGCCATCGCCCTAGAGTTAGACGACTCGAAATAGTGTTGCGTCACATCAGGTCGGAGTTGACAATGACTTTGGGGAGGCAAGTGCACCTAAATGTGACTCAGCAGAGTTGTGATTCGATTCCGCGGATAAATGTTTTGTTCACAGTACGTACAACAGTGTCAAGTGTAACGTTCGCAAATACTGTCTTAAGTGATAAATAGAGTGTTTAGAGTAACTGGTATTCCAATTTATTAAGCTAATACAGGAATCCAACAGAGCGACTCTATTGCTAAAATGGTATTAATGAAAGTAAAATATGTTTAATGGGCAATAGATTAGCTGATATGCACACAGATAAAATATGTAATTTATATATAATACGTATATGACATCCGATTGCTCAAAATTAAACTTCTAATTATTTATTCACTTAACGCATCGAAGTGTACTCTCTTTTCCATTTTCAATGCATTATGAATAACATATGCATTTCACTTAACTGCGTCACTTTGGTTACGGTTCCCTTTCATTGTCTTCATGATGGCTTTGTTGATATTTCCAAGAACTGCAGAATCAGGGAGAGAGAGAGAGAAGTTCTTGTTTAGAAAGAAAGACTGGATAATTCAAGTGATAATAAAATCGCCATTGTTGTCTAACAATTATCATTATCATTATTATTATTATTATTATTATTATTATTATTATTATTATTATTATTATTATTATTATTATTATTATTATTATTATTATTATTATTATTATTATTATTATTATTATTATTATTATTATTATTATTATTATTATTATTATTATTATTATTATTATTATTATTATTATTATTATTATTATTATTATTATTATTATTATTATTATTATTATTATTAATTATGTTAGGAAGTAGAGATATATATTGGCAATGGATCAACATACTACAATGCATGTACATACAATGTAGTCATGTACAGGGAATTGCGCATACGGTGCATATTGTGGGAAAATTCTTAAAATATGAAAATGGGGGCCGAATGTAAATTTTCATTAAATACTTAATATAGGATATGAAAAAGAAAGTGAAGATTATATTTCGAAAAACTAAAAAGGTTTCATGAATTCTGCAAAAACGTTGAGTACTTAGGAGCAAAACTTGATAAAAATAGGAAAGAGAATAGCACAAAGAACATACTGAACAAAAGTAGAGCACAAGAACATTGCTAAATAGTATTTTATGGTCAGAAATATAAACAAAGAAACTAAATTGCATATTTACCAATCGCCAATGAGACATACCATGACATAAATAAGGTGCAGAAATTCGGAAGCCAAGTAGATATTTAATATATAAATTATTAAGGTATAAAAATTCTATGATAAACAGTGTAGGATATGAACTAAACTAATGTGGGCACATCAGGTGAGTACCAGATAACAGAGTATCCAAAAAGGCATGGGAATAATATGTCAGCAAAAGAAAAGAGGAACAGGTAGACACAGAAATATTTGGTGGTAGGAAATAAGGACAAGCATAAAAACAAATGGACTGGAAGAATGAAATACGTCGGAGTTGCTGGTTACTTTTGTATAATCCGAATATTTCCATAAACCACAATACGAATAAACAAATATACTCGTATATTGCACATGCAAGACTGCATAGTGCCTGCTGCAAGAGAAGTATGTGTTTCACAATACCAAATTGAACAAAAAAATTGTTCAACTGAGCTGCTAAATAATAATAATAATAATAATAATAATAATAATAATAATAATAATAATAATAATAATAATAATAATAATAATAATAATAATAATAATAATAATAATAATAATAATAATAATAATAATAATAATAATAATAATAATAATAATAATAATAATAATAATAATAATAATAATAATAATAATAATAATAATAATAATAATAATAATAATAATAATAATAATAATAATAATAATAATAATAATAATAAAGATGAGCAAAAATCATTATTAATTTCCCGCGTTGGTAGCGTGGTGGTACCATGCCTGCCTCACGTTCAAGAGGTCTCCAATTCGAATCTCAGTCAGGGTGAGTTATCTGCATAAGGTTTTTTCCGGGGTTTTCCCTTATCCTTTAAGACGAACGTCGGGTACCTGTAAGCTCCATGGACCCCGGACTCATTTGAGCATCATTTCATCCATTCCATTCATCGTCCGATATGACTTAACGTTGGAGGACGTTCATTACAAACAACTCCTGAACTAAAATATTCGGCAATTATTCGCTAAAACCAGGGTTATTCTTAATTGTCTTTGATTACGAAGAAACAAAGTTAGCTACCTTGCCAACAAGTAGTTCTTGATGCTTGAAAAGCAAACAAGGTCAAGATTTACCTAAAGAATTTTTAAAGTTTTTTTTTTTTTTTTTTTTTTAATGTTGCCGTTTCATTTTCTACAAACTCTGGGAAAATCTGGTTCGTAAGGAATATAACATTTAATCCCCCTTAGTGAAAATATTAAGACGGTCAGGCTCCCGCATTATTGGAGTGAAGGTTTACGTAACTGCTGTACTACTTATATAACAGGGGTTTACGCAACTATTATGAAACAGATGAGTAGAATACGAAAGGGAAACATGAACATTTAATTTTCAGCTGAACGAGCAGCTTTGGCTCCTTTCAATTTTAATCTCTCCAAATGTTTATGCTACACAATACAGAAAGTGTAGCAATAAATAAGGAAAGTTCGATATCGTAACTTCGTCGGAAATTACTCCGACTATTTTACAAATACGTCACTATCCTCGTATACAGCAATCATCGCGAAATGCCGACCAATCGCAACATGCACAATTATCGTTCAGCAATTATCATATCTTCCTTTCCTGTTGGGTATAACGATCACATGAACAGGTTATGACACTTTATTATTCTCCTATAATCAATCAGCGCCCCTGACAGCCTTAAGGCCCAAGTTTCTTTCGGCTGTGTTAGAGTCTGTTTAGTTAACTCATGTGCACGTCGGCCGCTGCCTATGACGAACCCTTATAATCGTTTTACAACACACCGGCCCTCCTTCTCCCAGTCTTTTCTGCAAGGTTGCCACCTTTCTCGATACGTCATGGGTATCGTATGAGGTGCCATCTAAATAAATTATCTTATGTCCATAATTGAAAAACTTCCTTAGTTTTGACGATACTACTGGATTCCATAATATCCCTTAAACATATTCAAAGTGCGGTATTTGAAACCCAGCTCCTTTAGAAGACCGCGGAAAGTGCAGCGCCCATAAGGAAAATCACAAATTTCTTGCAAATGTGCAAACAATTCATCTAAGGTGGGCGCTCTCCCTTTTGCATAGAATCTATAAATTTCTCGACACATTAAATCGCATGTAAAACTAGCTACTTTAGAGAAACGTTTCCTTTTGTTTTCACACTTGATCAGCGTCTTTGGTATTCCTTTCGTCACAATATTTCTTACTGTATTTCTGTGAATACCCAGAATTTATCATCAGGTTAATTGCACGACCCCTTACCAAGATTATTTGTCAGTACATATTTATATGTGTTCAAAACAAGCGCTTGAATTTGCTTAGAAACAGTTCCCGTTATAACTTAGTTTTTAAGCTTTTCTAGCAATATAACTCGGCTCAGTTATTCACACTATTGTCATCACTTTATTTTCACTTGACTGAAAGTAATCTACTGCATTTCCCTCCCACGGTCTCCACATCGTGACACACAACGAATTTCTGCACGTAATGAAACAGATCAACTGGAAGCTGGAACTTTGACAACTGAGACTCCACGTGGAGTAGACATGCGACTGTCATTTCAAGAAAATCAGGGTTGTTATTGGTTCTCAACGACAGCAATCCATTTCTGAAGTGTGGAGATAGATTTATGACGGTCATTAGTGGGCGGTAGGGTAGTTTCCTTTGAGGGGCAAACTGCACTCGCGTTCACTAGACAGACTAACTTGTGGACGACCCGTAAGAACAATTAGTATTTTATGTCGTGGCTTTTGAGGTTGTTTCATTCATATGCTAATGTAGGACTATGTGCTTTAGCGAATCAAATAACTTGTTTCACTGCGTTTAATAATTTGTTTTATTCGTGAAACAGTCTCTAAAAATGCAACTCGTGGTTTTGAACTTCCCTCGGTAAATTCCCTCGCGACTGCGTTGCTAGTGAATTTATCGGTTATTTCAAAACCACACGTGAAATTGCCTATGATGATACCCCGAATTAAAAAAATATATATATATATATCCGCCAACAGCTCACATGAGTAGTTCAAAATCGAAAAAAAAAGAATACAAAATTCCGTACAAATTAGGAAATGATGCGTGCAAACCGAATTAAGTACACCAAGCTGTTATGGTTACGAGTATAACATTAACAAAGGAGGGCATACCTACCTATTATTTAGGAACTGGAATCTTTCAAACTGCAACATTTGCACATTATATTCAAAATGACAAATTTCTGACCTCTATTTCAGGGCACTGACTCTTGAAAACTCGGATGAATTTAATTTATAGATATAACAAACCGTTACTTTGTACAAGAATTATAATTAGCGATTCACTTACATCTCCGTTACTAGGAAGTGTCTGTTACTCGGCAACCAACTGGAATATATTTGCACACCGTTTACTGCAATATGAATTTACTTTCCTAATAATTGATCCATGTCCTAATAAAATACGAACATATCATAAATCATATTTTCCATAATTATCTACAGACACAGAACTCAATACATGTGCAACGTTTTCAGTTCCATTGTGCAGTTATTTGTTATCGATATAACCTAATCTCTGTCTCATATAACCTTGCCCCGCTGACATGTATCACTCCGCGTGCAATTACCTTCCCCCTCATCCTAATTGGCTAATGCTTTCGCGCCATAGGCCATAGGCGGTGCCTGCCCGTCACATTTAAACCTGCAGTAAACGTCATAATAATTGCCAGGGCTATAGACAATATCATACAAATAAAAATATGAAGGCATGCAATAATAATGAAGTATATAAAGTTGAAAGTGAATGAACGAGCAATGAAACTGAAACAACTTTATAATGAAGCCTTTCGCCTTTTCCACTGGGATTTTTTTAAAACCAGCACACATACCATTCAGTCTTAAAAGTCGTGTCACGCCATACTTGTGGTGTGTCCTTCATTCACCCAAGTCTCATCAAGGCAGTATATTTTCCGATTTGTATCCCAGTACAATCTGATTGTCCTTAAATAACGTCTTCGCCACACAGCAATATCGCCCCTGGAGTGATAAGTTTTCTTGTCTCAATTTCATGTCGCGATGTTCCTACGTATCTAACACACCTGTAAGTTCAGAGCACAGTTGTTCGACTTCTCTCACTGACAAAGACGGATTCTTCACTGTGAGTGCATTAAACACATGCAACACAATTCTTTTTCGCCGCTTTATAAAGGTTTACCCTTGAGATGCTTCAGGGAAAAACTGGCGGTAGACTCCGCCATTATACATATAAGTACACGCGCAATAAACGAGTGAGTGTGTGTGGTGTTTAAGGGCCCGTCGACAACAAGGTCATTTGGGCCCGCAATAAACGATCAATAAAATAATTTAGCTCTCGCACTCGGCACGACACACCTTCGAATGACAATATATGACTAATCCAGTTCAAAACAAGGTCAGTGATAAAAGTCATATAAACAAATATGTCATCACTACCGCTAAAGCACGTGCTATCGTGCCATGTGCTTGAGAGCAAAGGAACCTCCTCTTTACTTCGTTTAAGAATTAACACGCATTTCAGATAAATCAACTCTGTTGCGTAATATATTTAATTAAAACATTTACCAAAATATAAATTTGACAATTCTCTTCCAAAATATAAAGATATATCTCCATGTTAAATAACGAACTAATTTTTAACGCACAACAGTCTATACTACAATAGCAGCCAATGAGAGGTGATACGGTCACGTGACCGTTAAGAGATACGGGGCAAGCTTATGTGAAACTAGGTTTTGTCTTGTATATATGAGGGAAACTTTTCCTTTGGAACTGCTAGCAAAGTACGCATGATTTCTACCTGCAAACCAATTCCATTCGAGATTCAATTACAACAGACCAAGTGCAGCGTTACGAATGTAACGTGTGAATAATCGTTTGATTCAAGCGTACGTGCATACGTCTCCTATGTGCACGTGGTGTAGTAGTAGTAGTAGTAGTAGTAGTAGTAATAGTAGTAGTAGTAGTAGTAGTAGTAGTAGTAGTAGTAGTAGTAGTTGTTGTTGTTGTAGCTGTAGCAGCAGTAGAGGAAGAGAGAGATCAATAGATATATGTGACCCACATTCCGCAGAGCGAACTTTAGAAAAGCCAGGCAACAAAAACAATGACTGCCTCCTGCTAGGAGCAGATTTCCTTAACCCAACGTAGGGAGGGAAAAAAACCACAAAGTAAAAGCTAAGCGGATGCCAATGCTGAGTGGCTGCGGGTGAGTATTCTCGAATTATGTCCAATTTCACCAACAAATGTTAAGACTTGACACGAGTTTAGCAAACAGTTATAACAAAAATTACATTTCAACAACAAGTATTAGCTAAACACTCGTGTTAAATCTCTGGTTAAACTAACAAGACAAATTTCTGTTGGTAAGTCCTTAACAATTATAAATACTCAAGTTGGCGGGCGTGAACGCAGCTACTGGTGTCGATTTGCTATATTTAAGAGCATCTAAATGACATTCGTAATAGAGTACGGCCTATGAGGAGAAATGATTTTGAGGAACTATCCGAAGAAAATTTTCTACAGAGGTAAAGACTGTCATAACATGTTGCTATGAAGGTTACTGTGGAAGTACAAGAGAGGTTAGAACCTGCATCGAAAGGAATATATCGACCTCGCCTTAGCTTCAAGTATTAATAACTTTGCGATTTTATAATTCACTGAATTATGTGGATAAATACATTGTTCACCTCCCGTCTTGAAACGTTTAAGTCACTTGTCCTTTTTCGCACCTCGTTTTAAATTTCGTAATACCGCTAAAGTTGTTTCATTCATGCATTGGAATTAAATTCGTTTCCAATTTTTTCCCACGTGACATTTTTCTCGTTTACATTCACCGCATCCGTTCTCTTATTTTCCACGATATCTTTATCCGTCGTCACCAATTCAATTAACAGTTCTTTCTCCATGGATGAGAAATTTTCTCACGGCTTTTGTTTACGATTTTGTTTACCATTTTTTCAGATGTGTGCAGACGAAATAAAAACAAAAACGCATCGCAGTACCTTCAGAAAATAATCAGACGCATCCAAAGCCTTCTATAGCTGTAATATTTACAAGTCTCTTGTTGTTAATACGTGTTTGTTAACATTTTCAGAAAACAGGTTGGTGAAATGCAAGAAATGTAACAAATTTGTTAGCGCCGTGACAATTGTTACGATACATTTCTTAACGTCGATTTTAACATCTGTTGGTGAAATCCGGCATTAATGTAATGAACCGTAACACCTGGAGGTCACTCTCTCACTTAAGTCAAATAACACCCAAAATTGACACAGTAATTATCGAAGGAGTTAGGTTTCATTTGTGAAAAAAGGAAGAAAGAGAGTTGGTGCCATGGTTAGAGCGAGATCTGCCGCCAGGAATGTAGGACGGGATGTTTGGTATGAATATGCACATTGATGACATGCCCGAGGTCACCCATCCTCAATGCAACCATGTACACAACATTCCAAAACGGAGAGCGACGGAACAACAACTAGCGTTCCTATGCTACTGACAAAGACGCTCATTCATCACTTTACGACGGCTGATCTATAAACGAGGTAGGTAACGTGAAATCCAGACTCGAAGCGCGAACACACTAGTGGGATATCTTATATCAGCTGCCTTCACTCCAACATTTGCGGGTCCTGAAACCAACTACGACCAGTAAGGTACGCCGTATGCTGCACAATGCATCAATAGTTTCACACCAAAGAAGAAAAGCGAATGAATTTTGAGAGTACATCTTTCTTTTCAGTAATTGTGAAAGTAATTATTTTTAGATGGAAACAACTGAATGGTCAACAAAGGGCCATCTTAGATGTGTGTAATCATACATGTCGTATCTTTTTCACCCCTGGCACTCCCATGGACTGAAGAACACGCATCTACTATAGGTACGAGGGGCCGGCCCTCCTAGCCATGGTCGCTAAAGCGTATGTCTCTAGTGTTCCGCCGCGTAGAGGGTCGCAGGTTCGAGTCCAGCCTTGGGCATGGGTGTTTATGTGTATAGTGAATATTTGTGAATCTAAGAAAACAGATAAGAAAATGAAGGAAAATAATGAAAAATAGGTTAAATAAGAAAAATATAACAAAGGCTGTTCAACAAAGAATGAACACAATTTCAACGTACCTTTACTCATCCTCATAATTTTGATGGTCCTTCTCAAAATAGTCTCCCCTGAATGCGATGTGCACTTGTCCCAGCGTTTCTGCCAGTCTTTAAAGACATGCTGGAAACAATTTTTGAGAGATCCTACAAAATCGCCTCCGCAGCCTTCACCACTGCTTCTGATGATGGATAATGCCTCCCACGAAGGCGTTTCTTCAAGTTAGGGAATAGAAAAAAGTCACAGGGTGCTAAATCCGGACTATAGGGAGGGTGAGGAATGCATTTCACATTGATTTTTGCAAGATATTCAGCAACAACATTGGCAATATGCGGCCGCGCATTATCGTGGTGCAGTATCCAGCCTGCTTCACGGAAATGTGGTCTTTTGCCCCTGACATGGACTTACAATGTTTTCAGGACATCCCTTTAGTATTGTCCAGCTACTGATGTGTGTGCAGGTACAACATGCTGATAAACCATTCCATAAATATTAAAGAATGAGATGACCATAACTTTTCCCGCAGAAGCAAGCACTTTTGCTTTTTGGGGGGTTGGTGATGAAGGAGATTTTCACACTGAGCTTTGCTGTTTGCTCTCAGGATCAAAATGATATAGCCAAGTTTCATCAGCAGTGACTACGTCTGAAAGAAGCTCCGGATCTTTCTCTAACATCAACTGTAACTGCATGTTACCTCCATTGCAGCGGTAGGCGATACTGAACATGTCTGAACTTGCCTGGTTCTCACAGGCGGGAACCAGGAGTGCCAACATTGAAACTACTACGGCGTGTTTGTTCCACATTAAAGCTAACAGAATATAATAAGATTGAATTTTAGTGCGAAAAATTATGACCGTAAACATTATGATCGTTCTTTTTTGAACAGCCCTCGTATTATTGTTATTCAACTTTGCAATGAATAAAAGAAAAGCGGAGAGATGAAGCAAGGGTTGTACCCGTGAGGTCAAACTATCAGGCAATAGCCACTCTTGCCTTGCTACTGACCGAGAGGGATAGCTTAGGTGGAAGCGTGGGTTCGATTTCTAGGGTCGATCTTTCTGGCCCATCTGCAAGTACCTAAAAACATTTGCAAGAGATGGCAACGGAACAATGAGAAGGTACTTTCTACCAACCATGCTTACCTCATTTATCTGAAAATCCAACTACAGTTGATATTGTGCTCTTCGTAAAATCTCGTAACTGAAGTCAATGGGCATGCGATGGGAAGATAGAGAAATATTTGTCACTATGTTTTAAACACTATACTTTTTAAATCCATCCTTTTTAAGGGGGAATCTAAGCTTTTGCTCTATGGTACGATCAATGTTACTTTTATTATTCATATTTATATTTGAACACCAAGGTATATCTAACTTTGTATACCTTTTATAACAGTCAATGCGGAGATTTTTTACCTCCTGGGTGTATAAGGTTACCTGAAAGTCAGACAGACGTCCAGATGGCCTAAGTACGGAAGTGTACACAAATAGAATAAAATTTGCTTAAGCCCACTTACTTAAACGACTCCTGTGAACCCATTTTACTGATCTATTGCTTCTGCATAGAGTTGAATGCATGCAATTGTGCTAGGCATCTAGTGACCTATAACGACTTGCTTGTCGTTTGAATTCTTGGCCCTTTATGGTTCACACAATTGCAGTAAATTTCGTAACAAGATATTATTCTATAAATAAGGTCCAGTTCAAGGTGAAGAATCGGATGTGCTGCACTCACATACCTTTCTTTAAGACTGCACTATTCTCGGAAGCGCTTATTCTTTATTTATTTATTTATTTATTTGTTTCTTGCTAATCGAGATACAAATTTATAGAAATTGATCCTACTGTTAATTTTCTTATAGGTGCAAAGTTAATATGAGAATACATTAGGTTTAAGTGGTAGACAATATTGTCGCGTACCTGATCGCGATAGCGCGGCTTGTGTACATAAAAAGCCTGGAGATAAGAAGTATGCCGGAACAAATAAAGATAGCACGAGATAAAACACCTGCCGGCACAGATAGGGTTACGCTTCTGGAAGGTGATAGAACATTCGATTCCTGTTTGGTCCAGAAATCTCTCGAAATTATCAGTGAGGTATTTAAGGGAGCAACGACTAGCCAAGAGGAGGAGTAGTAAACAGTTTTAAAGACATGTAACACGAGTGTTGTAAACAATGGAAGTTGAGTAAGCTGTTGTTATTGTCATCGACCTTGGTGCTGTAGATTGTGATATGTGATGTAATTCTGCTGCTACGAAGTGTGTTTCTGCGCAAATAAAGAACATTCGAATTTCGGCAAACTGGACTTTTAATTCTACGAACCCACGGAGTGGGTTTAAATTTAAAACATATTTAAAGAGCACATATTTAAAGAGCACAGCTGGTCACTATGTGATGTCCTGCGCCGTGGCATAGCGGGCTAAGGCAGCATGCCTTGGTCCGTGGCCTGGGTTCGATCCTACCCATGTGGTGCGGATTTTAGGTCCCGGGTATAGGACAGGTGCCCACTAAACATCGTGAGGAAAGTGAGGAGCTTACACTAGGTAAGCGGCCCTGGTCACGGAAACCAACATTCCGGCTGGGGGATGCCGAGCTGCTGACATCTCCTCCCCGTATCGGTTGGATGATGGGTGGGCGTGAGGCCGGCAGTCGGGTTGGTAGGTCTTGGCCCTGTAAGGTCTGTCGCGCCATGGGTTAAATTAAAAATAATTCTCTCTGCATGAGATTAAAGGTATTTAAGAGATTTAAAAAAAACATGAGGAAACTGTAAGTATTGGAAAATTCAGACAGATAATAAGGAATATCTCGGAAATGGTTCACACACGCACGCACTAACACACACTCAAAACGTCTGACAAATTGATGTACAATTCAAAGTATATATTACATTTGTCATGCAAATGTCATACATATCATGTTTTAATCAAATAACTTAGAGCTATTTTTGAGAAAATCATTTATTTGTTATATGTTCCATGTAAAGCGATGTCTGCAATGGGAAGACCTTCTTGAAATTGTTTGCGACACATTCTTAGATGCTAAACTTAAATACCAAGTTTGGTATTTAAGCGCCTTTTCGCTTTTGAATTATGCTCTGCGGACACGCACGCGGATCATTTTCTAAAAAGTGGTTTTATTCACAGGAACTCAAAACATGTATGTCCACGAAAACCTTAGTACAAATTTTAGGTTTAATGCAATACCTTCTCTACTTAATATATATGTGCTAGAGAAAGTCAAAGTGAATGTATATAACAACGTACATACCTTCAAGCAAACTATAACATTTATGCAAAATATTTAGTAATAAATACCTTCACTATTATTCCCATGTTTATACTGTGAATCTTCAAATAAGTTAAAATCGGTTTCCTTATAGAACATTAAAATTTAATTTCTGTTCTAAGAAACTAACAAAATGAATATAAATGAAATAAAAATAATTCTTCGTAATGAAAACTTAGCTTTTGGAACATGAAAGG
Organism: Mantis religiosa; assembly: GCA_030765055.1. Taxonomy (NCBI): domain Eukaryota; kingdom Metazoa; phylum Arthropoda; class Insecta; order Mantodea; family Mantidae; genus Mantis; species Mantis religiosa. The sequence continues at coordinate 287,693,162 of CM060948.1, read as the reverse complement.
GTTAAACCCATTGACAATCGATAGTTTCTACAATATATCACTAAATGAATACACTACAGCTTAATACTGAATATCAAGGCTACCAAATTTTGCAAAACGATTTTAGCGGTATTCGTCCCATTAGTCTCAAATGGCACTTATCTCTGGAAGGAAGAGTATGGGTGTTAGAACCAGATAAATGACGGAATACGGGATGTTAATATTCCTTTAGCAAAAGAAGCCACTAACTTTTCCATTTTGGTGTTGGTGCGTGTTAGGTCTCATTTGTGGTGCATCTCTCAACACTACACTTCAGCTTCAATCTGTTATCACTGGAAGTGCTGATAAAGAAACGAGCGCTCATAGCCGTTCGGTTATACGCAGCTATAAAACACACAAGAACTCAAAAACCAACAGTGGATTAAGTACCAAACTTGTCGTTTCTTATTCTCTCAGAAATGGTTCCATTGATTTTGAATAAAATGTCACATGTTTAAGATATTTCCATGACAGAGGAAAAGTCTGTGTATATACAGAAAGCCCCACTAAAAAGCAGGAAATTACAGCAACTGATCAGATCAGATGTACTACAAACTGCACAATACATGCACAACATAATTCATATACGATTACAAACCCCATACATATCTGAAAAAGCCCGCCTCGGTAGCGTGGTCGTAGCGAGTCTGCCACACGTTCAAGAGGTCCCGCGTTCGAATCTCGGTCAGGGTGAGTTACCTGGATACGGTTTTTCCGGGGTTTTCCCTTATCTTTCAAGGCGAATGTCGGGTAACTCTAAGCTCTATGGACCCCGGACACATTCCAGCATCATTTCACCCATTTCATTCATCGTCCGATATGACTTAACGTTGGAGGACGTAAAATTACAAATTGAAAAACAGTATTAAATATTGTATTAAATAACATCAACACTATTTATTTGCAGTTGCTGTGACAATGTATTTTCCATTTATTGTCAATGCAGAAAATAAAGCTACTATTAATATAATACCTCGGGAACAGCACTCACCTTATGTAGCTTTTGTTCCTATGCTCCCGAACGAATAAGTCTTGGTGTTTGCGTATACACTTGTGTATGCAAGGTGTACACAGGATTGCTCAAAAACCGAACTCACATAAATACTGGAATTTATCTTACAAATATGCGGCAACAATATGTTCAGGAAAATACCCCTAATACAAATTACTCCTTATATGGACTATTTTAATGATTCTGATTGTTTCAAAATAAACTAACATTAAATTATCACTTAATACTATACATCTGAGATATGTATATGACAAATAAAATGTATATCTCGAATTTTCTGCTAATAACCAGTGTTGTCGGAAGCTATTTTGTAAAGTTTTGTCCAACTGCTACACAAAATTATTGATCTCTTTAAAACACCAATTTCAAATAAATTATTGCTGCATCCGCCATTTCCCCGTTGTCCCTTATTATTGGTCCAAACTTTTCAGTACTTTTGTAACCTTTTAAGTATGTAGCATTACCGAATCTTTGCCACTTATTTAAGCCTCATGGATTGGTTACCATCGTGCTACACATCCCCTTGGCAGCTGCCTGTCAGCCTGTCAAACCACGAGCTTTGAGAAACAATGCAGTGAGACCTTTTTATGACAGTAGAACACAGGTCGTTGAGGCGCCTCTCCTGCCTAAGCTGTGAGATCAACACTTTTGCACGTAATTTAACCTTGGAATGGGTAATGTATTTGGCTTCTAAACTTTTTCCTTGGGTACGTGTCTCATTAGGATAATTTTTCCAAAGTTTTGAGATTTTCTACATTAAAAATGCTATTCGTGCAGCAGTGCAGAGTAGTATGGTAGAGCTTAGTACACAATGTAGTCTCTGTCAAATGGCCCTCCTGATGCAACTGTAGTAAACAGCTATAATTTGTCTTGGCCAAGTGGTCTATTACAGAACCATTTGAATTTCTTTTTAAGAAATTGTAATTTCAGAAAACTTTAGCACTTTCAGTTTTAAACAGTTTTGTAAGTGAGTTGAATTATCCTTGAGAGTTAACTAAGTAATGAATGGAGAAACCGAGTGTACTAAATTCCAGAAACTCATACTACTGCTATCATTAGGATCTTCAGCTTTTTCGTGTGCTAGTAATGGACTTGAATAATTGCTCTATATGGCATTGACGGATCCGCAAAATTATTAGGAGGCTAAATATAAAATTCATCATTTCACACAATTTGTTCACTTATTTTATCAATTTTAAATCATATATAATGTTAACTTTAAGTATATTTGGTTATAGGATAACTGTATGTATATTTAATCAGTTTAAAACCACGTTTATTCTTAATTCGAACCCAGTAAACTCATTTCCCATTTATTTTTTTATTTGTTTTATTTTACGTCCCCCAAAATTAAGTTATATCGGACGATGAATGAAGCAGGTGAAATGATGCTCTAATGAGACCAGGGTCCATACAGTTTAGCGTTACCGACATTCGTCTTTCAGGATAAGGGAAAATCCCGGAAAAATCTTATCCAGGTAACTCGCCCTGACCGAGATTCGAACTCGGGACCTCTTGACCGTGAGGCAGACATGCTACCACCACGCTGCCGAGGCGGGCCTCATTTCCCAGCACGATTCCAAAATAACCTCACTCGCCTGCGGACCTGGGAAGACGCTACGTCGAATCAGTAAGAACTTTGCCAATTCAATTAGATTAAATCGGTTATATTGTAATGATGATAACCTGTGATCATCATCTAATGCTTGCAGAGAGCAGGGACGTGATGATGGGTGGTTCAACAAACTTTCATTCAGTTGATTCTCGGGTTACCATGTTAAGTGTATAGAGATATAGCCACTCGTTTTTAAACATCACACAACTATTTAGCTATTGTTTGGGTAATTTGAAGTTACTGCGATATTGCAATGAAACAATTTTTGCAAAACTTTATCTCGATTGAAGAACTGGCTGGCGTAGAAATGGTTAGTAAGCTATTCAAAAATAAACGGTATGGTGACAGATGTTTGTGAAGGTGTGTATACGAGCATGGCATCTTCTCCTAGAACCCACTTAAGTGTTGTAGACATAAAACTAAAATTTTGAAATGTTTTGATGCCATTCATCCATCGTAATTTTGCAATGATATACATTCGCAGTCATAAAAAGAAAGTAAATAATTCTTCTCCAATATGACTTTGAGGAACCTATATATATCCCATATATATATCCATGTTATATTTAGTAGATAGAAAAGATATGCTTAGAAAAACTTCGTACGCTTGTGTGTGAAGAGCATGAGAGAGAGAGGGAGAGAGAGTGAATTGCGTAACGCAAAATATATATTCAGCAAATATCAAGATTGAAATTTCGCTCATTCAAATGTGCGAAAAGATACATTTTAAGACAATCTTTGCACCTCAAACTTCACTTTACATGACAATTTTTTTAGTTTTCTATATCTTATGAAGTGTCAAGAGGTTTAATTAAATAAATCACGGTCCTACATATTTGCAGCACAAATAAAATATATTTTTTGATCTCCTGAAAACAACCTGAGAAGTGTCCTTCATTTTATATGAATGATATATTTTGTGAACCGTAACAGATAGACAAAGTCTTACTACACATAAAACGTAAAATGTTAAGTCGCTATCCGGCTTCTATTCCCCGTGTTCATCCAGAGTGGAATTTTAATACGATTACTAGTGACCCACTTTTAAAAGCTTTTACTATTTATTCAGCGTCTGGTATCGCGTAACCCTCTTACTACAACGAAACAGGTAATAAAGCAGTTATGCAGTTATCTACATCAACAAGAAAGTACAAGAACGTGGCTCTGTAAGGAATCATTTCTAATGAACTGTGTATACAGGAAGGCAATGTAACACATGAGATGTTTCTTAATTTGCGACACTGATCACCACTCAGCGGCAAATGTGTTAATATTTAACAATAACATAGGTAATTTCTAGCCCTGCAGCAGTTTATACCTCAAGACCGCCCAAAATACTGCTGACAATTAGAAAATGTGATATAAAAAAGCGGGAATATGATTTTAAACACAATGAACACTGTGTAGGGAATGGCGTAGTACTCCTACCTCATCCATCTTCATCAGTCACCATATCCGAGAGACGGACAAAATTACTTTTTTGTCTCTCCAGGGGGGTTTATGGTCTTTAGTGATTTAAGCACATTTCACTTTCCAGAATAATCCTATCTACTGCTGAAAGCTTCCGGCTGGATGTGAAACCACTCGTAGACTTCCTCTTGAAACTCACAGCGTAGTTACAAAATATCCGCTTACCTAACACCTGCTTCAACAGCCCGAAAGATGAAAATTTGTAAAGTGCAGAATAGAAAAAAAATGCTAAGGAAAATGAAGTGCAGCATTTCCTATTTACGATGCTGCACCAATACCTGAAAGAATGAGGTTCGCTTGAAAACGAAACACCAATGAAAGTAGTTATTTTGTATTTCTTGTGGATTCCTTCAACGAAACTGACTTTTTTTCAACAGTCGAACAAAAGAGCTTTATCATGCTGCACAGTTTTGATACGCTGAAGAATTCTACTTCGCCTCATATCGCTTGCATTTGAATCCAGAAATTTGAATTTTAAGAGGAAAAATCCGCGGAACACTTAGAAATTATGATTAATTATTATTAATTATTATTATCATCAACACCATCATCAACTATGTCTATTTACGTTTACATTTCGATACACACGGTCGCGAACAAGCTGAATATATTAAACTCTCGAGTAATTGCTACAGCCAATGTGTTAAAAAGTGCAAGCCATTTAGTAACTTATAATCTAATTCGTTCGCATCTCTTGATTTCTTACACATTACTTTTTTTAGTACAGATGAAAGTCGCATGCGATGGCCTCAGTGGACGAGTAGCCAAGTTTCTGGCTTCTCAACACAAGAGATACCGGGTTGCATTCTCGGCTGCAACGGGAACATTTTCTTTAACAAATCATGCTGTACTTTCCGAAGAGTCCAAAAATATGAATGCAGAAGCGAAAGTGAGTGTATTTCATATTAAAAAATTACAAGATCAACGTTAAGGATCCCTTGAATTGAACGAGTCATAACACCACTAGCTGTTTTGCAAGAAACGCTATCAGTTTAAGAAAGCTATACATATGAAACACCAAGGCGACCCGGGTTCGATCCCATGCGACCGCAAATTGAGATTTGTGACGGACAACACGGCGCTGGGGCGGGTTTTATCTGGGAACTCCGGTTTCCCCCGCCATCTCATTCCACCGGTGCTCCATCTTCATCTCATGTATCATCAGTGTCATCGCCTGCGGTGCCGTATGTAGTAAAAGCGGGCGCTAAACACTACACACACATATGAAACACACAAAAAAAAAAATCAAACAATTGCATGAATTTAGATCTGAAATGAGAATAACCCAGTAAATTATACTGGCACCAAAACGCAGTGTACAACGTGTAAATTTTAGATTCATTAGGCAGTGACAGCCGGGAAATTTCTATATAAATCCAAAGTGACAGTCCACATTTGATTCCGAAAAACTTATACACCATCCAAACACATTACACGTACTGGAAATGCCGTTATCGTTCATAGGCTTACAAGTTAAGACTATCGCAGCAGTTAGCTACTTACCAGTCAGACTAGGGTCGCCGTTCGAGTTTACTATTGTATACCTTCGCTCAGAGGGTAGATGCTCCACCAAAGAAGCAAGTGAGCAACTCGGCAGAGGGACCTAAATACGTTGCAAACTTTGCAAATAGGTTGCAAACCTACGGACACCGAGAATGACGTCCAGGCCGGGACGAAGTGTCGGACGTGCGAGCTCGTGGTCAGCGTAGCACCAATCTACAAGACCCACGAGCCGGTGCCGACGCAACACTTGGGGCCCCGCCCGGAAGGCTTATTGGAGAGGGCGGCCGACCACCTGACTACAGAACAGCTGGAGAAGGTTCGACAACTGCTGAGCCGATACCAGCGCGTCTTCAGCCAAGGTGTCAGCGACTATGGCCGCACGGACCGAGTGCTCCACTACATCGACATAGGAGACGTCCGGCCTATTCGGCAACCATCCAGGCACGTTCCGCTGGCAAAACAAGCGGCGGTACGAGACATGCTGGAGGACATGAGATCCAGGGGAGTGATCGAAGGGTCTGACAGCACTTGGTGTTCCCCTATAGTCTTGGTGACGAAGAAGGCGAGCGACCGCAAGTCAACAGCCAAGGGTTCCAGTAAGGTGACCTGGTTTCTTTGTACCGCCCTACCCGGACCAAGGGACGCTGCCCGAAACTTCAACAACCACGGCAAGGACCGTACCGTGTGGTAAAGAGGATCAACGACGTGGTCTATCGCATCCAGAAGGTGTCCCGAGGAAAGATGTTGGTGGTACCTCGATCGCCTGGCCCGCTACGATGGTGCTATTCGGGACGACCAGCCTTGAGGAGGGAGCAGTGTCACGAATTCATTATCGGGATAGCGCGGCCGAAGCACAAAAAGAGATAGTGCAGCGTGGAGATAACGGACAGATAATGCGCTGCGGAGATAAAAGGGCTTGCCGAAACAGATAAATTGTACTTTTAATTCTACGAACCCACAAAGTCACAATATTATGAATGTGCAAAGTTATCTGTGCTCAAAAATAATAATTTCTTCACTGCCGTCTTTGAAGGTAATAAGGAATTGACATAGAGCAATAGAGCAATAGCAGCAATAGAGCAGGTTTGATACATAGTCTAAAACTATAAACGATTTCCAAACAATCGTCCTGCTTTCCATTATGACAAAGCATCCTCTCAAATTACAACACCGATAAATGCGCAAGGCTGTTCATTGATACGAGTTAGGTGTAATGAATAGAAAAATAGAGCGAGACTCTCTCACAATACATTTTGCCAGCACCGCAGCTAAAAGGGACAAAAAATTGCACACATTTGCATTCATTCCGCTCTACAGCCAAAGCGGTGCTTTTTAATGCGATAGTAATGAACTATTAGCCCATAATGCCTCTCTTGATGCTGCGTCAAACGAAGCGTCCATTTGCAAACTTGAGAAAGTATAACATGAATGAAACTGATAGGATTAGAAAAAGAAATCACATTAAAAGGTCACATAAATATCAATTTACATACTTAAGTTACAATCATTAACAACGTTAGATCTAGATGTCTATGAAATACCCCATCATTTCAAAACGCTTTTACTTCGAATAAGGTTCGTTATTTTTTTATTTCTAAAAACGATACGTTTTCGTAATATACCTAAGACGTTGGCATGACAAGATGTAGGAATAACATGACTATTCTATGAAACTGCACTGCACTGTGTGCAGCTTGGAAACTGTCAGTGATAAACAAAAACTATTCACACTCGTGGGATTCATTACAATCTGTGTCGACTCCTTTTGGTCAACCGTGTTTATCCATGAACTTAGCGTCTATCTTAAAATATCTGAGTACTTTTTTCGCATTCGTGACAGTTTATAATTGTTACTTGTATTACAATATAAGCTTTTAATGTTTTTATTACTGAAGACATGTAAAAGAGTGACATTGTAACGTGAATATTCCAGCAATGGAATTCCAACGTTGACTAAGTATTGTCGCGAACCCATTATCTACGATAGCGCAACTTGTATACACAAAGAGCCGGCAAATAAAGATAGCGGAGATAAACGACTTGCCGGTACAGATGAAATTACGCTTCTGGAAGGTTCGGATTTCGTCTAGTGACAGAACATTCGTTGCCTTGTTTATTCCATAAATATCTAGTGATTGTTACAGAACAGTCTCGAATTATCAATTAGGTATTTAAGGAAGCAACGACTCGCCAAGAAGCAGTCGTAAACAGAGTTGTAAAGGAGTAAACAATTGTAAAGGGGTGTAATCAGAACGCTGTTTGTGTGGTCATCGACCTTGGTAGATTGTGATTGTGTATGTGACGTAATGTTGTTACGTGAGAATTGAACAGAGTGTATTTCTACGGAAATAAAGAACATTTGGAATATCTGCAACTCGGACTTTTAATTCTACAAACCCACAAAGTCACAGTATAGTAGAATGCCCGAATTTTTAATTATGACTATCCATTTTCCCACTTACATTTTAAGTTAGCGGCTGCAAGACACTTACATGATATCTTCTTTAGTACAGTGGCATGCAAGAGAGTGATATCTATAATCAAATTTAAGAGCACAATCCAAATGACAATCGACATTTTCCCTATGGATTGTGGTTCCTGAAGGACGAATGAATATTTTTCAGATGAAATAGTCCGTTCTTTACTTGTACACTAGAAGGCTATATCTGCTATACACAGTTGTTTTTCGTGTCGTATGAACATTCTGCAATCTTTTGTCAGCATAATAAACTACAATATACAACCTTCTTTAAACAGAAACCTCCCCCTTAACGTTTAAACACTATTATGGGCACAAAAAGAGTTCTGTCTCAGGTTCAAGGGTTGTCATGTTCAGTTCACCTTTAATATTTAATGGAATTTCAAACACCGCCAAGCAGCGACTGCTTACTTACACAAAAGTTATGATATAACGCGTTTTATTGCTGTGCTTTAGTTGCTTATCCTGCTGTGGAATGAAAGATTCCCCGGGGTTCATGTGTTTTGGATGGTGACTTTCTTACCGTATATGTAATTCTCAATATTTCTAAGTGTGAATCATAACAACTGTCACTATTTTAACTTCTTTGCACAAATGCAAATGAAAAAAAATATGAGAAGTTAAAAGTACTATCACCTTGAATTTATTATATAATGCATGCTCAGAGTAAAATATATACTAAATATGTCCAGAATCCAATCATTTCTACCATAAGCAATGATTTTGTAATGTACCGAAATCACAGACTTCTGTTGCGATACAGAGGTTTAATGCAGCAACTCAGGATTTTCTTACTTTCATATTGTACCTTACTGTAAAATGTTACTAAATACCTCATAACGACATAGTAAGAAATTTCTTTGCCGTTGACTTTCTTATTTTTCCGACTTGAATGCTTCAAACGTAGTCCTTTCTGCGGGCTACAAAAAGCATAGGCTCGATTTATGGAAATGCAGCTCTAAGAAACATTCCCTGAAGCCCAGCTTGGATGAAGAAACTTCCGTTAGTTGAAGCTGCTGTTTGTTTCTGTGTTTTCGCCGCTCATCATCCGAAGTGTAGAGAGTGGAGTGTGAACACACACTCACACACACATCAAATCTCCAGAGTCGGAATTCCGTGCCAAAAGTAATTATGGGTTGTGGTCCGAACCAAATAAAAGACTATGTGAGCAACACACAACAAAACAAAGAAGTATTTACAGTTCCAAGTCAGCTGAGCGACACTTGCACTTTCTATGGAATTGCGTTATTTGTTCACATTATTTGTTGTAATCTGCAATGTTTTATTTTTCCCTCTAATACGACCATCGCTACACTTTGCTGCTCAACAACCAACAATTGAGCACCCGCATGCAATAATGGGGTAAGTCTGGTTACCCCATTTATGCCGAGTAATCCTAAATGTCTGTTCTGTAATAATGGTTCAGTATTATACTCCTAAGAACAGCCGATAGACTAGCTCGTGTTTTGTTTTTCTATGAGTCATGCGCTCAGTGGTTCATTACACTTCAACAAAACAGCAGAGAGATTGTAGCATGTGTTTTGTTACACTGCTGCATGGTTTCTACAAGTCATGCACTCAGTGTTTCATTATCCGTCGTAACAAAGCAAAATGAGCTCAAATTCAGATTTTATAGGTGATTTGCCCGTTGCTGAAGAAAAAAATAAATAAGGAGAAAGGAAGGGAAAGGCATACATACAATGTAAACTTTGAACTGTACTGGAATATAGTCATATAATTTTTTATAATATAATATATATTTGTACCTTTGAAGAAATGCTGTAATAAAATGTGTTGTGAAACAATCTCTAAAAAGAAACAAGAAGAAAATTTCACATCTTTTTGGGATATTGGAGACCATAATCAGCAGAACTATTTTCTAGCTGGGTTAATGAAGAAGAGTGAGATTAGGCTAAAACAACAAGTTCAAAGACAAAATATCGAAGATGGTGTTGGAAATACTTCATCGATGTAAGAGGTGAAAAATGAGGTGTATGTAAAACATTTGTGTATGAACAAGTGAATATCAAACGAATTGATGTACTTCAAGCCAAGAGCATCTGCTCTTTTGTGTTTCATGTTTTGCAACAGGAGCTTCTATACCAGATAAACCTTACAATCTTTTCTGATGCTTGCAGTGGGCAAAACAGGAATCAGACTGTAGTTAGATTTTTCTGTATGTTCCTGTGACGTTGCGAATCACCATTAAACATGTTTTTCCTGTTCGGGGGCATAGTTACTGCCAGTGTGATCAAAAGATTGCTACATATTCACAAAAAAATTAAGAAAAGAGGTCATTGAAACACCTAGCGATTACATCAACATAATAAAAATGCTAAGAAGCCTTCCTTCATTGTGTTAGATTATGATACAGCACTAATGTAGAGTAATCAGTTGAAGCTACCGAGTAAAGGACCTAACATTTCCAAGGCTCAAATGATATCCTACAAGCCCGATGGTACTTTAGTTCAAGAAAAGTACTCTAACATTGGATTATTAAAAACATACAACGTATGTTCTAATAAGAAGAAGCTTCAAGCTATGCAATTTGTGACAGCTCCGAATATTGGTGTTAAGAATGCCAAATTAGATGTCCTCAAATCCCTATCTCGTTACTTCTCAGAAAAAGGGCAAAATGTTTATGAGCAAATTTATTGACCAAGCAACCAAACCCCAATCACAACAAGCTGACAGCAGTTCAAGTGAGAGTGACTAGTGAGACATGCTTTTGTGACTAGTAAACATATTAAGATTAACAGGTGACTGCATTATAATATTCTTTATACCTGTAATTAAGTTTCTGGCTTCTAATTTGTGGTGAAAGTCAAAGTGTATCTAAAAGTACAGAGAAATTAATGTTTTATTTCATTATTTCGAATAAAGTTAAACTTTTCTGAACATCAATGCAACAATGGGGTAAGTCATTTTTCACCATTATATACCTTACAATTCAGTTCAGGTTCCATTAATATATCAGTAAATACATTCCCGAATGTTGCCAATATAGTTGCAATAATGTAGACGTCTGTTATTTAAATACCTTCTGAACTGTTTATTTGACTGTAGCTCAATTAGATGGTTTAAGATTTACCCCATTATTGCATGCGCGTGCTCAGTTTCTCTGATACTGCAGTCCACTACGATGTTATTTTTCGCAATCTTTCTTTAAATTACCAATGTTTTATTACGCGGCTCCTTTTTTGTGTTGGTAACAGGATTCAATTACTTAGTGTCAAATTTAGGCTCTTTAAATCGTCAGTTTATATGGAATCTCAAGGAGGTTAAACCAATACTGGTATACATCAGTATTTGCAATCCATAAAATATTGTAACATTCATGCTACGCATATTAACATTTAAAAATATGTTAACGGTAATTTGTGCAAATCTAATCTGAAGAATAGGTTTTCAGAGGTAAATATGAAAGCATTTCACTACAAAATGACTGCAAACGAAGTTATAATCTACAACTCAACGAACTGGTAATTGTATCAGTTGTTATTCTGATCAAATCATTAACGTAACTGCATAAGCTAAAATAGCTATACAGTCGCCGCATTGGAAATCTTTACATTTTAAATGCAAGAAAAATCTTTACTTAGACAATGCGCTCAGTTTGTCCTTCTCTCACCACTACACAAAAAGGCGGGTGGAGCTGCAAATAACACGATTCTAGAGTGCACAGCAGCAACTTCTTTTCATTAGCAGCCCAGGTCTCAGTGTGCCTCTGGTATTGGCGTACAGAAAGTTGTTTACTGTGTGTTGTTGTCATCCGATTTTTGATCTCAAAGCTGTCGTTGAAGGTATTTCTGCATCCAATACACAAAATGTGACGCAAGAAGCTCACTTGTGAGGAGAAGACTCATGCTTTTAACTATGTTACAGGTAGGTACCTCTGTAATTCGTATAGCTGCTGATATAAAGAATTCAAGATAAGCCATTTATGACCTAACAAACGCAGCAGCACCTTTGCCACGTGGCATCACACTAACTCGAAAGACAGGCTCAGGTGGTAAAAGAAAGACTTCTCCAAACACTAATGACCTTTTAAAACGTGAAGTGATGGCTAATCCATGAAATACAGCAGCAGAGTTAAAAAGGAATCATCCAGAAATGCTCGAAAGTGCTGCAATCCAGACTGTTCAGCATCGGTTTCAAAAGGACTTAGGTTTACCAATTCGGTGTGCTGTCAAGATATCTCTTCTAACTGAAGCTATGCTGAAGAAAAGAGTACTTATCTTAAAAACATATCAGTACTGGACATCAGAGGACTGGCGCAAAGTAATGTTTTCCAATGAAAGCACTTTCAAATTGGTCAGAGGAAAGCCCAAAAATATGAGAAGGCCAAAAAATGTGCCATGGTATGATCCAAAGTTTACGGTCAAAACTGTTAAACAACCAGAAAGTGTGATGGTATGGGGTGCATTTAGTGGTAATTGTGGTAAATGTGGCTAAAGGTGGCTAATGCTTTCTCCCTAAAAATGTAACAATGAAGAGAAGAAACTACTTAGAAGTGGTGCAAGAGCATTTAGTCACATTTTGGCCAATTCATCAATGTCAGTTCTTTATGCATGATGGCGCCCCTGCTCACAGAACAAAGATGGTTCAGAAGTTCCTAAAAGACAATAATATACCAGCACTTGACTGGCCTGATAACTCTCCTCACCTAAATCCAATAGAAAATGCTTGGGATCAAATGAAACATAAAATAGAAGGGCCGAAACCATCAAGTATTAAGGAGCTGGAGGACGTGTTGAAGAAGTTATGGGTGGAAACAGACAAAAAGTATTTTGAAAATCTAGCATGCTCAGGGGAATCATGAAGGTGATACATGTTAAGGGAAATATGACCAAGTACTAACTGTACAGAGAAGTTCAAAATAAAACCATGTAAAGCCAGTGTTTTTTGTTTTCATTACCATGTAAAGATTTCAGTTGCGGCCACTGAACAAATGCCGTTGCTCCGAATTTCTCAAAAATACAGAAGGAGGAATAATCAAATGAAATAGCAGCAGCAGCAGCAGCAAGAAATTAATTGTTTCTATTTATTTTCCTGTAACGTTTAAGTACATTCGAGAGGGCTGAGCGCTTTGTTCAGGTTCAACTTTACGTGTCTACAATTGTGTACATGACGTAATACATACCGCGATGCTAACTTCTCCCATATGTAAACCAGCATTTCAAATTTAAGTCTTACAAAGCCTGTGAAAGTATTTTATCTGAAGCCATAGATATCTATGGTTCTCAGGCAAGACATCAAGGTGATAAAATGGTCAGTCACCATGTTTACATCCATGATATCTTTTTGGCTGTAGATGTGGAGCAAAGTAAGTTTTCCAGAGCAGTTATTGTGGTGCCCGGAGTTTAACTTCTTTTGATAGTTAAAAAATCGCTACAATTTATTTACACACTGAATACAATGATAGGATTTGCTTCTTCCAATTCATAAAACAGTTGCGGATTTTCACATATTCATGTGACTGTACTAAAACTGAAAAGTTGTTTACTAAGACAACACCTACTAAAGAATTTTTTTCTTCGTTCTTATGAAAGCATAAAATGGTTGGTAATGCGAACTGACACTGGAAATGACACATCCCGTAATGTATCACTTCATTACGTTGACAAGCTATTGCGTAAAGAATAGTCAACTCAGCAGACAGTTCCTTCCCCCGTCATAGTATGCTAACAGCAGCTTCATTTCTCGAATATACCTGCAGCCACCGTCCTGCGCCGTGGTGTAGCGGGCTAAGGCAGCATGCCTTGGTCCCTAACTACGGAAAGCAGCCCGGGTTCCATCCCACCCATGTGGTGGGAATTTTCGGTCCCGGGTATAGGACCAGTGCCCACTCAGCATCGTGAGGAAAGTGAGGAGCTTGCGCTAGGTAAGCGACCGTGGTCATGAAAACCAACATTCCGGCTGGGGGATGCCGAGATGCTGACCACATCTCCTCCCCGTATCGGTTGGATGATCGCCCACCTCTGCCATGCGTATGTGGGCGTGAGGCAGGCAGTCGGGTTGGTAGGCCAAGGCTCTGCATAGGGCTGTCACGCCAAGGGTTAACATGCGTTATATGTAACAAATGTTATGGAGTTGCAGTTATCCGAACATATATCGAAACATATGAAGAAACTATAGTTGAAGTGACCTTAAACTTTCAGTTTAATACAGAAATTAATTAGGTGATATATTCAAGATATTATCGGGAAACAAACCAGATGCAACGACGGTTAGAAATTAAATTAAGTATACCTACTCCTCCACAGGAGAGTATGTCTCCGAGGAACGAGACGCAGGGGGTTGGCGAAGGTTCCCACACCCTCCCTATGTCAGTACAGTTACAGACCATTCAAAAACATTTTGATGGCTTCTACTTTTGTGAATGAATCTTCTCGGTTTTGATGTACAGAATGAATACGGCACATGATTTTTTAACGGTCTGCTCGCTGTGTAGCAGGCGTTCTCTGCCACACACATTCGCTGTCCCTGTCCCACAGCACATTCCTTACAGGGACAATCTTTGCGTTGCTATACTATAGTTCCGTTTCTCTGACCTAATTAGTTTTCTACACTCACGCCATCTCCTGACCTGGCATTTAATTTACTGCAGTCTTTTGTTCGGTGATGGGAATATCGGTAGTGTTTTGTCTTTGTTGATTTTTTTTTTCAAATTTCTTTAAGGTCGCTTTAACTTCCTGGATCATATCGCGACCACCTTTGTAAAATAATACAATTAGTAACATATATAAAAATTTACATTAAATATACAGGTTTACAATCAAACACAAAATATACACATTAATAACATTATGAAAACAATTTACATTAAATACAGATAACTGAAAACAAAGACAAGAAGATATTCATATAAGTTAACAACAGTATTTTGCAAAAAAAAAGTTTCATTACTTTTAGAGCATTGTGTAGATTATGAATTAGAACTGATTAAAGTATATGGCACATAATTTATATTAATTTCCAAATGTCTATATACTTTAGGTAAGTAAACAGATTGCGGCGTAGTTTGGAACTGTTTAGCAGTGTGGAGATATCCGTGTTGTTTTCTGTTTCTTTTGTATTCATTGTATTCTATGAGAAGGTGGTAAATGGTAAGGTTTTTATTACATCCTTTACACGTAGGCTGCGGCTGTCTTGAGAGAAGATATGAATGAGTGAGGCTGGAGTGACCAATTCGTAGACGGGTGAGAATGACTTGTTCATTTCTAGTAAGTGGCTTAGTTGGGTGAACAGCGGTGGATCCTTTTCGTACTTGGTGTAATTTTCCTGGTTGTTGTTGATTCCATTCAGATTTCCATGTTTGTACTGGTATTTTGGAGACATGATTTATAACATCTGAATATGGCATTTGGACGTTCGTTTGTTGGCGTAGTGATGTAGCCTCTTTAACAGCTTCGTCCGCTCTTTCATTCCCTGTTATTCCTTGATGGGAAGGAATCCAAATGAAAACCACGTCTTTACCAGCGTCGGTGATGTTACCGAATAGTGTCTGTGTGTCCTGAACTAATTTGTTTTGTGTTGTGCAGTGCTTCATGCTCTGCAAGGTACTCAGTGAGTCAGAGCATATTGCATAGCAGTTGTGGTGTGCTGTCAGTATGTAAGTAAATGCTTGATAAATGGCGTATAGCTCAGAACTGTAGGTGGAATAATAGTCAGGTAGCCGTTGCTGTAGAATTTTATCAGGAGTTATTATGGCACATCCAGTACCATGATCCGTTTTTGATCCATCAGTGTAAATAAACAGATAATTTCGGAAATTGTTGCTCATTTCATAAAATAGTGTTTGGTAAACAATTGCAGCGGTATTCCATTTCTGGTGAAATGATACGTCGGTATATATCTTGGGAATTTTGAGTTTCCAGTATGGTCCTTCATGGAAGTCCCTGGTCATTATGGGAGGGATCTTTATGCTCTTAGTATTTAAATAGTTAGCAAGTCGTTGATAGAAAGGTAACGAGTGCTTTTTTGTATGATAGGTTTTGTTGCTTTCTGTATCGGGGAAAACATATGAATGGATACTTGAATGAGGTCTTGCTGCTATTTTGATTGCGTGTTTTATGCTTAATTGTATTCTCCTGGTGTTTAACGGTGGTTGGTTGGCTTCTATCAGTAGGCTAGAGACCGGACTGGTACGATATGCTCCTAATATAATCCTCATAGCAGAACTTTGAATCACGTCCAGCAGCTTAAGTAACGCCGGTGCTGCAGAGTTGTACACAATAGCTCCATAGTAAAGTTTGCTTACGATTAAAGCTTGATACGTCAGTTGTAGGACATGATGATCAGCACCCCAATTGCGGTGTGATAATGTTTTTAATATGTTTAGGCGCCTTGAACAGTCTTCCTTTAGGTTCGAAATATATGTGTCCATGATAGGTTGTGGTCGAAGATAAGTCCCAATAATTTCAATTGTTTGGTTGTTTCAATGGGTTTTCCATATAGGTGGATGGTAGGGTTTGGAGGATGCATTGAACTTTTGGTAAAGCAAATACATTTTGACTTTTGCTGAGAAAAACTTAATCCTGTTTGTGATATCAAAATTTGTATCCTTATTACAGTGTCTTGTAGTAAAGCTTGGGTGGTTGAGATGTTAACCTTTACAGAAAAAGGTCCTATCATCAGCAAAAAGGCACGCTTTTACAGGGGGATGAATAGTGTTCGGTTTTGTTGATGTTTTTGTTATATTTAATTAGTGTTTATAACACTTCTCATAAATTTCCTGATGATGGGAGCGATGTACACTCCCGAAAGGTCTTTTCACCTAGCTTGTTTCCCGAGAATATCACCAATATATTTGTCGCCAGGAAAGCTTAAGGCCTTATTTTAATTGGGTGATATCAGTTAGAGACATTTATACTACTTTAAATAAAATAAATAATGGAAATAAGATAATGAGAATATAAATAATATTGATTAAAATAGCTAAGAATAAATAAATAAAAATCTTGGAATAAAATAAGATTTATTTTGAAAGCGGCAGTCGGGGTTGTTGAAGAATAAAATTTTAAGTAAAAACAAAACTTCAGTTCTGTGTCACATTTTTGTTGAACACCCACGCAAACGTCTCATCTCTCTACAAGATTAGCCTGGGAAATGATGCCAGAGATATCTTCTAGATTATATTCGAGGTGGCAACGAGCATCTTTATTTCGGCATCAAGTTTGACAAACCGCATATAGTTATTGCTAAACACAGTTTAGTTTCTTAAGGATACCAATCGTTAAAAATTGATCAAAAGTGTTGCCTTTATTGGTGCGTAAACATAAGAACATTTTCCTCTTTGAAAATATTAAATAGCAACCCTGGGAAACAGTGAACCGAACACGACATGAGCTTTAGGTGCTTCTTATTCAGGTCTAAATTAACTTTTAGAATGACCTGTGCCAAAAGCTGTAACTGTGGTATTCCGAGGATATAAGAAAAATACGGTAACCCCATTAGTTACAGCGTACTCAGGTATTTATAAGGTGAGCATATCTATCCCGCTGAGTGACCTTCAATGTCCGGTCTGTAACTTATTTTCTAACTTTTATTTATTTATTTAATTAATTATCTACTTATCTATTTCTTTACTTTCTCTACTACGTTCCTAGTTAAGTGTAGGATCATGCTCCACCCGAAAATTCAATAGCGAGACTTCACAGGAAATACATATTTTCGGACCCCTTGGATAAAAGTGAAATCTATTTTTTCAAAAATTGCTCTCAGTATCAAAATGTAGTTAAGAATAAAGGCAGTTTAATATAGACTGCCCCTTATGCAACATTTCTGTAAAATCGATTGTTTTCACACAAGATTATAGTTTCCCCACCATCGTAATTTTGGCGAAGCACTTTCGTCTGACGAGGCCATACACTGTGTCTCTCCCCTCACCGCGTGCTACATGTAGCGAAGTCACGCTAATAAAGAGACATCGTATGCATAAACAAATTGAGTTGTCAAATAATAACAAACGGCTACGGACAGAAGTCACCCATAGAGGCATTTGCAAATTTGGGGCAATTAAAATGATTTGAATTTAGCAACTAGAATACAACTAATACTTTTTCTACGAGCAAATAATATCTGTCGTTACTAGCTATCCTTCAATTGAGCTATAAGCGCAATGTTCTACACCTAGAGAGATATATAGCCAATTTTCCTTGGTCAATCACTTATTCTGAAATAATTACTTAGAGATAATGCCAAAAGCTATTTACATACTTATTTATTCGAATTCTAATAGCAGTCCAATGTTGGACTCTGTTACACCCACAGGATTTTCCAAGGCGAGAGCTCCTAGTTTTAAAAACATGTAATTAGTGTAAACCACATCAGTTTTGAATCACCCTTGCAAACTACAAAATCCTGTATATTCACACCAAGGAAAACAAATCAACCAAGTCATATTTCGCGGCACATTGTGGATAAATTTAGTTTTAGTTAAAGAAACTAATAAATGCATGCATTTTCCCCACAGATGATTGCTGATATGAACATTGTGACTAATTTAAGCTACAACTATTTATTCTAACAAACGAACAAAAAATCTGATAATAGAATTAACAATTAACAATTCTGCGATTTTGCGCATTCCTGGGTCAAAATCACAAAGGCAGTAACAAATTATTATAACTGTGCCGATTACCCATACTAATTTGTTGGAATGCAAATAAAACATGAAACGTATACAATGAGTACCATATGAAATATCAACACAATTACGTAAATTGCTGTAATATTTTACAACAGGCCAGATAACCATAATGTAACTCACATGTTATGAATGCAGTTCTGGATCGCTGACCTATGGCTGTATATATTTCGGCAGCTTACAGCAAAGTCGGTGTAAAGTATTGCACAAATTACTATATTTATGGGAAAAATATTCCCAATATTTCAGGACAAGGCGTAGTTAATTATCAGTATTGTGAGTGTTTCCGAAAAAAAACAGATTAAGTCATTTTATAGAGCTCTTGCAAGTATCACATTTACATTGGTGTTGGAAACGCAAAGAGTTTTTGTGAGTGAAATACGACACATTTTCTTTGCACACTGCTTAATCTTTAGTAAGTACTGGAAATAATGCAAGCCAACGAAAAATTCCACTCCCAGATTTCACTAATAATGCACCTGAATCCCAAAACAAGAGATTTAGAACAAGCTTTTGCTGCACACATATGTACCTGAACGATGTAACTCAAAAATGAAAAGTCGCTAAAAGCAAACAAACATGGTGTTTAAGGTCATCCACCTCCTTAGATACGACCCAAAGACTTCAAAGACACTCGTATATCCAAAAATACCCTTCATAAAATACATTTTCGAAACTTGTTAGTTTTATTTTCAAAAGGTCTTTAACGATTTTGATTAAAATGCCCTGTTATGTTTAAGATATTTTCTGTGAAGTAAAATCTGTATTTTGAATTTTCTGGTAACATAATCTGAAGAGTTCTTTATTCTCAAGGATACACAAGGCCGTTGTATTGTGAATGGTGACCCTTTTTTCATTTCCAATATCCATTTGGGTGCCTTCATTTCCTAACTTTTACTTAATCTATTCTGTTCCCCCCTTCCCTTTAAAATTTTCATTTTATTTCATATATCCTCTTTATTCACTTTCCCCTCTTTCTCCGTTTATCTCATCCGGTTCGCTCTTATTGCCAAATCTTCATTATAATTTCATAATCTTCTCTAACACGATTTTATTCTTGACTATAACGCCAGTTCCATGTCTATCTTCTCACTTTGTCGCTCTCACCAAGCGGCCCGGGTTCGATCCTAGGCGATCGCAAAGTGAGATTTGTCGTGGACAACACGGCGCTGCGGCGGGTTTTCTTCGGAGTCTCCGGTTTCCCTCACCATCTCATTCCACCGTTGCTTCATCTTCATCTCATGTACCATCAGTGTCACCGCCTGCGGTTCCGTATGTAGTAAAAGCGGGCGTTAAACGCTACACATTCATTAAAAAAAACTTAAAAAAAAAGACCATATAATTTTCTCCCTCGTAATGTTCTAAAAATGCTTCCGATTCTTCTTCCATGTTGTATAATTATCTGCTGAATTGTAAGACAAAAACTTATAGAATAACGCTCTTTATAAAATGAGTATTCAATAGATGTAGTAATGCAAACAATGCTATATAATTGTTGGTTTCCAAATAAGACCGTCATTACATGTGTGTGCAGTTTCGAACAGTAAGAACCATTGTTGTAACATTTGTTTATAACTTGGAACAAAACAATTAAATGTATCTTCCTTCAAAAAGTACATGTGTATACTATTCGCTTAATTTATATTTTCAAAGGACAACAAATAGCACGATAGTAAAGATAGACACATGCTTACTGAAATTAGAAGAAGAAAAAAAGTAATACTGAAAATAAGGAGGCATTTCACACGCGGGTTGCTCTGCAACGGTCTGTACATACGATACTAAAAGATATGCGTTTGGCGTGCAAAGGAATGCTCTCAGCGGCAACACTTTGCAATTATTGTATTACTAGCACAGATAGTAACTCAGAAAACAATAACATTCAATCCTCAAAAATTGTAACCGCCACTTGGAAACGATAGTCACAAAACGGGAGCAGGGGAAACAGTTGAGTATCAACTTTGCTACAGAAGCTGCACTACAATGCATTTCTTTCTAGGCAAGAACCACCACAATACACAAAGTTGGTCTCAATAAAGTTACGCAACTTCCTGTTATGCTGAGAGAATTAGATATGTGTGGCAGTAATACACAAACAGTGCGGGAAAAGAAACCTTATCCTCCATCACGGTAACACACCGTACCTAATCATCACAGTAATAATGCAGAAAAAAATGTGACGGAATATAATTTTTGTCGGGTAGGAACTAATTATCCAAGGTTAATGCCGTACAATACAGAGCTATTCTATTTCACTTCCGCGAGGCTAGCTTAACAGAGACATTGTGTATGACTATGGAAAATAGAACTGTTTAAATCCACATCTTACCGAGGTTTCAGCTGTTTCTTCATTTTTGTTGCACAGACCCTGAGAGAATATGATAACAGCGGCTTTACTACTCACACCACCACTTGAATACATCCATAGCACTTACCTGAAACAAAAGATAAAAGAAGTTAAAACTCTGAACATTACAACGCCTACCCAAAAAGTTAATTGAGAGCACTTTGATTTCAAAAGGCAAAATGTCTCCGGTAAGTGATTACTATTAGGGTCGTACACCTTTTGGCATTGGTGGTCGTTAGGCCATGGAATCGTGAGCGGTAGTTCCGCTGTTCAAAACCCCACATGGCTGTCCTCCATGTATTTTGTTTCGGGTTCTCTTCCGGCGTAACCTACAAAACCCGAAGACACTTTATACTTAGGCCTGGAACGATTCCTTTCCGTATTTCCGATTTCAATAATTTATCGTTTGATTTATAACTGTACATGACCTGTGGTACTGTAAGTAGTATGAACCAACATTACGCACATTTAAAATCAAAATTTCTAGTCAACAGACCTCAGCTTCGCCCGCAT
Organism: Mantis religiosa; assembly: GCA_030765055.1. NCBI lineage: Eukaryota > Metazoa > Arthropoda > Insecta > Mantodea > Mantidae > Mantis > Mantis religiosa. Next base: position 287,671,554 of record CM060948.1, on the reverse strand, counting down.
GCACTTAATCCGCCCCCCCCCCCCCAATGCTATAAGGAATCCGTTTCCTAAGTCGCGTACTGGATTAGCAAATGCACAATAGGACAATTTAATTCAACTCCTCTTGTTGTTTCATTTAGCTATCCCAAATCATTTTGCTTTCTGATTAGCTATTTCAAAATATGTATGTAGATACAATATCATTTAAGTCGTGCAAACATTTTAACACTAATCATTTCCAAAGCAGTTGTTCCGTTTCGTTTAACATTTCACTGCGTGATGAAAAGCTTTTGTTTTCGATTAATTTTGCATGTACTTTTTAACTACAAGACTAACTTACCCTCATTTACAGCTGACTCTCGTCACAGCTTAGTAAATTTGCATTTTTATGACGCTAACCGTAAATTTTTCCGCTTAAACAAACAAGAAAAGTAACTGCTTGTCTTCCTATCCCCCCACCACAAGGATTGAACAAAAGTATTCTCGTATGGAATAACCCTCATATGAATCTATGTTCAATACATTTATGTGAAAAAAAAAAACCGACATTTGAAGCCTTATTTAGACAACTCGCCCTAAACGAGATTTGAACTGTCCTTCAGGCGACTTTTAACATCGGAAAGGTGATGATCAGCAGGGAAAGTTTAGTGTCACATATAAAATTTTTACTTCCTATATTTTCTTTGCTACCTAATGACAAGACACAAAGGAAGTACAGTATTCCTACCAAATATTACATACCCAAAATTCAATGGAAATCCTTGTTTTGAGCTCGCTGAATTCATAAAAATATTTCTTAGAAAAGACTCTTTTGTCTGCATATATAGTTTTAAAATTAACGGTCTGCCAGCGTAAGTCTAATCGAACACTGAATGAAATGGTGCTCAAATGCCCAGGGTCCATAGAACATAGGAGTTACCCGACATTTATCACTGCGTGTATCTGTAGTTAAATTCCAAACTGTATATGTAAGTTCACCTTTGAAGGACTTCCTAGCACAGAGTGAAGCTTACAGGAAAAATGCTTTCTTAGAACTTATTTTCTGAAAAAATAGTCATGATTTTAATTCAAATTTCACATGTCCATACAATTTTTCATATGTTTAATAAACCGCATATTCTTTATGTTTTGGGAACTGTATAACGTTGTGGAACCAGTAAACCAAATATATACAAAACTTAGCACACGAAACATGTAGAAATGTTGAAACACGCATTTTTCAATTATTTTTCTGAAATTAACTATATCTGAAATATCTATTGCTATGGGTGAATCTTTCAATGATTTATCATTTCTAGGCGTGCTGTTAGATTCCGCTATTTCTCGCAAGATCACGAAGGGTATATAATTTCTATATTACATATTCTATGTTTTATTTTATCATATTTATAGCAGTTTTAAATTTTAAGTGACTTTTGAAATACCTGTATATTTGTTACACTTAAAAGAAATATAGGAGTTCTGGAATCTATTATGTGTTTCAAATGGGAAGGTGTTTGTCCTTGAGGACTACTAGGTGAGCAACCAATCGGAGTCTTGCGGTGTTGTATTGCATTCCCCCTAAGTGGTATGTGATGAGTGACAAACTAATCGATCTCTAATAAAAACTATCCGCGCTAAGAGAAAAATTCAGATTTTAAAAAACTGACCCATGAGGAAGGAGACAGTAATGTATTTAACATAACCGTAATAAATTATTTTTAGCTCACATAGTTTTTCTAATACAAATAAATTACTTGATACCATTACATTATAACAACGCATTGCGACGTAAGCACTGTATTGAACATCATTATTGGTTGGCATGTATGCGTGAACGTATGTTTGAAATTACTCAGAACTAAAACGTAAACATTTGACATGACGTGATGAAAGAAATATGTACTTTGAATAAGCCAAGGTGTTTATTAAATTCGATGAGAGGAAACGATACACTTCTTGATAGTCTAGCAGAACGTGTCTGGTCACATTATATCTTTGTTAATAAAGAGAGAGAGTTCAAAGCATCATTATTCAGTTACACTTCCATGAAAAAGTGTATCAGCTGGATCAATGAGACGCGATCCACCTCCCCTCCCCCTTACTACTGCTAGAACAATGTAATAGAGTTAATGTGGGCTCAAATTATGTTGCAAACAGAAATATGTTTAAACTGACTGACGTTGAATGACTTATTCACGAAGAAATTGACAAGGAACACAACAAGACTAGAAAAACTGCGTGAGACATCAGATAAACTACAAGAAGACGAGTTTTGGAAAGAAATAGCAAGTAACGAGATTTTGGGACCTATCATCATAAATTTGCAGTACTCAGACGTTGAAGACAATGACAATGACGAATTATCTCTTAAAGTAAGTAACATTCACAGCTATACGGAAACACCGCTGGTATTTTCGTTGGATTAGAAAAATAAGTAATTCATAAACTATAATTAACTTTAAACTAAATATTTAAAACATTTGCGTAATATACGAATATTTATGTTGCAATTGTGACTTCAACAATTGCATTATTATAAAACTTTGGAAAATTCAGTTTGCTTTCCCTAGCGGCAGGAACACCCGCAAGTGTGCGAAAGAGAAAGGGAAGTATAAAAAGAATGGGGTTAACGAGGTGGCAACAGTGAAGGCTCTAACGCATCTGATTGGCTACAGGCGAGAACTCTTCCCAATTGAAACACATAATAGTGGAAAGAACGGTCCGGGTGCAGTATGCCTATGCTTTGAAAAAGGAACTTCTGAATTTCGTTGTCCATACTCCAGTGTCACAACTTGTGCTTGATCATTGCGCTACTTTGTTTCTATTCTCTTGCGTTATCGCACCGTTTTATTTCTGTGTTTAACCAATTCAAACATTAGAGAACCTATTAGATACCTGAAACACATTCATATCAACAATGCAAACTCCTGTAAACAGAAGGAGCCGGTTATTTCTTTAGCTATTGGCTGACCTGAAAAAACAATCGAGGAAACTATGTACATACAATTTCGGTCTTTTATGGTATTGTTTAAAGTACGACTGCATAAAAGACACGAGAAAGCTGTTTATGTGTCCGATAACAAAGCCATCTGGAACCTCAAGATGAAGTGTGTCAATAGATATGTGTAATGGAAGTCAGAAGTAGTTAGTAAAATAAATATTCGTGACAATAATTCGAAGTAAAGCGACTATGGAAAGTCATGTGAATGTTAATGTAGAGGGCTGGACGCACTGTATAGGAGAGAGGAGCTTGTGATACACAAGAACGCTAACTCAGCACATTAATGCTGGTTGGAGTGCTGTATTAACACACTCCATTAACACCGCCTTGTGAGGGAAGATACACAGTCGCTGTTGCGTTCTTTACATACATCATGTAGTGCGTCGTTTTTAATCAGCGATACGACCCCATCTCCTTAAGGACAGGAATCTCACCTTCACCTCTTTTGCAAGTTTCGTTATCATTTTACTAAAAGCAAGGTGCATGTAAGAAGAGGAAAGTGATTCAGTAAATTGTGCGAAGTGAGAAATGTTACATACGCGGAGCGTTACACTTTCAATTTGCTGTTAGCTTCCACATGATAAACAAGATTGCAAATTCAAACACAGCATTACATTTCCGTTGCGTTCGCAATATTTTACGTCTCGTATGCTGCTGTTCACTGCACATTTTTTTAAATAACATGCCCCAAAATGGATCATTTTAACAGCATCTACATATAAATAACTACACTTAATTAACTATCTAGCGATTTTCGAAATATTCTTGTTGCATACTGAAGCTTCTCCATGCACTCTCATGTAGATTCTACGAGGGCTGTTCAATAAAGAATGATCACAATTTTTACGGACATAATTGTGCAAACTAATATTCAGTCTTACGATATTCTGTTAGCTTAATGTGAAACAAACACGCCGTAATAGATTCATTGTTGATACTACTGGTTCCTGCCTGTGAGAACCAGGCAAGTTCAGGCATGTTCAGTATCGCCTACCGCTGCAATGGAGGTAACAGGCAGTTAAAGTTGATGTTAGAGAAAGATCTGGAATTTCTTTCAAACGTAATCACTGCTGATGTAACTTGGCTACATCATTTTGATCCTGAGAGCAAACAGCAAAGCTCAGTGTGGAAATCTCCTTCATCATCAACCCCCAAAAAAGCAAAAGTGGTTGTTTCTGCTGGGAAAGTTTGGTCAACTCATTCTTTGATTGTCATGGAATGGTTTATCAGTATGTTGTATCTGTACACACATCAGTAACTGGACAATACTATAGGGATGTCCTGAAAACATTGTAAGTCCAGATCAGGCGCAAAAGACCACATTTCCGTGAAGCAGGCTGGACGCTGCACCACGATAATGTGTGGCCGCATATTGCCAATGTTGTTTCTGAATATCTTGCAAAAATCAACGTGAACTGCATCCCTTACCCTCCCTATAGTCCGGATTTAGCCCCATGTGACTATTTTCTATTCCAAAACTTGAAGAAACGCCTTCGTGGGAGGCATTATTCTTCATCAGAAACAGTGGTGAAGGCTGCAGAGGCGATTTTGAAGGATCTCTCAAAAATGATTTTCAGCATGTCTTTGAAGACTGGTGGAAGCGCTGGGACAAGTGCATCGCATTCAGGGGAGACTATTTTGAGAAGGACCGTCAAAATTATGACGATGAGTAAAGCGTTGTCAAAAAAAATTGTGATCATTCTTTATTAAAGAGCCCTCGTATATAGCATTTTAAACAATTCTTATGATTACCTTCTCTACCACGTATGTAAGAGGTAGAGAATGCATTGCGTTCCACCCAAAAGCTCGATACCAAAATTTCACTAGAAATGGATGTTTTGAAGTCCCTTTAATCCTAAAAAAGCATATTTAGAAGAAGGTTCTTATGAGTCTGTACACAGCATTAAATCAAAACCAGTGGCGGTCGGTGAATTTTATAACAAGGGAAGCACTTATAAAAAAAACTACTACTATTACCACTGCAACTGATTTTTTCTGCGACAAATGATAGAATTACATCCACTACTCTTTCTGCTAGTACCACTACTAATATAATAATAACATCCACAAAGCAACACATGAAAGCAAAGATGACCCCGAAGATTATGACAAACCGCTAGAGCTAAGAAACTGCCACACCCAGCAGATAGAATAGTAATAGCAGAAGTAAAGGATTCGTTTTCATATGCTATGGAAATATACACAGATGGAAGTAAAATACAAGGCAAAGTGGGAGCGGCAGCTGCATTTTATAAACATGGTACACTAATTCATACCATGAAAAATAGACTACATGGTAATTGTTCAAACAACCAGGCAGAACAAATGGCCATCCTAAAAGCTATAACCAAACTAAACGACCTAAATATTGCACTACAAGAAAGAACAGTGGCAGTCTTAACAGACAGCAAAATTACTATTGGCTTACTAAAGAACAACAACCACCACAGCTATATAATAGAGCTTATCAGACAAGAAGTGAAGAAACTCAAGGAACTCCACTGGCAAATACACTTTGGATGGATTAAAGCCCATGTGGGAATCCCAGGGAATGAGAAGGTAGACAAACTAGCAAAGCTGAAGAGGAATATAGAGATATATATGTATATAGATATACATTAAAAACCCCAAAACTGCTATTATTGGTAAAATCAAAGAACAAGGACTAGGGAAATGGCAACAGGAATGGACGAGTACAACCAAAGGGGCAGTCTGCAAGACCTTCTTCCCATCGGTTCATCAGAGAATGAAACAAAGAATCAATATGACGGCTTCCTTTGCAGCCATGGTTACTGGGCATGGCATACTAAAACCCTATCTCCACAGATTCAGGATTATAAATGATGTTACATGTTCCTGTCTTCAAGAGACCCAAACTGTTGAACATGTAATCTACAGATGTAGAAAACTACAACACCAGAGGGACACCCTAAGTCAACAACTAGCAGTGAAACGTGAGAAGTGGCCAGTTGAACCAGATAAACCGATTGAGAAATATTTTAAACAATTTGAAAAATTTATAGAAGCAATAGACTTTAAAACATTGTAAATAAAACAGTGTAGAATAAACACTGCATATAAACTGCAGTAAATAAAAAAGTATCAACAAGTAAATTGTAAATATTTATAGTTATAAGAATAGTAATAAGTTAGTGCTAGGTACATAGTAGGTAGTAATTGACAAGATAAAACAAATGCATATGGAACAATATATATATATATATATATATATATATATATATATATATATATAAAGAATGGGATCTCGATAGGCATAGAGCCATATTGCTAGCAAGGAAAGAAAATGAATAGCCAGAAGCTGTAATATCAAAAACATGAACAAAACTTTTAAATATTTAACTTTATTATAACTACAATAGCAGTAATACAGAAATGTATATTTATCGTAACTGCAAAGACTATGATGTAAAAGTATAGTAAGCAAATTATAAATAGTAAAAAAAGCAATGGAAGTATAGCATGTAGTATTGCAGTATTGTAAGCAATGGAACATGCTGTTGATGTCAATAAATGAATAATAATAATAATAATAATAATAATAATAATAATAATAATAATAATAATAATAATAATAATAATAATAATAATAATAATAATAATAATAATAATAATAATAATAATAATAATTAATAATAATAATAATAATAATAATAATAATAATAATAATAATAATAATAATAATAATAATAATAATAATAATAATAATAATAATAATAATAATAATAATAATAATAATAATAATAATAATAATAATAATAATAATAATAATAATAATAATAATAATAATAATAATAATAATAATAATAATAATAATAATAATAATAATAATAATAATCTCATAATAAACCAACCTACTTAAATTTTCTTCCCCTACTTGAAAACCAATTCAGTCCCTCTCTTGTTTTTGGTAAATTCATCTATCACTAATCTGTAGAATTCCTCTTTATTTTCCGATGATTTTAGTTTTAGCAGATTTTTCTCAATAGCCAGCACAGAAAAATTTGCGAGTCTTTGCTGCCCTTGGGTGTTTCTGCAGCAAGTATGAATTCGACGAAGCGCCGAAAAAGAACTTTGGGCACTCGCGTTCGACGCTGGGATTATGGAAATCAGTGCGCACAACTTGAGTTCACTAAAAGCGGACGATGACAAACCATCAGATTTCACATAGTTTTTGAACTCCCATCGAAAGGCACTCATTTGAGGTATAAACTACACTGCGTTCACTTCTAAGGCGAGCAAAATCAAAATACTGATCATAACTTTCTTTCAGTGAACAGAATGCTTCTTCAGAAAATTTTGTTATATTATTTTTGTCAATTAATTGTACAAATTTAACTTTTTCTAAACCTTCATACCTAATTTGAATTTGATTTTGTATATTATCAAATATTTCATAACAGATTCGGCTTTGATCTTTTTGATCAAAGTCGTTGTTTTGACGTTGTCTTTTGTTTGGCAGTTCGTAATTCTCATTACATTTATGCCATACTGTACCAAATTCGTTTCTCTTTTCTCGTAGAGTGACTTTTGTTTCCCTTACTTTGGCAGTGGAATAATTTATATCCAAAATTTTTGTCTGCAGAATTCCAAAATGGGCATCAGTTAAGCAAATATTTCACTGAAAATTAAGAGAAGAAAGTGTAATTCGAAATCAGAAAGAACATTTTTAAAACCTCGAGCTTCATGATAAGTTTCACTATCCCACTGGTATTGATTATCGAAAATGTTCTCCAACAACTGAACTAATTCTTCGTTATGTTCCCGAACAGTTTCAGCCAGCATTCCATTACAATTCCATTATGTTGGACATAATTTGGGAAAACTTTTTTTTTCACCTCCATATCTAATTCAGCAGTTCTTTTTGTAGATTTGGAGAAGAAAGAAGAAAAACTACTTACCGCCATGAAAAAAATTGCATTCTTTTATGTTGGATGTTGTCTGTGAAAGGATAATATGCAATCTATGAGCAAAACAATGAATAATTAAAAGCATCAGGTTATTTTTCTTTTACTCTTTTCTGTAAAACACTAACTTCCCCCGACATCACTGCTGCTCCATCATAACATTGAGCGACCAATTTAGAGCCATATTTAAACTCGTCCATCATATGGAATACGTATTTTGCTAGTGCCTTAGCACTGCGATCTCTGCTTACATCTGTAGAACCCAGGAACATTTCTTGTATCTCATTGTCCGATACCAGTATTATAACAGTTAACAGTTGAGAGTGAGCAGGTATGTCAGTGGTTTCATCAATAATAACTGCCACACATGCAGACTGAAATATTTCATTTTTATTTCATCCATTAACACCGTGGTTACTCCATTAGTATGGTTATTTTGAATATGGTTTGGCAGAACCGAGAACACAGTAGCTTTCTGTAAATTACTTGCCAGGATGTCATACTTGCTTAAAACAGAATTTCAAAATAATTTCCACGGTTCGCAGAATCTTTGTCTTCGGCATGCCCTCTGAAGGGAAGTTCTTGTCTTGCCAAGTATACTACGGCATCAATAAGACGTTGAATAACATTTCTACTATTTTTGAAAATTTCATTATGTCTAGGTACCGAAAGTGGTGAGTAGAATTTCAGCCGTGATATGTGCTTGTGACTGTTGCTGAAACTGAGTTGCTTTTAGCAGATTATTCATATCATCGAAACCTGAAGTATTCCACACACCCCTCTCGTTTGAGAATAAAATGTAAAGCCAACAAAGTTTTAATGTCTTCTTGCATCCATCTAACCAGTTAATTATTTTGCAGTGCTCAGAATTAAAATGCAGTATACATTGTTTTGTCTTGGTTTTCACATCAGGTAATTCAGGCATCGGTCCATCCCCCGAAAATAAGGCCACTTTTCTTCAAATTTTCTCGAACTCAGTCCCCACTTTAGAATTGTTTCTAACACAGTCACATGTTTCTCCCTTTCGTCTCTCGCTAGCGTCACTTTCCATGCTTGTCACTCACTGAGTGACCAAAAATTTCCTACTTTATGCTCAGCGTGGAGAATGACTACTCGGCATGCATTCCCTTCGCAATCTGTGGAGAACAGTGATCTCTATAAACTTTGACAATTATATTTATAAGGGGAAATACCTACATAAAATTAATTATATTTATTTAAGTTAATTAGGTATGATAATGAGGTTCCAAATGCCGACGAAAAGAATAATGAAAACAATTAGAAACTCCAGAAACTACACCTTACAAGTATGCGATTGGAATATACAGACATCTCATTCCCCTTGTCACACGAGGCTCCACGAAAGATTCCGACTTCAGGTTCGGAAAAGATCAACTGCATGCATATGTGAACTATCTCCATGCCGTGACGTCTTATAAATCTGTCGCAGAACATCATATTACAACATATGCAACATAAACAATACGTTATCACATTCATAAAACTGATGACAGTGAATTTAAACTAAATATATTATTCCGAACATAAAAGAAAATTTTATCGAAATCGATGGGAATGAGTCGTTCCCTTCGTTCCATTGACCGACCGCCACTGGCCAAAACTGAAAAGTCCGTTAAATACCAAACTTCGTATTTAAGTCAGTATCTTCAACGGATGCGACAAGCAGATTTTTAAGAAAATACCCCAACCGACATTACCCTTGAATGGAACACTTTTCGACCTTCTCAAAAATGTGTTTAACGAGTTTGAGCAAAATACCATATGTTTAAGATATTTTGATGACAAATGAAAGTAGGGTATAATCAGTTAATTTTGTGATAGCATTTGTTTTACCACAGCACAGTTGTCATTTCAAATGTTTTACGAATTCGCCAACTGGTAGGATACAGGCAACTAACAAGCTCTCATGCTCCACCTGCAAACACCTCCAGATGTATTCGTGAGAAACAACTTCGTGAAGAGGTCAGTTAGCTCTAGTGTCATTTTTCTGTTGGCTGAATTAGTGCATCTCTTTCATTTAACATATACCGATATAACATAGAGACCTCACATGAAAAAATCAGTTGCATGTAGCATTTTTCGTTTGAGTTCTATAAGGTTAGCATTTTGATGGTTTCCCTTAGATTTCTGAACGAAAAGGGCGCTAAATCGGACAAAGGCAAAGCGCCCCTTACACTTCAGAAATGCCGAAAGCATTGCGATTGGTGGACGAAGGGTGGACACTCTATAAAGGAAGTAAGCGCTCGGAGTACTCTAAAAGATTATTGTATTAAATGTTTAAATTATACAGAAAGTGCTACACTTTCCAAAATTGGTAATCCTTTCCACCTGATCTTGAAGTAAAGGTGGTGAATTACATTACCACAATGCAATCTTTATGATTAAGACATACAGTCAATCAAGACTCGTTGCTTATAGGGTTGCTGAAACTGCAGGAATTGATTAATCCTTTTCAAAATCAAATCACATGGCAGGATAGTACTGGTGGGATAAACTGAAGTAGAGATATAATCCTGGACTCGGAAGCCTAGAAAATCCCTCATTTAATCCAGTATCTACGGCAACCCGAAAATTCCAGTAAGCCACAAAAAGTGCACGGACGCAGTAATGACCCTGCTGCAAAAGTAATTTCACCTAGCCAGAACATGTCATTAACAATGGGAGTGAAACCAAGGTCTAAATCCCTGGAAAGTAACGATGACAGTTGTACCTTGGAGGCTCTTATACAAATGGCGCAAGGAAGACGAATGGTGCAGAATGTCCTTTTTGTCACGTTTGTCATAATGTGATGTACCAACAAATTATAGACAAATTCTACTTCATGTGCAGTCAATGTGAGGACTCAGCCGACAGTGATTAAAGCAACCAGAGAGGAAAAGTCAAGTCGAAAAAAAAAGAATCAAAAACATTACAGAAGTATTTTGTAATAAATGTTGCTGTATATAAACAAAAGTGTACAGAAGCGCTAAACATTTCTTTTCAAACATTTATTTATAAATTAAAGTTCGTTTCAAAATATAAAAGGTATTTAATTATGAAAAAAAATTACATTAGCAGTGACTAACTTCAATGATATCACGGAATTGCTTAAATATCACGGAGTTACTACTTCACTAATATTTGCTCATGAATTTCTTAAACCTACGACTTTGTACTAGAAACACAATAAAATATTTTGCCACGAAATGATTACACGCTATCGCAAATCATTATTCTGGACTTGAAACACAATAATTGTTTGAGAATAGTCTTAGAAGTCCTCTTCATTGTACCTGACGTTTGCATAGTTGGATAACCGTAACAGATACTACTATAGAAAAATTTAGATCTCGTTAAATTCATGATAAATGTTTATTTTTCGGAGATAACGTTTTTACAATATTCCTTGTTATTATTTTGAATTTTTCAGCGCTTATATTTTCCTCAAACAGGAAGGTTATGAATGTTCTGGTTATGCAATTGTTCATAAATTTTATAAATTATAGAGAAATGTAGACTCAAGTTTCAGCATTAGGTTAATTTCACATTCCAGCCATTGCTATACTCTGTAATTGTCCTGGTTCTTTTTGTGCGGTTATGTGATATCTACAGCACTTCTGCCCGCACAATATACACCTGCAGTGTTGATCTGGCTCGTGAAACTTCTTGTTTTACATATCTTGTGAAATCCCTGTATGGAGAGTCGTGTTGTGACGTGGCGCTGCGTGTTTCACTCTATAGTCCATCTGTCATCCATCGCTGGTGCGGTGTAGAAGTCCAGGTCGATTTCACTTTTTTTTTTCTTCCCCTGATGTTTACTAGGGTCCTGCTTGCATCTGTTGATTGTAAGTAGAAATGTGCTTGTGTGTCTTCTATGAAGTACGTCAGCCTCATTATTTCGTATACCATCCGGGATGGTGCTGTTTTTCCAACTTGGGTAAACACCTTCATGAATGTTGCTTTTATTCTTTATTTTCTGATCAGGTCTGCGATCTCAATGCCATATGTTATCACTGGCGCTGCTGTCGTCTTGAAAAGTCTCATCACCGTGCAAGCTGATATGTTTCCTATGTTTGGAATGTGTACGAGGCCCTGATTGCTGCTGCTGCTGCTCTGATAGAATGAATATACCAAAGAACGCCACAGTTGTCTGCAGTGTTATTCCCAGAAAAGTATAATTTCCTCCTTTTTGCAGTGGCTTCTTGTGTCATGTTATGTTGTCTTCGGTTGTTGACTTTCCCCCTTTTCTGAAGGTCATTTGTGCTGTCTTTTCTTCGTTTATCTGTAGGCTGTTTTCCTCCGCTCAGGTCTCCACCTGTGTATTGCGCTTTGTACATTCTCCTCCTCTGCCATTCCTATCACCATGTCGTCTGGTCACGCAATGAGAACGGAATGTTATAGTCATTGTGGCGATCACCTCGTAAACGATTTAGTATCACTTAAGCCTATGGCATTCTTCTATTCCTTTTACCTATAAGGCAATATGCAATTAAACTATTTCTACAAACATTTAGCTCGAGTGATATGAGGTAGATCGAAGCATAGGCGTTTTTAATAATAGCTTGTAGAAGAGAAGTGAGTACAGAAAGTCATGTAAGTACACATATCAGTTTTCGTTAACCCCTAAACATATGATGTGCTATGTGTTGTGTTTTGTTTTCCGCATGCAGCCACATCCATGCAGTACTCTGAGATTATTTCTAGTAAAAATGCAGTGAGTAACGTGACTTGAATAGAACTGCTTTTTATATTCATAGTAGACATTAACAAACTATAAGGGAAAAAACGCTTTGTGAATGAGACACCTCAGTTGCTTTATTTTAGAATAGTGTCAGAATGTCTCTCTAACACTCCCTGGGCACAGAGTACAACTTAGTGAAAAGAAAAAGTACAGGGCTAGTGAGTCCAGAAGAAACGAGAAGTTAGTGACTGATAACAGATAGTAGATAACTATACCTAGTTTGGTATTTAACCGACTTTCCGTTTTGAGTTATGCTATTCATACAACCACGAATCTCTTCCTTACTCTTTCTTTTAATTCAGAGCACCTCAAAATGTATATTTGCAATGAATTCTCAGTACCGAATTTTCGTGAAATACAATACCTTTTTTACTTACTATGTACGCAGTGGAGAAATAAAAAATACATCAAAGTATTTAACTGTGGGTATTATTGTGGGTATTATTACTCCCTCAGTAGTGGGCTGAAATTTGAAGTCAACTACAAGTAATGTGGACTGCAATTATAGAACCTATCTCGGAAACATAAAGGGTACTCGATAAAAGCACCTTACCTCCATGTTCCTCATAATTAGATGCTAAATACATAAAAAGCACATAGCCGCCATGTTAAATCAATTTTCTTTGTACTACTGGCTTTGAATTGATCCAAAGTTAGAAAATAATTTTAAAAATACGAAAATTCATGGAAGTGACTGTTTATATACTGTCATTTTAACTATTACCAACTAAGATCACACACGTATCGCGTATATATTGTTAACACGGCTTCCAACATATTATCAAACTAAAAAAAAAGTGTTCATACCTTTACCGCAGTACACCGTTGCAAAGAACGCACATTCCCCGATACTGAAGTGTAACGAGATTGCCAATAATGACCCCAAAGTCCTCATCCCTCCATCTCCGAGTTTGGAATCAAATACTCCTTCCAGCAAATACGAAACCTGACACAGAGAACGTAAATCAATACTGGAGGAGGGGAAATTTCCGATACTTTGCGTATGACAAACAAGGGACTACCAGCATTTGGGGCGTGTTTACAGTTTTATTAGATTAACATGATTTGGAATACTCTTTAAAATTTGCAGCGTGACAATGAGAGACCTAACACTTCTAAAAAAATCTGTTGCACCAAAGAAACATGAAGTTTGACAAGCAGTTCTAACGATTTAAATAGTGCTCTGTAATCAAGGACAAGTTTGCCACGAGTAGGCAAGAAAACTTGGATGTTAATTCAAACTGTTGAAGAGCTGCTTTGAAAACTGTCTTAACAAAAGAATATCTTAGCTACTTCTATGCCTAATTCAGAACATTTGAGACAGTTAAACGCAAATGTCATTGAACAATAGGTGGCATGTAACAATTAACCTGCATTGGGAAGTAAGATCAGTTGAAACCTTATGGAAACTTTCAGACTAATAAACAACTGCCACACATAGACGATACCAGTCTTATCTCTTCATATAAAAACCAATGTCAGACAATCCTGTATTTGTATATACATTTTAAATATGATGTTCATGTGCTTGCCAAATCGAATAATTATGGTCCTATGATGGTAAAACCTCCATGCTTCCGGATATTGTTGTCATCGAACCTCATATTCACTTTCTGGGAAAATGTACTAGGTATTCACAACATTAAACACTAACAATAACGATGTAGTTCTTAGCTTAATGTATTACGCCATTTACGGCAAATAGCAAATAGCCAGCAACAGTTTAAGCCGCTACGGGCGATCTTCGAGGCCACCAGTCACTACGAGTGCTGTTCAATAAAGAATGATCATAATTTTTTTACGGTCATAATTTTTCGCACTAAAATTCAGTCTTATTATATTCTGTTAGCTTAATGTGAAACAAACAAGTCGCAGTAGTTTCATTGTTGGTAATCCTAGTTCCCGCCTGTGAGAACCAGGCAAGTTCAGACATGTTCGGTATCGCCTACCGCTGCAATGGAGGTAACATGCAGTTAAAGTTGATGTTAGAGGAAGATCCGGAGTTTCTTTCAAACGTAGTCACTGCTGATAAAACTTGACATCATTTTGATCCTGAGAGCAAACAGAAAAGCTCAGTGTGAAAACTCCTTCATCACCAACCCCCCAAAAAGCAAAAGTGGTTGCTTCTGCTGGGAAAGTTATGGTTATCTTATTCTTTGATATTCATAGAATGGTTTATCAGCATGTTGTACCTGTACACACATCAGTAACTGGACAATACTACAGGGATGTCCTGAAAACATTGCAAGTCCATATCAGGCGCAAAAGACCACATTTCCGTGAAGCAGGCTGGATGTGCGGCCGCATATTGCCAATGTTGTTGCTGAATATATTGCAAAAATCAACGTGAAGTCATCCCTCACCCTCCCTACAGTCCGGATTTAGCCCCATGTGACTTTTTTCTGTTCCCTAACTTGAAGAAACGCCTTCGTGGGGGCATTATCCATCATCAGAAGCAGTGGTGAAGTATGCGGAGGCAATTTCGAAGGATCTATAAAAATTGGTTTCCAGCATGTCTTTGAAGACTGGCAGAAACGCTGGGAGATGTGCATCGCATTCAGGGGAGACTATATTGAGGACCATCAAAATTATGACGATGAGTAAAGGTACGTTGTCAAAAAAAAAAAAAAAAATGTAATCATTCTTTATAGAACAGCCCTCGTTCTATAAACATGAGGAAAGAGGTTATGCATAGGTCAGAGAGTGTAATACCGATTATCTGTAAAGCATGTAATGCGGATCATCATTGAATAAAAATAAAAAAGAGTGTAATATATATATTGTATTTGTACAAATAGTTTCCGCGTCCGGCACACAATAGTGTCTCTGGAGACGTTCCTGTAACTTCATTCTATTGTCACCTTTTATTTTGTCCACGGAATGAAGACTGCAGAGGCTGGCATTCCCAATATAATTTCCTTTCGTTCTTTTTCTAATGTAACCTATTTCCCGTTAACGGCGAATAAGAAACTGCAATAAAAATATATATTTCCACATATACACGTGGTGTAGCAGAAGAGTAGTGTAATTTTGCAGAAATGAAATAAAAAGAGAATCCTGGCCATACAAAACCCAGATGGTTGACATTAGCACTGGCTATTGATAGGATTATTTCTACATTTTCAAGCTTGAAATCTTACTTCTCCTTGTAACAATATTTCCCTGTGATATTAGAAAAAAATTGATGATAAAACTTCTCTTTTATGACTTCAGCTTTTGAGCTAAAACTGTACAATTGCATTAAGAAAATTGAAAGCGAAAAAATGTAACTGTTGAACTTCTCTCCATACTTCAATGACTTACCGAAAGTGCTCAAGATGTTGAAACAGGAACTTTGGTCCTCGGATCAATTATTCATTTAATTATGCAATATGTTTAATAATTATACATAAATTTAAGAACTGTAACTAGATATGTTAGTGAACATAAAATTGTAGACTTTGATGTAAAATATTGTAACGAACCTGGGCAGATATACATGAGAAACACTGCACTCCCGGGCGACAGTCTATGAAGGGTGGATGTCAGACAATAGAATGGAATGCTAGCTATTTTACTGTACCGTTACACAGGTCAATATCCTCTTAGTTTTTCCTTGTGACGCCATGCTCTGTATATAAGAGGGTAGCAACCCCCATTCAGTCCTCATTTTTTGCTCTTTGCGGTCTAGTGTATTGTATACATCCGTCTGGTGTGTCCGACGACGTGCCACGTCCAGTAAAATGTATTATAAAATGTCCGCCGAAAGTGCCGTTATTTAAGGGTGCCCGGGTTCCACAAATGTAAGGACAAATTAAAGCAGTTCAGAGATTATCGTTGGTTTGTGTTATCTCAACCTTAACACCCTGTGAACCCAAAAAGAGTCCATGCAGGAGACAGCAGCTAGAGCCAGGGGTAAAGCAAGCAGCAGACGACGACGTGGAGACCGAGGAAGGAGTCCCGTCGTCGAATCCAGGTACGTGCAGCCGTGAGGCGAGAGAAAGTACTGCCGCAATGTTTAGGAAAATAGAATATCTTCTATCAAAGGAAACGGTCAATTACTGTACCTTATACATTACCAAGGAAATGCGATAATTCATAACTTATATGTCACTGCCAAGTGTGACAATTTCTATGGCACATGCATTAGTTATTTTGATATACGTGTCAAAAACGTCCACTCATCTACCTTCTTTATAACATCAAAATACTTTACATGAGCTGTAGCTAGATAACCGTATGCGACCGTTTTAAATAACTCGTAGTTCACATGAGATCCATACTTAAGATTCGGTTTTAATATTCGACAAGTATAAATTCCTCAAACTAACCGACTATGAACTCGAGTTACAATGATACAGTAATTCATAATTTGTCGTAATTTTCATAACTAAGCACAAAACCTCAAGAAATATAATTATGAAGGAAGTGACGTTGGCGAATTTTTGTCTGTGGTTAAATTTTTCCTTGTAGTTAGTTACCAGTATCAATGAATCCGTATATTTTCAATTATGAATTTGTTATGGGCCGATGAAACGGATAAACTGGAGACGGACGAAGTTGAAGAATGTGTCATATTAAAACCCTTTTTCCTCCTATTTGTGTGTATACAATCTCACCAGAATACACTTAAAATAAATTGCTTCACTGACTACTTGAATCAAGACAAGTACTTCCACCTAAGGAAACCTACCCAAAGTGATTAAAATGGAGGAACAACAATACTTTGACTTTTTACTTATTTATTTAGTAACAGTACCTTTATACACAACAAATAAATAAATCTTTGGAAATTAATCTTTTTTTTTTTTTTCCACACTAACCTTGTGTAGGCTAAGGTTTAGACGAGTAGAGCCAGACTGAAAAATTCAATGTCACAGCGGGGATTTGAACCACGGATCTCCCGGTCTCCGTGGTTCAAATTCCGGCTATCGCATTGAATTTTTCAGTCTGGCTCTACTCATCCAAATCAATATTTGTTAAGTACTTTTATTTTTTTAACGTATAATAGTTTAGGCTTTTACATTTACTATGCTATCCAATGCATGAAAATTAATGTACTTACTTCGCAAGTTTTAGAGATGAAAGTAAAGGATCCCGGACTTAGATATCATAGCAACCCTAGTCTAGCACCCTTCCAGGTACTCTATGCTTTTTTTTTAATAGGTGTTAGCAGGCACGCACACGCACACACTTACATTGCATTTTACACTTTTAAACCACATACCTTCGCAGTCAATTTCGCGATCAGTTCGACTACAGTGATTATTTTTTCCCTCCTTCTTCTTTTCCTTTCAATTTCTCTCTTAAATATACTGGAGCCTTGATTTCTTAGACTGCAGCAGTTATTCCACTGCTAACGTACTGTAACAACAATGCACGTGCTCTCTCCAAATTTAAAAAAAAAAATCTAGTTCTTTTCTTTACACTTATCAGCTAGGCTATAGCTCTATTAGGCTCAGTGCATCAGGTCACCTAGAACAAAACTACATTTTGTGTTATTTGTACTGAATGAATCTAAAGACATACAATCCTAAAGCTCTTTCATTAAAATTTCCTTAGCTCTCTCTCTCTCTCTCTCTCTCTCTCTCTCTCTCTCTCTCTCTCTCTCTCTCTCTCTCTCTCTCTCTCTCTCTCTCTCTCTCTCTCTCTTAAAGTTTTCTTTCCTGACAAGAAAGAAAAACTAAGATAGAATAGTATCATTGCTAAATACCATGTTGCTTTATTATAATTTTAGATGATTATGCTCAGTAATGAATGTGCTGCGAGTTACTTATTACTATCTTCGCTGATTACCTTAAACCAATAGTCGAACCTTACTGTTCCTGAACTGACGAATATGTAATGTTCGTAACTGAAGTGACTAAACCAGATGCCAACTGTTGCGGTGACTTTAAAGCCTTGCATGTCACGCCCTTAATCAAGGAAGGAATAGGTAAAGCAAAAGTGCGGCAAACTAAGCAAGAGCAGTTATCAAAATGTAATAATAATAATAATAATAATAATAATAATAATAATAATAATAATAATAATAATAATAATAATAATAATAATAATAATAATAATAATAATAATAATAATAATAATAATAATAATAATAATAATAATAATAATAATAATAATAATAATAATAATAATAATAATAATAATAATAATAATAATAATAATAATAATAATAATAATAATAATAATAATAATAATAATAATAATAATAATAATAATAATAATAATAATAATAATAATAATAATAATAATAATAATAATAATAATAATAATAATAATAATAATAATAATAATAATAATAATAATAATAATAATAATAATAATAATAATAATAATAATAATAATAATAATAATAATAATAATAATAATAATAATAATAATAATAATAATAATAATAATAATAATAATAATAATAATAATAATAATAATAATAATAATAATAATAATAATAATAATAATAATAATAATAATAATAATAATAATAATAATAATAATAATAATAATAATAATAATAATGGTAATAATAATGGTAATAATAATAATGGTAATAATAATGGTAATAATAACAATAAAAGCAATAATAATACTCATATTAAGAATGTTCCCTTAACACAAATAAAACCACTAGCGTATGTGCAAAGTAAAGTATAATAATGTTGCAAATTAAGAAGCAAACAGAGCTGATATTAATACGAATTCAGGAACTTAAAAACTGCCGATTTCAGTCACAGAAAAAAATTATGTAGTCGGGAAATGTAAGGTATCTGCCTCACGAATTACTAACCTGGTTCTATCCAGATAAGCTATGAAGGAATTGAGAGAAAGCGAAAGCTCATATTTTTCATTTCCTGTTGACCTGAAGGACTCACATCCCCCCCTCCAAGATTTAAAAGTTAGCACCTGAACAAAGATCCTTGTCGAGAAAAGGTAAACTCTAAGATCAGAGCGAATAGCTTGGACGGATGATCAGCCCTAAGCCTGTTATGAGAGCGAAGGAGATTAGAGCGAAATGGATGAAAGATAAGGTTATGATGGAGCAGTTGAAGGAATGAATGGCGAAGAAAACTGGAGAAACCCCCCGCAAACGCCGCTTAGTCCCCTAAAAATGTCACTTGCAGTTCCCTGGTAATGAACCTTAGAGAGAGGCGAGTGATCGAACCACTGGACCTCGGCATAGCCGCGACGAAACTGTACTACAAATACAGTATTGTAAGACAATATTACTGACATACTTTTATTTCCAGTATCAAAAAGTATCCTGTACATTTGTGGACATTGAGCGCTTACTCTGAGCAGAACCTTAGAGGAAATTGCGAACAAATAATTACCCCCCTCCCCCGTGAAAAAGCAGCGAATACATTCGCGACGTAAAGAGGATTCATCTGTTTAAACAAAAGCTAACACATAAGGCTTGTACTTTTTCAAGTGTTTAAAAATTAACAATGAATACCTTTGTTAGCTGTTAACGTGCTATCTGGGCTAGCATTAATGTTCGAAACGACGAATGCAATGAATTAATGATGAAGCTACCTGACGTCGCTTTTTTTCAGAACAATCCTGGAAAAAACGTTCTCACCCAAGCTGCTTTTATAAATCCAGAAGTAAATCCTTTCAGTGATAAAAAGCCAGTCGCTGTCAGAACACCTGCTTAGAAAGGATTTCTTATTTTTCATGATGCATTTAAAATGTTTAGAAACACACTAGAACTATGTCTCGTACTTATTCATTGAATGGCAGTTATTGGACTATCGACCTCATTCTAATGGATTTACGATTTATAAACATTAAACACTACTGGATGTTATTTAAAGATTGTTTGCTGTCTCGTTCACTGCAACCTTAATTCTGTTTAAGCTACTTTATTTATGTGGAAATTAAATTGTGTTTCTCCGCAATATCAAATTTATAACTTCAAGACCTGTTTTCTCTGAATATGCTCACATCACTATTACATTGGAACCAGATATGTAGTGACATTTTATCCGTCTACTGATCTATTTCTATTATTTTCTTTCTTCAAGCAGTATGTTTCATAAAAATAATCACTCGTTTTCTTTTGTATTTTTTCATATAAATATTTATATCAATATTAATTAGGGCAGAAAATTGCACAATATAAGCAAAGTGTCATGAATGTAAGTATAATATTTCAAGATTCTAATCTCATCTGCAGAACATAAACAGAAACTTTTAACAGCCAACAAGCGGAGGTCCAGAAGGAACCAGAATGTAAAAAAATGAAATGAAATGTATAGTGTTTAACGCCCGCTTTTACTACATACGGCACCGCAGGCGATGACACTGATACATGAGATGTAGATGGAGCACCGGTGGAATGAGATGGCGGGGGAAACCGGAGGTCCCGGAGAAAACCCGCCCCAGCGCCGTGTTGTCCACCACAAATCTCACTTTGCGGTCGCCTGGGATCGAACCCGGGCCGCCTTGGTGAGAGCAAAGCGGTCTAACAACTAAGCCACGGCGCGGCTACAACCAGAATGTAGATCATAGCCAGTATATGTAATGGAGTTTACTCTAAATGTTAAACAGTTTCGGGATATATATTTTCAACTAAACAAATGCAGAAGAAAACTTGAAACGTAAAAGGCGTATCAAAATAAAAAAATACGCGGTATTATTCTTTCTACTTCATTTCTTTTAATTTTAATTCATATGTGACACTATTTAATTGATTTTGTAATTACGTGGATGAAAATAGCCTAAGTCAAACATCGCCGGAATGTCTGAAAACGTGACTTCGTTGCGATTCCCTAATCCAACATATGTGCATGAGGTTTAATTTACTGAAGGGAGCAGATGAATTTATGAATAACTGAATCCCTAACTGCCTCTGTGGTCAAGTGGTCAGCGTTCTGGATTTTCATCACTAAAGTGCCGGATTCAATTCCCGACTCGGGGATGAATCTTTCTTTTTAATTAACGTGGAGTCTGGCAGTATGCCTATGGACTGATTGTAAAGAGCAAATACTCAACGAATTGTTTTCCAAAATAAAGCCCCGGTATGATCACAGAAGTTACATACGGCTATACAAATGAATTAAAGCAGGTATCCCCCCTGTAGTATCGCGTCACTGGGATACTGCATACCTATAGTAGAAACTTAAATTGAATATTTACGATGCTAACTGGTATAGTTCTCAGTTACCTATTCTATATCCGGGAGTGAAAGCCCGCTCAAAGAACTCCCTATCGGGTATGACATTGTTAGTGGCAATATGAACATCAAATATTGGTGGTGTCACTATTAAAATTCTGGCCTTAAAGTTGAAGTACAGTTGTCTCGGTTGAAATCTGAATGACGATTCCGAATAAAATTCAATCTTGTTGTTATATGATCATCTGTAACGCATTCGTGTGTTTACAAATAAGGCTTCCTTCTCTATTCTCGCCTGGCAGAGCTCTATTAATAAGTAGTTTTAAGTACGTTTTGATTTGATCATCTTTCAAAATTTCAATAAACTGGGAAATGTTGGGATCAGCAATATAAAGCAAGACTACTTAATTTTGAATGACAGTCATTAGTAGTTCTCACTGTTTACTGAGATATACACGTTTCACAGATGTAATCCTAAACCTGTCCAAAATGGTGGTCTTGTGCCTGAGATGCCATTAAGTGTCTGTAATACGTCGTCCATAGCGGTAGCGTCCACTATGAGCAAACCACAGACAAATTTCAAATACTGTCCAAATTCTGAATTGTTTGTGCGGTATTTCTTTCCGAGATTGTATCTGCCGCCACCAACATTATCGCAGGTAAAAACAATTCCTTTTTATATCTGACTTTGGACGAATTGCTTTTTATTGAACGATGAGTGGGTATTTCAAAGTCTATGAACACTCGCGAGGGAGAAAACTCTAAGTTGACTTTACCACAAGCACTGCTTGTATATTTAAGAACTTCCTCGTAACTCTTCCTCATTTTCTCAAGAACTAAAATGATAATAAGGTGTATATGTAATTTAATAAACAGTCCATGTACGGCTAAAACTTGGTGGAACCATTTTGAACAGCTTTTAAAAGCTTCATCAATGTTCATTTTTTCCACAAGATAAATATTTGCCGTGGAAAGTCCAACTATATTGTTTTCATTACGCAATAAAGAAATTCGACTTTATTTGTAGTTATCGATAGGATAAATATATCGTGTTCCTCAGATATATTTAGGGATAACTTTGGAAGCAGTGGTCGTCGTGCAAGTTGAATAGTGAGGTTCGGCATGCAGTAATTTCACTGGTTTCCCCTTTAAATGTATAAAGGCTGTCTTTTTAAGTTTATTGCTGGCTTGTTATCTGTTTATATCGGCCTGGTTGTGATCTTGATTGATTTTATAATTTAATCTGCAATATTTAACTTCATGAAAAAATTACAAGATATGCGTTATATCCGACGAGAATTATTTTTCTGGATATCCTTATGTCTAAATTTGTAGCAATCGCTTCCACATAAAGGTTTTCCCTTCTCAGTGCTCACATTTACAACAACGCCTCCATTTCATTTTGTTTTACATAATGGTGATACAGAAATCTTATGCGATAATCACAACAGATAAAAGGGCGGAGGGAGGTCCTGTCGCTCATTGTATGGCAACGCGAGAACAAAATCTGATGCGATACCTTCACACGACTTTCCTACCAACAACAAACTAACATATATCCGTTACATAATATTATAGCACTTAAATAAAAGTGGTTTCTAATCACCGGAAATAAAAGTTTTGAGATCCACTAGCCCAAGAAATGCATTTTTCAATAAACGCCCGCTGTGCATTACTGACTTACTTATAGTAAGTAAATAGTATAGTACGTACTGAAATTTCGGTATCGCGTTTCACCGGTAACATAAGCTTTGGAACTTCATGAACACCAAAATGCACTGTGTATGTGTGCGTGTTAAGATCATAACTCAAAAATTCTAATAAATACAAACCATATTTAAGTTCAGCAACTTAAAAACAATACGGCATGCAAATTTTAAAGAAAGTCCCCCTCTTTACACAAAACTTTACATGAATAAAATATTAGACATGCTTTATTTTCTTAAAAACTACT
This sequence comes from Mantis religiosa, assembly GCA_030765055.1. Lineage (NCBI taxonomy): Eukaryota > Metazoa > Arthropoda > Insecta > Mantodea > Mantidae > Mantis > Mantis religiosa. The sequence continues at coordinate 287,647,878 of CM060948.1, read as the reverse complement.
TTAAAGCTTGAATAAATTATCCACTTTTTTCCTGAAGATGGTTTATTGTCTACTTTTAAGTTTCTTTGTAATTCAGATTTACATAAAACAAAGGGGACTTCAAAGATTACTTGCAGAAAATTCAAGATACACTCTTTATTTGCTATGGCATTTCAATTAAAACCTTTAAGAGACGTTTTAGGGAAAAACAATAACAGGATTTGTACAACAACATTGAAGTTTAGGGGTGGGGAATTCCTTCCAAGTACTGTGTTGTATGCCTGCAAGATGAACTGCGATAGCAAGCTTGGTGTTTAACCGACACTTTGACTTAAGTCATGCTCGCACGCAAGCACACAGGATCTTATTCCAAATATATATTTTTGGAAGGAGTTCAAGGGATCCCAAAACGAGTATTTCCGCGAAAAGCCAATATCAAGTTCTCAGTTTAAATACAATTCCACTTTTTCTTACTATAAGCAGTATAGAAACTAATTTTTAGACACAGAGCAATTTCCCCGCGGTCGCCGCGCTTAGCGAGCTTTAAGCTAAACAGTGGAACTGCATTGTCCAAAGATGTAAATAAAAAACGATGTCCAAATTGTTCCTTGGAAGGCAGGCTTACAAGAGGTTTCCACTCCATTACCCTTATGGTAATGAGAACTGTCATCTCATTCAAGGCTTGGCTTGCAGTTGAGAACAATAACATTTTATGGTGTAGCACACTCAAGTGTGGATGGGTACAGCGGTCGATATGGGCAGCACTTCGAAACTCCTTCATTCTGAATGAACAATCCCAGACACCTGCGGCCAGTACACCAGCATTTCCATCACTGAAAACCCGTGACCTTGCCTCTACCAACCTCTATAGGTATATTTCACACATGCTGCTTTCTTCGTGTTTTCTCTCACTCTTCAAGGGTGGATAGCAGGCGTCGACAGCATAGGGATTTTTGCACTGTACCTCAATCTGCATCACCATCTCGACCGAAATATTGATACAATAGCTTGCACGGGCTCTTCTGTATTAGATCATAATAAAATAATACGTTCCATTGTTCCATACTACATAAAATGCCTGCAACTTTTTATGAAATACACTCAACACAATGATTAGTGTTGCGATTCTAAATATAAGGTTTTATGTTGTGTACTCATGTATTCTTTTTACTCAGAGCTATGCTTAGTTTTTCTGAGACATCACCTATAACAAAATAAATACACAAAATAAGGGGGGAGCCTTTACTACCTCTTACATTCCTACATATTTCCCATGTAGCTTATTCATTACACTCACTACAGTAGCACTCACAACCCGCAATTTACAATGTTTCACTGCCACTGATGATAATCATTTACTGTCATTCTACTGTGGAGGATTACTAGTATGTTCACGGTTTTCACTATACGGTGGAAGTTTTGCTCCGCTAAACTTTCTCATCTCATCAGATAAGAGACATTCACCCTTTCGGATATGTCGTCACAATTTCCCAAAAGCGAAGGTATGGAGTTGAAATCTCCCAGAAGGATTTGCCTTTGAGTTTTAACACAATGTCTCAGCACGATATACTGACACAGTTATCCTGTTTTTGATGACTAAATTACTGACTTATAATCTAAAAATATTATCACCGCAACCGAGTTACTGATACCGTACGGACTCGAGAGCCTACCCATGCTAAAAACCTGTCCTATTGTCAAAGAATAGCTGGGAAGTAAAATAGCCATTGTGCACGATATTGCTGCCTCTAAAGGATTTCTTTTGACTGTATGTGGAATGTTCCCCTTCGAAAATGACTTGTCCGGAAGCGAGCAGCCGGTAGTCAGGTCAGTGAATTGAGTTCAGGGAGTCCAGTCGTCGGAGCGACAGCAACAAACTTACAAGTCTTCTGTGAACAGTAACAGTGATTAGCGCCGACTGCGGTGCAGTACGAATCGTGATACAGCAGTGATGTTCGCACTGATACGATTCGATGGATCAGTTGTGCAACAGCGACTTAGGTGTAACGTTAGCCTTCGCAAAGAAGCTCCTAAGAGGAAAATAAAGCACGTTAGACAGTCATTGATATTTCAGTCGTTACAGTATTAGAAAGAAATGACACGGAGGTGGATAAATAATTGCAGCACATAATATCCATATGTTAACATCAATGTAGCTATAATCCGAATCAGTCGGGGTTAAATTTTGTCTTAAGATCGTTAGCCAGTTTCATGTTACGAAAAAGCAATTAGCCATGGCTGAGGTAATTAGGGCTCTAGAGAAATCAGCGACAAAAATACCTTTTTGCACTAATATTCCATACTTACTGTTATTGCTGCTATGCATTGTAAACTGGGCGCAAGCGCCTCGTTTTTTTCAAACCTTTCCTCACTGCGTAAAAAGTGCTTACTACATTAATATCGCAATACCGTCAGGTTAGTCATCTGGAAATCCGTAAGGTTCACGAAGGCTTCAAATGCAAATATGAAGGGAATTAGGACCGGACCATGTCCATAAACTCTGGATACGTTCAGAAGTGAGCACATATGATTCACTAGTTACAAAATCTTCAACTTCAAATAGTCGGCAATAAACCAATTAGATTTATTAGCCTCTATCTGTCAATGTAATTAGGTTGTTTAGCCTCACACATACACTGAGCTGCTGGCAGATTCGTCGGAAAACGAAGGGTGACACAAATTATAGCGTCACGGTCTTGTATTTTCCAATACGCATTTCCGTCATTCTTTCAGACGCAAGGAATAGTTTCACAACAGATATAGTTGCAAATAACTGTGGTCCTGAATTTTTTCCAAAAGCAATATACTTGCTGCACAATCTGGAATCGAGGTTACCCTGAAGCACTCCCAACATTTTAAGAGGCTTTTTCATGAGAATATGTCTTGTGAAAAATTAGGTAATTGTTTTCAGCTCATGTCTCTTGCATTTAAGTAAGCTGGTTTTTACATGATTTTCTAATAAATAGTTTACTATTTGTTTCCTAGATTTTTAAACCAGATTTCATAACGTTCTACATTGGACCAGTTCTTAGCAGTACTAAACATTCAGACGTTCCTAAAGCTGGCTCAATTAAAACAGACACAGTTTCTACCGGGAATCATTTCATGAAATCAAAGATATTACTTGACCAGCCGAGGTGTATTTATTAATATGAAAGCGTTTTCTAGCTATTGTTTGAGTTCAAAGGGTCTCTTGCTAGAGTAACAATCGTAAACGACACAGTGGTATGTATCATTTCAATGCAATACGTTGCATTCCACCTCAAGTGACATTTGAAACAAAAGAAAAAAGATATTATTACCATAGAAGGGAATTAATACGTAATTCAATGACATCAGCGTATCAATATATTTTCAACGAACAGTGCCAAAAGCTCTCTGTTTAAAGTACTTGTAAAATACTATACACATGATATTGCCTAATTAGTGCAGATGCGCATTTCGATCAACTGATTAAAATAAAGTGGATGAGAACAACGTGCAGAACTCACTGAAACCACGTCAATACATTCCAAATCACTTTCGCTTTCATGCAGTTCCATGAAGTCACAAATGATGTTATTGCTATGTCAATGTCATGATCCGCCTTCCGAAAAGTATATTGCAGCATATACTTATACCTCGGTACAGCAATTTTTTTGTAAATCACACAGTGAAGTTTGATGATGAAATAACGATCAAGTACCTTCACCTATTATTTCACGCATTGTTGTCTTACGAAATCCGCCATCTTCCCGATATAGAGGTTAGATTGTCAAACGAAGTAAACATCAAGGGGGTGGCAATATTTTGCAGTCTTCGGTGCCAATATCTTCAGCATAAGAAGTATATTTGGAAAGCTTGCATCTAGAACGGTATGATCTGTATGCCCTGTCTAAGATTCACAAAGCAGTAGCCACTTTTCACTTATTATATGTTCGCCAATAACTTAAATTAGAAAAAGTTTCATGGATTCTTCAATTATTTTTCTACTTTTGCTTGTCTCCACATGAATGTGTCGTGGACAGGTTGTTTAAAGTTTCTATGAAATAGCTGGACCGAAAGGGCCTTATGTCTCTTAAAACAGATGTACAACTTGTTTGCTAATTTGCCTGCCATTGATAAAGCTCATGGACGGCTTTGTGTGACTGTGACACACTAGCTACAGCTTCTTGTCATCTGTGGGACACTGTTGATGCTGAATGGACTCTGGTCACTGTTCCAAACATTAACTTCCTCCATACCCACTCGTTATAAACATGTTCATTTCCTCCACAAACTGTTGTTCTTCTGTCGTGTACTCTTATCGTCCAGTACGTCCATATCCTCGACCCCAATGTTATTTCCATGCTCTATGAGACATACACGTACTACACCTATACTATTCATGCGACTGGAGCACTGGTTAGTGCAGATGCATGCCACCATCTAATAACGCTGGCAGACAAGGGCGAGTTTTGCATAGAAATGGCACAGACCACTGTTGTTTTAACGATCGCTTGTTATTCTAAGCATGTTTTCTTGAGGTTCTGAGCGTTCGAGGTCAACGGCCTCCCAAATAAGCCAAGATACCAAAGCTTTTAATATATACATACCATGAGGATACTGTAGCGAAGAATTTTCATAGTGGTTACTTCTTAAGAAGGAGACAATTATACCCAGCAGCCATATGAAATTGTAATTGATTTACAAGAGTGCAACAATTGCAACTAGATGTTAAGAAATGAAACATTCAGCAACGTATGCTTATCCTGAAATGGATGGGATACTCGTACAGCAGAATGTGATGGTAATTTTAATGTCCGATAACGTCGCGGTTATCAACTGTATTGTAAGTGACAGCTTTCTTCTGTATGGAAATGTGTTTGAAACTGTGACAGTCTTAGCGGTTGTTAGAGGTATGCCCTGTTTCCAAATTGAGAAATAATGTATATTGCGGGCATCTAAAGCGGCGCCGGTTTTCAAAACCTGCTGCTCTGTCCATCTATTGTCAAGTCCGCCTCGGTGGCGTAGATGGTAGTGTGTCACGTTCAAGAGGTCCCGAGTTCGAATCTCGGCCAGGGAGAGTTACCTGGATAAGGTTTTTTCCAGGCTTTTCCCTTATCGTAAGACTTGAAGCTTTCACGGCGAGCATTACTAATCAAGGCTTCGCGGGTGATCAGCCGTGTTAGGTTTATGAAGGTCGAGCTTTCGGCCATGGCCATGGAGTCTACAATGGCCGAAAGCTCGACTTTCATAAACCTGACACAGCTGATCACCCGCGAAGCCTTGACTAGTTTTCCCTTATCCTTAAAAGACAATTGTCGGGTAGTTCTAACCTCCATGGACCCTGGGCTCATTTGAGCATCATTTCACCCACTTCATTCACCGTCCGATATGACTTCAGGTTGGAGGACTTAAATTACAAATATACATGTTGTCAGGCTTTGAACTGCAACCTTAGTAAACCTATGTGTGCGAAGCACCAATCTGATTTTTTTTTTTTTTTTTTTTTTTTTTTCGGTTTTACATGATCGTAAGGATATATGGATGTTAAAGCTTGAGCTTAAATCCGTGCATACAGAAACGTTAACCAAAGAACAAATGAACAAAGAGACAGAGAATGGCGCGCGGGCAGGATGGCTGGACACTTGCCAAGAGAGAGAGAAAGAGACAGAGAGTGGCGCGCGGGCAGGAGGGCTGGACGCTTGCCAAGAGAGAGAGAGAGAGAGAGAGAGAGAGAGAGAGAGAGAGAGAGAGAGAGAGAGTGAGAGAGAGAACCAGAGAGGATTTGGAATATTCCGCCTTTCTGTTTGCGTAGCGATTGTTCTCGAATTGTCTGCAGCTTTCTAGAAACAATGACTGGGAGGTATAAATAGCGGCAGCGTGAGAAGGAGCAGTTGTGTAGTTGAGTTGTGTGATGGTTATTGCGACAGCAATACCGCAGTGATTTTTTTTAACTTGCGGCGGAGCACCGAGTCGAGCTTGAAGACTCCTGTTTGTCAATGTCACGTCTTTTTGCTGCTGAAAGGGTTGTACAAAGTTCCCGTTTACTGGCATAAAGAGTATTTTAAAGTTCTTCAAACCACTCTTTTGATTCTACCAACCCACGAGCTCACAATATGGCCGTTTATGGTCTAAATTTTGGAGCAAGAGTTTTAATATTGAAGGATTAACTGCAACTATAAATAGTAGACTATAACGCGTGATATCTGCATATATTAGATGTATCTATCTCGGAATACAATCTTGGCTACTCTTTATTTTACTCCTTTATAAAATAAGAATGATTCGTGAAATCATTTTATGGGACAGTTTTGTTTAGCTGGCAGGTACGATTTCGTGTTTTATAGAATCCAAAAGGCGTGTTGACTTGGAATAAGTAAAACAAGAGAGCAAACTGTGAATGTGATCGTTTCTGATAAGCGTATCCTCGGCAGATGTGAAACATCACTAACATTTTTACTGTGATAAGTAAAGGCCTGAAGGTTGAGCACTCGCATGTCATACAGGTTAGCTGGACGCAGCGTACGAATGAGGTCAGACGTACAGCATGGTCATTAAATATGCAAGCGTCGAAAACAACGTCACGTACTACTCTGCGAACTAGTGCACCATTGTCTTGCAAGCATATGCAGACGCAAGGTGTGTTTCTTCTCGTTGTAAGGCGGTTATCATGCACAGGCTGTACCTACCTACAATTGTGAGCGATAACAGTATAGTCCATGTGTAGTATACCTATGGAAAAATGCACATGCCTTCGGCCTTTAGTGATAAGGAAAGTATTTATCCGATGGGATTCTAATCCGAACCTACAGTTGTATGAGAAAGAGTCAGGTTGAACATGCGCCTCCTCAGTCAAATCACACCCCATTGTTCCACAAACCTCAGCAAGCTTCCGTCCAACAAAGAACTTCCATTTCGCTCCGATTCTTAACCGCATTCAATTTCGCTAACGAGGCTGGGTCTATTTTCTCTTCCGCCGCCTCTGTTGTTGTTCCCATTCTATAACAGATCGATACGTTTTCTAAAGCAAACAGCCTAGCTCGCCAAGCCTGAGCGATATTTCTTGGTATTCAGAAACGGCTGATATCTTCCGTGATAAAGTACACTAACCTCGGCATCAACATTGTATGGTTTCAAATCAGAGGATACACCAGTAACAAGAGCGAACATTATGTTTCATGCGTAATGGAATCAGATGGGAGGGGAACACAGCCCACAGCATCTACTTTATCTCTTCCTCCTGAATCTGTTTTGACTCGTTCGGGAACTTGGCTCAATGACGCCACCTACATATTATTGTACCAGTTATGATTCCTTAGAAACACTAGTTCAAGATTTTGATTCTTCTTATTCTTCAGCCATTAAGATTGGGCAAGATAAATTTTCTTCACCGACTTTGACAGAAAATTTGGACATATAAAGTCGAAATTCGGTAAAATATCAGGTGCGATTACTCTCCTAAAAATTGCAGGATTTTTACTTAGGCAAGAAGTTGAAATTGAATTAAGCGAGCAAAAGGTAAACTGGCTGAAAAATTACTAGAAAATTGCAAAGAGTGTTGGTATTTAATACAGGTTAGACTGCCCTTTCCAAGATCAGTAGCATTTTTATGGGCTTGAAGCAACATTTGAAGATTCAGAGTCGAAATTTTCCCGGATGAATTAACTTACTTCAAATAAGCACCTATAACCTCATGTGATGTCGAACTTAGTTTAAGTTAGAGGAACAATTCGTACGACAATTGAAGAAGCTTCCAGTTTGACAACCTAAAAATGCACATTGTCATTCAATGTAATTTTGCTGCTGATGAAAACTAACCCCCTCGTACGAATATTTTATTTCTCTTGATTATTATTCTCTAATTTAGCACTTTTTAAACGTACAGATTCCATAAAATGCTGAATTAAGAATTAGAAAATATATTTTTTTTCTGCAGAACCCGATTAAATGTTTATGCATGAATCATTATTAATTCTCAATTAAAATATAATTTTCAATTAAAAAATATTCTTAATAAATTCATTAAGTTATAAAGGTCATTTTTTGTCTTTTAGTTTATATTTAAGCTATTTTTAGGTCATCGAAATCCGCCTCTTAATAATGACGGTTTGTAATACGTACAGCAGCAAAAAAGCTAGGCACTGTGATACTTAAATGAAATGATAATTAGGAAAGAACTTTTGAGAAGGGAACTTTCAGACGTAAGTACCTTGCCGGCATATTACCAGTAAAATAGCTTGAAGAAAACCGGGGGGGGGGGGCAATGGGCGGAGAGGCTGGCTATTGCGGGATTTGAAGCGAGGATCTCCCCTTCAATGAGTACGGGCCTTAACAGCTCAACTATCCTCGTGAAAATCAAAGAGAAAATAATAGTACAATAGTGGACTTAAAACATATTCTAAGATAGTGACGGTTGAGGTGAAACAGAATCCCACCTCGGTCTTTTTACGGTCATTATACCCTTTACCAACCCTTGAGCATATAAATGACGGTACATTTATTTTCAAGATTTTTTTTGCGCTGAAAGGAACAGTAAGGAAGTCAGAATTAAAGTGCTGAAATTGTCTAAAGTGTTGATAACCGAGTTATTGTTAAGGATTTCTGTATTACTATAAGGATCGGTGTGAGGCTGTCCCAAAGTTTCAGATAAATGCATGGAATTATACTACAAATTATCAGAGAATGTTCACAAAAGAACATAATGTGTACATACGCATTTTTGCTTTCATTTGAAAATTGCAAATCATACTGTTCCTCACTTCTCTCGCCAATATGTATCTCACATTATGTTTTGAAAACCAGATTAAACTTAAAACTTCAGTTAAAGACCTTTTGGACGCTAATGTTTCTTTTCCAAGAAGTTCCCTTCCATTACGACATTTCAGAAATGTCACTTTTCCCCCACATTCGTTGCAGCCAATTTGACCTACACAATTCTTTTGCTGTTTTGCAGCCTTTAGACGCTACTTTTATCATTAGCATAAGTTATGTTTTTACGACGTGAACATAATTAAATTTTAAGTAACCTCATACCACTTCTGGATTTTCTGAGACTTTAGTGACATTTTTGTTCCCAACGTGTATTTAATTTACCCAAGTTATCACATTAGCATACCAGAAGAAGCTAGCCGAGTATCTACTACTGCTCCTGCAATTGCTCCATTTCCTCTTCCTTCTCGTGAAAATGTGCAGGGACAATCAAGAAGCTGCGGGCGGCGACCACCTTAGTGGAATATAGCTGGCGCAGCCAGGACATTTAATATGTATAAATCCACTACAATTATAATTTTATGACAGCTAAACAACAGCAGGGTCAGTAACCTCTCCCCTGTCACAGATCAAAGACAGCCCTAGTTAATCCTCGTTGTATACAAAACAATAGTTGACACTTAAATTCACTGTCAGGAGCTTGGACCGCCTACTGATCTGCGGCCACCGGACCGCACTCTATCCTTAGCTGCCTAAAAACGCAAGGTTAACTGAAGTATTCCACTGTTTTCACGAAACGAAAAAATTACATGAACTATTCCATTGTTTGTTACACATCTGGCTTTTGATACGTAAATGATATGCTCGTGATGTGTCAATTTCGTAGTAGCAAATTCACGGGGAGCCGTTAACTGCACCCACGGATACCTGCAATGTATCCCTATACAGACAACGACCTATATATATACACATACTGAAAGCAACAAATGTACATCGGGGAACTACCGCACGCAGCGAGAACTGAGATCGGACAATTGCTAAAAGTATAAAAGCGTTACACGCCCTCTAGTGAAGAAACATGAAGAATGAGAGTAGCAGTGGAAAGAACATCGCCCACACACGAAGTAACATAAATCTCTGGAACGATCCCAAACACCTGTGAATCGTCTGAGATTTCTCGTTACATCAAGAGGCTCAGGAAAAACATCCGCACAAAAGAAATTTAAGAACTGAAATCGACCAGGATTACAGCACGACGTCAGTGAAGCAGAATATAGTAATAAGAGCCCATTCGAAGAAACTTCTTACGTCACAAAATTGTCAGCAAACAACTCCATGATATCAACTTGGTTGAGAAGATGCCACATGCAACAATCAACAAGAGGATAAAATATATTCTGATTGAAATCAGCTGCTAGTCTAAAATGGAATATGTAATACAGTCAAAGGAGAAGACAGGAATTCAAGTTACAAAGGCCATGGAAGTTTTACGGCAAGACATGTGGCCCCGCCCAAAAACATATACAGGATTTTACAAGCAGTGCAATGGCGAAGTATATCAAGCAATGGAGCACCTATAGCTAGCTGAAAGCAGCAGCCCTTGAACGTTTAATAAAAGCTTTAAAAAATATGCTGTTTCTAGAGGGACATACAAATGGTAGATCTTTTTCCTCAATAACTGCAAACTGCAATAACTCTTCCCTCAATTATTCTCAGAAAAACCTAGTAAAGGAAAAATAATGATCTTCTGACACTATACAACTACAATCAAACTCAAAGAATTAAGACATAGAGGTCGCGGGTCCAAACCCAGCAGCGAGCGATGGGATTTCATTAGCATAGCTTCCTTCGGAGGGAAAGTAAAGCCGGTGGTTCCGTGTCGTAGATTTGCGGCGCGTAAAAAGCAAGTCTCACACAGAGGTCTCGGAGCAAAATTAAGCTTATTTTATGCCTAATAGAGTGGAATTCTGAGAACCACGGCTGTTAAAGAATGTCCATAGATAAAAATCCAATTGCAGTTTCAAAGAGACAAGCGTGGAAGAAAGTGTATGCAATTAATTTTATTCTACAGTCTACCCTAATATCCCAATACATATTTGGTGGAGGTGTGTTGTTTTCTACGGTATAGAGGTAACATAATAGTCTGTGATTTCAGAGATCGCGAGTTCAAAGCCGGCGGAGGGCGATGGGATGCTTTGGGCGTATAATTGTTCTCCATCCCTTCTTCCTAAAAGAAGTAAGACTGACGGTCCCCTTGTACATATACGGCATATAAAAAGATCTCTCAAGCCAATAAAGAGCCTTCTGAGCAAAATTAAGTGGCCTTTCACGTAGTTCATACAATGGGATGCTGAGAACCTTGGCAGTTGTAGAGCGTCCATAAATACAAACGCAATTTTGGTTGGGGTGCTACGTCTTTAAGGAAATATAATTCTTGTGAAATGGTACGATTCCCTAATACTCAATGGACTGACAGAAGCGATTTACTGAAGGAAAATAGTATCAAAGTCTTCTTTGCTATAATGTGTTTTATTTATACCAGGTGAGTCAGCTACCCCTATTTATTTTTAATTATGCAACGTGCTAAGCGACATGTGACTTACACCCTTCTTGAATGTCTTCTTGAATGATCTGCACAACAGTTTGTACAGGGGTATACAACTCAGTGCACAAGTGTTGTACGGGACAGAAAGGAACCACTATGTATGTCGATTCCAATAACATCATACCCCGACACAGAGGCTGCAGTAGTACTTTTAGACGAGTTTACAAACTTTTATTCATTATAGTACATTCGCACACATCTTTAAACACGCCCCTGAAGGATCAACCTATCACACGCATCAGTTGATACTAACATTGGAACACAAAATGGCAGATCTACACAGTGGGACCATTGCATTTAAATCTTCAGGCAACACGTGTTTTCGTTGCGCAATCATGTCAAAAAATGCCACGTATTAGGTAGATTGTTTTCGCTGCTATCACAAATTAAGGCAGTTTTCAGCTCATACAATAAATGTAATGGCGGTTGCAGTTTCTTTTATTTGGGTTAAAACTACCAAAACGAACTCACAAAACTGTATGAAGCTGTAAAAACCCTGTAAAGATCAGAGGTGGACGTCTGAGTTCTGGGGCTACTTAATCGTATAGAAACATTCCCTCTTAAGGTAGCGTTGGCTAAGTGTTATTATAACGGTGACTTCACGACTGCAATTGGGCTCAAATGCTTCGTGATCAACTCAAAAATTGTATTACCCTTTGTTTTACCTCTTGGGGCCTATAATTTGATACTATGATACAAATATCAACTTTCATAACATTATAGGCGTTTACAGAATACAATAGCCACGTTTTCCACTGGCGGGTAGTTATAAATTTATACTTCATAGTAGATAGGTATTTTATTATGGTCGGTATTGCCCTAGAGCAATTCAACCAAGTTTGAAACATTTCACAAATGCAAAGTCAAACATTAAGATTTAATCATAAAAAAAAATTCGATTCAATGTCGTCGACATACTCCTAAAAATGAAAGCCAACTGCGTAACATGCATTACAACACCAGATACGGTACAGATTATAAGGGTCACAAATTAAGTATGATTCCTAATTAATGTTAAAGACAGCCCGTATTTTCCCTTTGAAGGGCAAGGGCCTCTGCTATCTCAGCACAGCTCATATGGTGAGCTAATCCCTGCAGATCCTTAAGTATCGGATTGTAATTTTTTTGTCTTTGGCTCACAAGAGAACCAATAGCAACAATAAATAAAGTAGAAACTAAAATATAGACAATAAAGACTAGGAGAAGGAAAAAGAAAAATCAAACCACTGTGACGTAGTTTCGAACCTAGCCTTTGCATCACCATCACCATCGCCATCGCCATCAACTAACTCACTCGACCAACTGCCACGTATTTTATGTCCCTCTTTTGAAAAGCATCGTTTATCACCTTGTTAGTATTATATATGCATGCTAGTATAAACATGAAAAGACATCGTTTAATTAACCTTCTCGCAGATTCTTGGTCCTCATTCAGGGCTCAAGTATGAATGCTGGGTGCGATATTACCGAATAGAAGGGCAGAGATGCAATAACGACTTGTGTGCCAAAAGAGTCAATGTTTTCACATTACACTATAAACTGGGGGTTGCACAGATAAAACAGGGACAGTTGACTCACCTGGTATATTCATTTTTATATTTATATAAAAGCTACACAATAAATTAAATAAATACAAAACACCAAATAAATAATTAAACAATATGCAACAAAACACCAAAACATAATACAATAATTGAACAATTATCTATATATAACATACAAGAAAAGCAATAAATATCCTGAATGAAAACCATATAATAAAAAGAATCACAGTAGATCATTAAAAGCACAATGACTGTATTCATTGAAACCAACACCATAATTTACAGATTATATAAATAATTCCAGTTTTTCAAACTATAACAAAGCGACAGCCAATTAGTGACCCGATGCAACTGTATGATTAGAGCCTTCGACCATTTTTCAGCGGATAGATTTTCTTTCTTTTGTTTTCTTTAATTCTTTAATTTTTTGTACAGGTAAATGTAGTACGTTAGTTTTTATTTAAGGAAATTTTATTTGTCTGTTAATCATGGAAAACATTGAATATTTAAAATGATGTCATTCATTTTAAGTGATAAGCGGTATTAGCGCTTTTGTTTCATAAGCCGTGATGCTTTTGTCTTCTCCTTAGGTTTATTTTAAAGTATCACTCTACAAATATTTTGTCCGTGACACTTAACGTTGTGTATAATGGTATTGGTTATACAAGGTATGTATCAAATCATATTTTGGAGACAATGTGTCTGTTATATACGAGTATCATCTGTATTAAACACTAAGTTTTTAATAATTTGTAAGATTTTCACATAGGATAACAATAAACTGTTTAAATACAACTGCTTACTTGCACTTTTGTGTTTTAATGCCATAACTTCTACTCTAAAATCAATGTGCTTGTTTCTTTTTACTTCAGATAAAAATATCACTGGAACTAAAATACATTGCATGTTATATAAGACATTAAAGAATTTAAGGCGATACTCATATAAAGCATTTTTTCGGCTGCAAAACAGACGGCCTATGTTGAATTACCACAGGAATAAAATCCGTGCATGCGTCAAAATTCGCTTCTTCAAGCTCATAGGCCACGAAATTAGCCATTGAGCTTTGTTTCGCGCGATAGCCTAAACAAATGGAATTAGATCTGTTCAAGTTTATTCCACGTTCTGTTGAGCAAATACCTAAACAAACTTTACTATTTTGTGTATACCTTTGGCTAGTTGAAAAAAATTCTTCACAAATTTTAAAAGTCGTTGTTTGACTTAATCTTTGCTATATGTATTCTGAGGTCGATTTGTTGTCTAAAACAGTTTAATTGTATATTTTCTGCAAGTTAAAAATGTCTTGCTAACCAATGTAGTTCGTATTTATTTCATTTACTTGCAGAGAACCCCTGAAAAATTCTGTGAATTTTTCTTTGTATTACACATCACACCATCCATCGTAAGGCAGATTTGTTACTGTATACAGATTTCTTTATATATAATGTTAAAATATGTAGATGCTTTGAGTATTTTCCTTTAACTGTAGTGGTTAAGGCTTTCGAATTCTATTAACCGAAATGAGGTTGTGTTCACTAGTAAATAGCCTTTTGAGGGAAACAAATACATTCATGGGAGACTAGACCTTTGGTAACTCTTTACACATTCTGTGTGATCTGTTTTGTGCAAGTTAAAATATCTCAAGAACAAATGTAGAACTGATTTATATTGACTAGGTGAACGCATCCTTTGGAAATTCTAACCGTTCCTTTTCGTTTAGAATGCACCATGTATCCTAAGGTAGATGTATTGTTAAAATTTCGGGCATTCGTTTTTGTAAAGTTAAGTACGCAACTTAAAGTGTATCTGTCACGGTTTTCGAAACTCTACAGGATAAAAAGGGTTCGGTATTCCGCAAGATACACAACTTTCCTGAGGTAGATTTAATGTTTGAACACCTCTGAATGTTTTTATCCTGCCTTAAAAGTGTCGCTGTCAGCAATCTTTTTAAATCCAATGTCCCATTTTTCCTGAATGCAGAGTTTCTGTCTGGAAAAGTAAAAGATCAAATCTTATCAGCCTATTGCATTGCAAAATACCCAGACACGCTGACACGTGTGTGTGTGTGTGTGTGTGAGAGAGAGAGAGAGAGAGAGAGAGAGAGAGAGAGAGAGAGAGAGAGAGAGAGAGAGAGAGAGAGAGAGAGAGAGAGAGAGAGAGAGAGAGAGAGAGAGAGAGGAGCTATGGTATCAATGTCAAATCTTTTCGAAATTCAGTGTGCTATGAATACATGTTTCTGAAAACCTTTTCAGTTCATTTTCTAAATATTTCTTTTGAAGGTTTCATATTGCTCGTGTATTCATTACTCTTTGTTCGTCCATTTGGAGAACGCAGAACTCTTATTGTCCGTACAGCGAATAATCCTGCTTGTAGTTCCACGAGTTTTTGCTGTAGGTCAGTACTCCAACAATACACATCCGTGCATAATCGACGGGGTTACAGCTATATACCGATATACAGCTCTGAAGGCAGCTTTAAAGGGCGGTCACAGATCGATTCTCGCCTTTTAAAGACTATCAAAAACGTTACGGCATATGTTTCATACCATTAAACCTTATAGTAAATGATTGTTTAAACATTACTCTGTTCGTCCAGAAATGGTAGTCATAGGGCAACGACGGTATAACCAGCTAACCTTCAGATACTTATTTTCGTAAGAACATTTTCGCTATATAGTGCCAGTCCATAGTTTCCGTTTGGATATACGTACCCATGCGTATATTTCGATGTTTCTGCGTTTGCCTAACCAAATGTGTACTACAAAGTTTCTACGGTTTAGCTTTTATACGACCATCTTTTCTAAATTTGTCCCTCTTTTTCACTTCCAATTTGGTATCACATTTCTATCATTAAAGAGATAAATGGTATGTTATTTATAACTTGCTTTCGCGTAGCATGCTTATTCGAAAAGCCCATTTTCAAAAGTATTTTTCCTTGCTTGATTTTCCTTCAATCAATTGTCAACTGTATTGTGACAAGGCCTAAAGGCATAAGGAGAAGGATTATGTGTGCGAGATTGGGATACTGCTATTTAAGTTCTTGCTTGATTTGGAATGGGATGGCCTGGAGGAAGGAACATGTTCTGACTTGTTAATTCATAATGTCCATGTGAACTAAGCAAATTGGCGTTTCTACAAAAATCACCACAGATATCAGCATTGTGTGCGGCCTAAAGTGTTCTAAGTTTTCCAACGAAAAAACAAAAAAGCATATGTATAATCAAGAATTGATTGACGACTGTTTTTCATTCTTAAAAACCAGAGAATGTTTGAATGACATGTCCGGTGGCCGCAGATCAGTAGGCGGTCTAAGTACATGGCAAAACATGAATGGAAGCTGAGGCTATATTTTGGTGCCTCAGATGAGGGAGCAGGTGGGGTGCATGAACAGAACCCATTGCTGTTTAGCTGTCATAAAAGTATTAATTATGAGTTTATGCCTATTGAGTGTTTGAAATCGCCAAATATACAATATTAACTTAATGTCCCATTTTTAGTTTCATTCCTGTCCACATAAAGCCATGTCTCTCCAACGTTGTCATAATGCTATTAATGCACTATGCTTTTGATATCTGTGACATAGTAAGCATAGATGCAGCAGAACTTTGCTTCTCTATTTAAAGTGAATTCAGAACAGACGACTTTGGCAAATATATTGCATCTGTTATCGCTTCTTTCACACGTCATGGCATATATGACATCCTATAAAAACACCGTTACACAAAGCGCCTCTTGATACCGAAATTAAAGGATTGAAATAAGTAAAGAATCATGATGGATTTCAAAGGAATGTTGGTTCTTTGTTACAACACGTACAGGGGCAGTTGAGTCAGATAGCAGTTGAGGTGAATAGTTGTTTTAACAAAAGAAACGTAAGAAACAGTGTCCTTAGCAGAGTTCTAAAGGGTAGCACTTGACTTTGTTTGAATAGGATATTCTTCGGACCCTTCATAATGGCATGACAAAATAGTCACAAAGGGAATCTTTGGTTGAATAAAGGGCTTCGAGAAAGCGAAAGTCACACACACCCACGCGCAGCTGTGGACATTCAGATGGTGGCTTGGAGCCGATTAGGGCAGTCCTCTTCTTCTGTCTTGGTCGAGGGCAGACTGGAAGCGATGAGAGAAGATATTTGTCGGTTCATATGTACGTGAAGAACGAATTAAGTTTTATCGAGTAATAAGCATTTGACATATAGTAACTCTAAACAGTTATATTGGTAACCCTTGGTCGGGAACTTCGAGTTTAATGTAATGATAAAAAGAAGCAGTCATTAAACCAGTTTGAAACGGGCATTCCAGTGTCATTAAAACTATCCTTCTCATACATACTCACGCATACCCTGAAAGAAACCTCATTGTTTTACCCTGAGTTAAACACTATTTGCTTCAAACTGTAGCGCAAACCTGGAACTGTGCGCCACCATTCTTTTCCGCTTCACCCTCACTCATAAATAGCAGTCCGCCAAAATTTAGAGAAGCACACAAAAATATGGACTTTTACCTGTAGCTTCTTAGATTGTTTCCTGTATTACCATTAATATTTTGAAAAGAGAGGTTCAATGTATAACAGCCATACCCATAAGAGGTAGCGGTCTCGTATGGGTAATAGTCTACCCTGCTTTTTGGAATGATTTACTAGCATACAGTTCTCCTTCAACTACTGTTTCAGAAGTATATTATATCCTAACTGTATAAACTGAGGAAGCACATTACCAGGAACGGGCCACAACGTCATCGGACTGGATAGAGGAGTTTATCATGACAACGCGCGACCTCACGTCACAAATGAAGTCATGCAGATCTTGGCTAGATTCATTACCTTCTTACCGTATTCATCTTGTAAACCCAATCTTATCTGCTGTGATTTTTTTATCCCTGGTTGCAAAATTTTCATTTAATCCTTACGGGATTAATGCTTAAATAGAATGTATATTAAACGAAAAAACAAAACAAAGGATGAACTTTTTCTATGCTAAGAGAATATTCAGGTGTTTATAGTAGACCAGAACAACCCTCCTTCATTTTCATATTTAACACAATGCTACCTTCTTGTTTTATTACGTACACCTAATAGACAAATGGCACTTGCTTTAAGGAAATACATGCGAGTGTCATTATTATTTGCGCTTAGGAGAAGCTGTCATCACTTGAAACAAATGTCTGTATGCCTTGCTGGGTAAATGTCTGAGGTAAATCGTAACGCCATGGATCATTATTTTGGATGCGTCCGCTGCGTCATATAGCTTAGCGGAATCTTCTGCTAATGATGTGCTTTTTATAAAGGTCAGAGAAGCCTCTCATCCGCTTTCTCGTGATGCAAATGAAAAGCAAATTGTAGAATGAGCTGCAGATCCTGATGAAAGGAACAAGAGCACGAGGTGTGCTCTGCCTTATATTTAACTTTACTGCACTGGCAACTCTAGTGCACACCTTTACTGAGGCCCCTATCTCTTCAACGTATTTGCTTCTTTATTTATTTATCAGCCTTTAACTATCCACCAAAGCTCGTCAGCTAGCCACTTTACTTTACAGCACGTGCACAGAGGGTCCTCGCCAGGAGTTCTAATGAAACTTCTGATTAAAGAAACTAAAATGACTCGCAGTGTTCACATATGTGAATGAATTGGTTCACCCCATTCACATTAAAAGTGGTAGACAAAATCGGATGCTGAAAATACTATTTGGATTTATATTAAGTCGTTGGCATTTCAAAATATAGCGCACAATAAATGGATATTTCTTTAAGCAATGAGGGTAAAATTTTATATTTGTATTATGGTTCACCGCTTGTCCCAAGAACAGTTTGTACGAAATTGTGACACTGAGCACGCGCACTCAGAGGTGGTTATTTAATTTACATGTGTTCAAACCTAGTAACCACACACGCCCATAAATGTTTTAAAGGGTAAACCCACGCGCTGTAGTAGAACAGGTAAAGTAGGTTGCATAATACTTCATATGGATTCTTAGTGCAACAATATAAATTCAAAATGTGTATTATAATTTCTTCTAGTCCAGGAGTATAAGGGAAAAGTGATTAGAAGTCAGGAAAAAAGCACACTTAACTTTCATCGGGTTATGGAAAAGTCTATAATGTTTTAAGGAACAGAATCATACGATTTATTTGCAGAACACAACGTTGGCACAGAATACAGGAGACAGAGATGAGATTGTTCACATCGGCAGTAGGCTAAAATTAAACTTAGAAATAATGAAAGCGCTCACAGTAGCAAGTGATTGACAACAGGGGAGTAGGTAAAAGGATGCCTCCATCTTGCATTTTATATGGAAGCAACACAAATGCCAATGCTGCTCTATAACTACCTGAAATGTAACTTAAGTGTCCTAACTGGAACTTTCGGTAACGCTGTCCTGAATTTGGTTTACATTCATCAGATTCACTCCTTGAAATGTTTATGAGAATCGAATCGAGACTTTTTGAACCTTTTGTGGCAATATATTATTAGTCACATTGTGTGCCTTTGCAGGAGTTTATGGCGGTGTAAGTTGCATTTCATTGTCACTCTCGTGACGTACACTTTTAGTTGTTCTAAGCACGCGCCAGTTATTCGATTGAGCATACCGGTGAGAGAATAATCGATAATCATACTTTCAACAGTTGGTGCCTGCCATTTGAGGAGTCTCGGCTTCGATTCCCGGTTGGGGGTGAGGATTTTTCTCCAACCAAGATGATTCCCCATCTTCCGCAGTCTGGAAGTATGAATGAAGTGCGTGTGTGTGCGTGATCCAATGACTAAACCCAACGAATAAGAGTTAAAACATCCGATATGTTCCAAAGGAGAACGGCCGCCGATATGACCACATGCAGTTAAAGGCGAGGTATAATTGGAACAAACAGAAAACAGTTGGTGCTTAGTAACGCTACGAGATCTCCGAAATGTTCTGTTTGGTGGAAACCTTATTTAATGGGTTTCGTTACACTAGAGCTTCTTGGCATATAATTACCACATTTAGGTTTAGTCAAGTAAAAATAAAATTACAATATAACTGAGAATAGGCCGTGTATCTAAACAAGCTATATGGAAAATTACGTATCAAAGAAGAGGTAAAAATTACCATTTAAACATTACATTAAAAAATGTAAAGCACAATTCACTTCGCTGTATTTGTGAATTTTCACTTATAAAACACATTTCGATTTACCAATATGTAATATTAGAAAGCACAGAGTGCGATTTACGGACGAGGAGTGAGTTTTAATGTGGAAACAGCAGAGACTTAACAAGGACACTTCTAATAACTAATTCTAAAAATTCTTAATGCTGCCTTCACATGAATTTTTCTACTCAGTGCCTGCAAACTAGTCTTTTTTAATATATTTAAAGTCGCTTTAACAGCAAGGTCATATCGCGACTACATTATACAAAATATACAAAATCTTGTGACTTTGTGGGTTCGTAGAATTAAAACTCCGAGTTGCAGATATTCCAAAAGTTTTTTATTTCCGTAGAAATACACTGTTCAAGTCACATACAACACAATCTACCAAGGTCGATGACAATAATCAACAGGGTTCTGGTCTTGCAACATCAGCTCTCGTTACAACACTTCTCAGCTGTTTACTGCTTACGAAATCGACTACTCACTCTTGGCGAGTCGTCGCTCTCTTAATTTCCTCACTGATAATTTCTAGACTCTTCTAAATTAAACCAGAAACCGAATTATCTCTATCACTCAAGAAGTCACCAGAAATTTCCATTTATCTCAGTTTGTTTGTTTCGGCAGACCTTTATCTGCATGCTATCTTTATCTGCCGGCTCTTTGTTTCCACACCGCCCGCCTATCAGTTCCTTTGTGTAAACAAGCCGCGCGATCGTAGATAATGGGTTCGCGACACTGCTCCCTCCTCAAGGCTGGGCGTCCCGAACAGCACCATTGTAGCGGGCCAGACGATCCAGGTGTACCACCAACATCTTCCCTCGGGGCACCTTCTGGATGCGGTAGACCACGTCGTTAATCCTCTTCACCACCCGGTACGGTCCTTGTGGTTACTGGAGCTTCGGGCATCGTCCCTTGGTCCGGGTAGGGCGGTACAACCAAACTAGGTCACCCTGCTGGAACCCTTGGCTGTTCGCTTGCATGTCGTATCGGGTCTTCATGCGGTCGCTCGCCTTCTGGATGTTCTGACGAGCCATCTTATGCATCGTGGAGACGGTCCACCAGGTTCTCCACATACCCGGGTTGATTTTTCTTTACTTGCTAGTTAGCTCCTCAGCTGCCGTTGTGCTATTTAGGAATATGCAGATTCTGTTATTGGAAATGCGCGATGCAAATTGTAGGTTAGGTGGTAAAGTAAGTTTGCCAACAGCACGGATGTAGTCTTTGAGGGTTAACTCTTCATGCGCATCTATGCCTTTTCTTTACTTGGAGCGGATTGAGCAACAAACAGAAGCATAACTTGGTTGTACAATGTTATTAACGTTAGTCTTTGGGCTACCTGGTTTAGGAGCACTGTTGTAGTCAGCAGCCTCCATCTTGTTATTATCCATGTGCAGTGGAGCGGAGTTAAGAAGTCTTTACTAGGGCTCCTGTAGCTCCTTTTTGCTTGGCAATAATCACTCCAATGTAGAAAAACGTATATTTTTGTTTGGTGTTATTACAAAACTTGTGCCTCTTCTAGAATTAGGAGAAACAAATAATACTTACGGATCTATAACACGCAGTCAACAAAGCTTGTCATGGCCTACCTCGTGAATCGTAAACTAGTCTTACAAAACATTTTTATCTGGTTCTTGCTAATCGCAATAAACTTGGATTGTATATTTAGTGTGTGCAGACGATTTTGTATTTATCTTACCGTTTACAAATTATGCACACTTCAGAATTATGAGAATTTCACGACTATTCTCAGAAAATTCAAGATACAGCTTTTACATATCAAGCAAATATTTCAAACATATGGTGTATTCATATAAAACTGTTAACAGACATTTTTTGAGAAAATCTAAAATAAGAACTTCTCCGTATAAAAGTTGGTTTGGGATGGGGGAATTTACTTGAAACTCCGTGTCGGATCCTTAAAACATGCCGAACTTAAACATCAATTTTGGTATTTAATCACTTCTTGTTATTCTGTTGTGCTGTTAAGCCACAAGCACACAGGGCTTCACCTCCCCTAAAAATGCATTCTTTTTTATTTAGGGATCCTCAAAACTTGTACTTCCGATGAAATCTCGGTGTTGCATTTTTGGGTGGAATCATATGCGTCCTCTGCTACTAGGTAGATCACGATACTGTTGATAATAAAGATTATCTCCAGGTATAAGATTTCTGAAGCAGTTGGCTTTAAGTTATCTAATTCTGCGTACTACAAAGAATGGAAGATGGGAACCCAAGAGTACTGACAAGCAGACAAAAGCCAGTACGAGTGCTTTCTGCAAAAGAGGCACGAGGAATGGGGGAGGATGACTTGTATCTAGGACGTCCTTGTCTATAGTCCAGTACGGTCCAATTTATTTTCTTCCGTCTTGAGTTTAAAGGTTAGAAATAAGTGGGTCTGATAAGAGTGCATTTACGAGCAGTAATTTCGTAATGCATCCCTTTCGTAGCTAATAAAAGATACACGAGAATCTTGTAAGAACGTATGACGCGGCTGCAACAGCATGTTTATTGGGTATTCCTGAAGCTGTATATATATACAGCTCATATTTAAGTACAGATAATTCAAATATCCTGGATAAAGCTAGACTAAAAGCTAAATAAGAAATAAATCCCTTCAGGTCATTAATCCATCCATCTTTACATTTAGACATTAGAATAGCCATTCGTTTGCTATTCGTTCATGACTAATACAGGAAGTCGCTAACGCTATTGGGATATAAGAGGCTCTTCATGCCGATTACTTACAGCCTAAAGCAAAATATACAAGCTACAGCCCGAGAGAGAGTTCGACCGGAAGCATTCGCTGACAGTACGTTCAATACTACTCTGCCTCTTTCAGTTTGGTTATATGCATAGTATACGAGTAGTTACAGCTCGTAATTGCATCTTGCTTCGAATACTTGATGTACGCGTTTATGTTTTGATTTATTTTATTTTAGTTTGTTAAATATGCGCCAACGCGATGTTTCCCATGTAAAATATATTTATTAATTGCAAGACATTCATGCATAAATATACATACCAATTACTCTATTCGTTTTTATATAGATATTCTATTAATAAGAATTCTAAATAAAGAACTAAATTAATATTTCATTAACTTAATATTGAATGTAAAATGAATATGAAGACTCTTCAGATATGAACGGTACTGACATGATCATATGTAGACATGATATAGTTTTGGAGCTCTTCCTGATATATTAGCAACCATACCTACTAATTTTACTATGGCGAAATGCATACATAAAAACGAAGCTACTTTCCTGAAGTTATTGAATGTTGCTGGGTACTTTGTGTCTCAAACTACAAGAACATTCTAAGTCACTTATCTACGGCAACGAGGTGGGTGAGGTTTCTCAGAAAAGGGGTTGTTCGTCGCTGAATGGTTCGGGTCGAAAACTTCGTCCACTCAGCATGACAATGGACTACACAAGAGGCAGACAGCCATCTCTTCCATCATGAGTCTACACTAACCACTAATTCTAATTTCCCTGGGACAAAGGGCTCCGCCTTACGTCGTTTGACTACAGCAGGGTTCTTTGCTCGATTGGCACCTAAGAAGCAGAGTCTTACTAACTATCGTAGATTATGCCGTCTCGTATTTTAAGGAGAATGTCACCCATTACTTGAATAGGATTATATGTAGAAACGAGGCGACAGTTTCATCACCAAATGGGGGAAAGTAATTGTCTACCACCCAAGAGGAAAACGTAACAACGCAAATTCAAGATCACATCTATTTGTCGTGTTGGCGTTGGATGTCACGAGAAGATAATGATGTAGCAGCTTATCGATACATGAAACAGCCAGCAATGTAAAACTTATGGGAGTTTCATATCATCTAAGAGGGCATTTACAAACAACAGGATTTACACGCCCATATTGCTTTCATTTTTATTTAATTTTTGCATTTAGGAATATAATATTTATTTCATGTTTAGTCTGAAAACAAAAAGTAGCCGTTTTAGGTTTTGTGTGAGCATAAATGCCTTGATATCAACTAAATCATAGCAACTGAATATTGAAATAAAAATTGCCTTACTGCTCCTCCTGCTTAAAAAGAAAATCAGTAGGCTTATTGCTGCGCACCTGCGTACAACCGAACGGCTGTTAGCGCATGTCAGCTGGCTGGGACTCAACATGAAAGGTGACAACAACCGAAACTAAACAGAGTTGTGACCCTACACACCGGAAACGATTTGGACTTGGAGAAATTTACGCGTTCTCCCTTTCCCTTTGTCTTAAGCTGTACATTTGTAGGACCAAGAAACACAGACATGCTTTGGGGAGTGAACTTCTAGAGAACAGAAGATCGTCACTGTTCCAGAGAGTAACTCCTGGTTGGACCGTAAAATCTCCAAACAAGGGGCTGCATAGAGGTTAACGCGTAAGAACCAACAACCATTTTGATATTATTTCTATTTCTAAGTAATGTATTCCGTATCAAATCAGTTGTACATTATACTTATTAACATTTAATACCTTTGGTTAAAACATCATAGTGATGTTCCCAAATTTTCATTGAGGATTATTTAGCTCGTATTAATTGCCAAACAAAAATTTGGGGAAACTCAAGCGTCTACAAAAACTGTCAACGCTTGTGGGCAGTTTCAGCATGCCATACTAGTTACGAAGTTGTACCATACCGCTAGTAACTCTGCCCCGTTCGAACCAGGGTCCCAGAATCACGTTTGCTCGAGAGTGAATGGAACCAATTAGGTATGTGAATCTACAGCATCATCCCATTAGTTAACTCAAGAGATGCCAGTTGTTCCCCAATCCATGTCTGCCTGCCTGCATTTCAAACATTACCAGCTGGATACACACTCGAGATTATTTGTTCCAGTAATGGGGCTTAATATTTTATCTAATCTGAAGATATGCTAAACGCATGAATTTCTACACAAAAGAGACAGATCAACTGTTTCTAAGGTTGCTATCGCATAAAAATACCTGGATGAAACTGAAGTGTATTTCACTTATTGACGCAACAAATCATAATACTAACGGCTACACTATTAGTTTTTTTTTCCTTCAAAGTTATCTTATACACTACTCTTCAATCATGTTTGGCATACGCTATCATTTTGTAACATCTTATTATTTGAAAGGAAAATTGAATAATAAAGTGTTATTTTAGGCTCACAACAAACAGGGTATAGAAATGCTGAGTGTCAGTTTCCCAGCGCCACTTCCTTTCCCAAATAATTTACTTCTGTTAACTTTGTTTTCCCATATTTGTTTAGTAAGGTTAGCTAGTCTGCCGTAACCACGTAACCGTATCTCATTAATACAAATGCAGGTGTCCAGTCTAAGCTCCTTGCATGACTAAAGAAGTTAAAGGCAGCTAAAGAAATATAATAATAATAATAATAATAATAATAATAATAATATTATTATTATTATTATTATTATTATTATTATTATTATTATTATTATTATTATCTGAGTTTAAAATTATAAAACTAGTATTCTAAATTACACTGATCCCTACCTTGTATTTATAAGAAGTCCTGTCCTGCTATATCTATTTAAACAGGGGAAGTGTTCAACAGTTCAATGCAGAACTCGAAAAGGACCAATGGATATGCGTGTTAGAATTCTGAGCCTCTCATGACATTAGCTTTGTTATCGACTGCGTATTTTTGTGTTTCTTGTCACTTCCACGCGAACTGTCTTTTGAAAATCAACTGTGTTCTTCCAGTTTCTTCAAAAATAATATTCGGTGATACCAAATAGCTTTTCCTGCTCTTTATGTACTCGTATAATTAGCCTCACATCGGAACTAGGCATTCACAGCAGCAAATCGAAACCAGCTACTATCACGTGATTTACAACACATGGAGAATATATTCTGATGTCTGAGATCGGCTAAAGTTAATTATAATTCGATTCCTACTTCATTGAAGCGGGGTAGGAATGATTCCTGCATCAGCCAATCAAAGGTGTCGCTCAAGGACTGATATAAGCAACGTAGTTGCAATATCGGTCTAATTATACAATGAGCTACACTAAAAGCTATTAACCAAGTTGTGATATCAGAACAATTTTAAACTAACTTTCAAACAATTAAGTTTGATATATTTTCCACTAAGTTATATATATAAAAGAGCTGGTACGCTGAATTCGCACAACTTTCTCTAAGCACTGTATTTTAATATCTCTACTGCAAACTAATCTTACAGGGCTTATTTTTATTTCCTTTATGCCAATAGAACGGCTGCATATCATCATACATTCTGTTCTCAGGTACAAGAGGCATATAGGAGGCCAAAGATATAGCCAAATCTTTAAAAAGCTTTCATTCGCTTTGCAATTTCACATCTCTTTCCATAACATCACGAGGAATAAGTAAATAACAACAGTACCTCAAAATATGAAAACAAATATTGAAAAACTGCAACCAATGACAGGATAACTCCCAGATATGCATAACAGATACAACTTAATATAATGAAAAAATATATACGATCATCTCATAAAATACATGCTGTTTACAAAAATTCAAAATGGATATCATTAAAAACTTTGAACCTACATTTGTAATGTTATAATTCAGGACAGAACATAGAAAATTTGGATCATAACGTGAAGGCTTTAAAAGAGTTAAGTCAAAATAATGCTTCATATGTATGCTCACCTCTCCCGAAGGAATATCACCTTGTGGTGGGAGAGCTTAGTACCCAATGAACTGGACGACCAGTTCGGGAAAGTCTAACTTTGTTAGCTTGCCGGCAGGTAAGAGGCGAGGGGAACTAAGAATAGTCCCAACGTGAGAGTTGGATAGGTGACCATCAACCACAAAGGAGGTCCAACGGCTCGAAGGGCGGAGGAAGAAAGTTTCTCAACGGCCAAAGAGACGGAAGAGACATTCAAATATCTAAACACCCCGGGTAGATGAGAGTCGTGAGTTATGGAAAGCAACTCATCTAGGAGAGGAAACTCCGAAGTAAAACCGGGCCCAACAGTAATGGTGGTTGAGCGCTGGACCCGTAATCCAACCTTGTAAAAATTCTACTACTCAAAAGCTTCATAGATTTCAGCCGGACGGATATCCTGGAAGACGACCCACGCATGGTAAAGTCTGTCTAGTCAACGCGTGTGCAGTTCGGAGTCAAAGGAACCTGACCCTTCCGCCCACTAATGACCCTCATAAATCTATCTCCACACTTCAGAAATGGAACACTGTCGTTGAGGACCAATAGCTACCCTGATTTTCTCGAAGTGACAGTCGCATGTCTACTCTACGTGGAGTCTCAGTTCCCAAAGTTCCAACTTCCAGTTGATCTGTTTCATTACGTGCAGAAATTCGTTGTGTGTCACGATGTGGAGACCGTAGGAGGGAAATGCAGTGGTGAATGCAAATGAAGTAGTATATTACTTTCATTCAAGTGAAAATAATCAAAGTGTTGACAATAGTGTGAATAACTGGGCCGAGTTATATTAGTAGAAAAACCTCAAAAATACAAAGTTATAACGGGAACTGTTTCTAAGCAAATTCAAGCGATTGTTTTGAACACATATAAATATGTGATGAAAAATAATCTTGGTAAGGGGACGTGCAATGAACCTGATGATAAATTCTGGGTATTCACAGAAATACAGTAAGAAATATTGTGGCGAAAGGAATACCAAAGACGCTGCTCAAGTGTGAAAACAAAAGGAAACGTTTCTCTAAAGTAGATAATTTCACATGCGATGTAATTCGGCGAGAAATTTATAGATTCCATGCAAAAGGGAAATCGCCCACCTTAGACGAATAGGTTGCACATTTGCAAGAAATTTGTGATTTTCTTTCTGGGCACTGCACTTTGCGCGGCCTCCTAAAGGAGTTGGGTTTCAAATACCGCACTTTGAATAAGATAAGGGTTATTATGGAATCCCGCAGAATTCTAGCTTGGATATATATTTGTCAAAACTAAGGAAGTTTCGCAGTAATGATCATAAGATAATTTATTTAGACGAAACCTCCTAGAATACCTATGACGTATGGAGAAAGGTGGCAACCTTGCAGAAAGGTCTGGGAGAAGGAGGGTCTGTGTTGTAAAACGATTATAAGGGTTCGTCAAAGAAGTCGGCCGACGTGCACACGAGTTAACTAAACAGACTTTCATGGGACACGATCTGGAATAAAGGATACACTGATACTGGCCAATTGGAATGTGATTAGTATCAATACAAAGGAACAGGAATTAGAGGCAGAATTAAATAAAAAACAAATAAATATAGCATTTAATTGATAATTGTTTGCAAAAATGTAAAATGCCTGAATCGTGGTCAATAGCCCTAATCAAAAATATATTCAAAAAAGGAGATGGCAAAAGCTGTGGAAATTATAGAGGGATAAATTTAATGAACACAAGTTACAAAATATATACTAAAATAATAAATAATAGACTGAAAACTATTACAGAATGCCTTATAGGAGAAGAGCAGAGTGGATTCCGCAAAGGCCGAGATCATGTACAGATAACGTATTTGTCCTTAATTGAACAACGAAGGGAAAAGAATTTGGAAACACATATCGCATTCATTGACCTGGAAAATGCTTTTGATAGAATAAACAGATCAAAACTGTGACAAATATTAGAAAGTAAGGGTTACCCACCACATACTATTAATGCAATAAAAGGCATATACACAAATACAACTATACGAATTGATACTGGGGATAGGTTAACAGAACAAATTTCTACCAGTGTAGCTTATCACCTACTCTTTTTAGTATATATATATGGACGATATTCTAAATGAATGGAAGATTTTAGTAGACCCATGAATCAAAATAAAAGAAAATATTTATATTACTGCCCTGCTGTTAGCGGATAACCAAATATTGATTTATCGGAATGAAAATCAACTGCAAAAATCAATGTATATTCTAAATAATATAGTACAAAAGTATAATTTTAAAATATCAGAAGCAAAACAAAAAATTATGGCTTTTAAAGGAAATTATAATGTAAGATCAAAAATTGTTTTAGGAAATAGGATTTTAGAACAAATATCGAGTTTTAAATATTTAGGATGTAACATAAGTTTTAGAAACAATGCTGATATAGAAGAAAAAGTAAACAAATTCAGAGCAATATATGGGACAATCCAAAGAACTTTTAAAAACAGAGTGAGAAGGGATACAAAAATTAAAGTGTATAAGGTAATGACTATTACAACTTTATTATAAGGAAGCGAAACCTGGGTGCCAACACGAAAGGATTTAAATAAAATGCAGACTGCAGAAATGACATTTTTAAGAAGTGTTAAAGGTTGTACAACATTGGACAAAATATGAAATGAGGATATTAGAAAGTAATTAGAAATCGAACCAATCCATGACAAAATATCACAACGAAGGCAACAATAGCATGAACATATATTAAGAATGGAGGATGGAATATATCCAAATGCAGTACTAAACTATAATCCAAAAGGAAGAAGAAACAGAGGACGACCCAGGAAACGCTGGAGAGATCTATGAAGCCGGAACGGGCGATATGCCCAAACCATGGAGTGAAGAAGGACAAAAAGAAGAAGAAGAATGTATGCTCAGATCCAACTCAAAACACCTAAGGCAGCTGGTATTACTCCTGCAAAGCAATTAAACCCTAGTGGCATATAATTAGAATACCATAAATGTAGACTTCCAAAGTAAATCTAACACCAAGTTAGCCATCAATCCACTCGTTCCCAAGCTACATACTTGTTCATACATATTAAAGCTTTTATTATTAAAAATCACTCCGCATATACCGTCATAAGCTTGGAGAAACATGCGTCTAAAGTTAGAATGTATAAAATAATGATCTTTGACAAGAAAACGCTTCTAAGAATTCAAATATTTACCTACAAAACAATATCTCAGAATTCCGTCAAAACTAAGTTCCGCGCCCGAAGTTAACCAGATGGGAAGCACTTCCGGCGTTGGATTGCATCGCACTTCTCCTGGGAATGTCGAGCACTGTGCGAGTGCTCTAGGTCTATTGTTGTGACGCGGTAGAGCATATGCGGTCTTGCATTTGAAACACTAATTAAGGTATACAATGAGGCCAACGGCAACGTCTTCAGACATCAAGACGTCATCTCCCAGCTTCAAAATACAAATAAAATGCCAACATATTTTCAACAACGACAGCAGCTATTCCTGAAACATACTAAATCCTGCACATTCAACGTCCTCGGAGTGGACAGCTATGCTTCGGATCTAAAGCCCGAGAAAAGGAAATAGACGCTAAGGACAGCACCTGTATTTACGGCAAAATCAAAGTACTTTGCATATGACATGCTAACATCTAAAATATATCATCGGCGAGGCACTTTTGACAAAGTTAAAAACAAAAACTTTACTATGCAGCAGATAAGATATCTTTATTATGTGAAGCTACATGAAATTGTGATGATAGAAAAAGTGAATAACCTCGTTTTAGAGATACTCTTTCAACATTTTGTGTCTCTTTCTATGAACTACACCCTAAAACCATTAAACCTAAATTATTATGTGTTTCAAATGGGAAGAGTTCTGCAGTCCAGCCGTATCACACTCAGCGTTGCCAGCTTGTTACCCCACTCCTTTTATATTCCCCTCTCTCTCGCACACTCATACAACATGCAGGTCTGCTTGGCGCAGACGTAAGGGTAAGCGAATTATATTTTACAAACTTTTACAATGATGCAGTTGCCAAAATCAACATTGCAAAAGCTTTTTCGCAAATTATGTATATTTTTAAATACTATAACTATAATTATAGTTTATGAATTACCTGCTTTTCTAATCTGAATGCGGGTACACTTGTTTTACCTACACCACACGCTTCAGCAATAAGCCGTTGAGCATTTTTGAAATCGAACTGATTTGTATATTCCTCATTGCCCACTTTTTTGAAGAACGTGTACACCTTAAAAAGAATACTTCGAGCCTGACTTCGCAATAACTGTCTTTTTGACTCGCCACTAAATTCACCCCAAGAAGCTATTTCACTATTTAGCTCTTACTGTACTGATGTGTAAAGAACAACTGAATGATATTGATCTGAACTCTGCAGAGTAAATAAACACTTCCTATCCAGCATTCATTCATAAACATATGCATACAGCATTCTACAGGCTAACAGGAAATGAAGTTTGCTCTTTCTCGAATTTAACACCTTGATTTATTCACAGTAATTCTTTTATCACGTCATGTCAGTAGTTTAAATTTAAGTTCTGAGTAATGAAAAGTATATGTACATACATACACACCAACCACTTTGAACTGAGGTTACGAACCATTCATAAACAAAGTTATAATGTGAACAGATACGTTCTGCCAAGGCAGCAGGATATTTATTGTTTGCTCTCGCTCGAATTGGCTTATTCAAAGTAATTCTTTTATCACATCATGTCAAACATTTACGTTTCAGTTCTGAATAATTACAAATATACGTACACGCATGCATTCCAACCAATATTCATACAGTGCTTACGTCGCGATTTATTGTTATAATACACGTAATAGTGTTTTATTTATTTGTATTAGAAAAACTACTTGAGCTAAAAATGGGGTTTTCATGGTTATGTTAGATACGTTACTATCTTCCACATGGATCACTTTCGGCGAAATCTGAATTTTTGTCTTAGAGCGAATAGCATTTCATACAGATTGATTAGGTTGGCGCTCCTCACATACCACTTAGCGGGAATGCAATACGGCAACACCGCAGGACTCTCATTGGTTGCTCACCTAGTAGCGCTCAAAGAACAGCTTCCCTTTTGAAACATATAATAGTGTGTAGAACAGTAGTGTGAGTAGATGTGAAAGTTCAGTGACCAGATTAACGAACTTTTTGCCCCCCCCCCCCCCGCCTTTTTTAATTTATTCAACAGCATGCTCCATCACATAGTAATACTACATGCTTTGTTTGACGATGCCTCAGTTCGATACCGGTGTGGTTATTTTTTATGTTTGAGCTGCAACCTATTCTATTTGTATTCGATAATAAATTTCTCCCCACGTTGGTTTTAAACACGAGCACAGCAGACGTTTTACAGGAGGCCTTTACCCTGCAAGGGACACTAAAGGTTGTTTTTTTTTTTTCATTCATTCAATCTGTGCTTTCAACCAAAAGCCTCTAGTCCCGATAAAACCGACTTAGTCCCTTCTTGTACCTGAGGTTTTAAAAAAGAAGCCTAAGCATAAGAGCGCAACATTCGCAATCGCATAGTATACGTTGGAAGATATTGTCATTCATTCCAGATTCCCTGCATAAAAGGTCGTGTATTCTGTTTTGCTACGCGTAAATTTCTACACAGTGTGCTATGATTGTGATCATTAGGATAGCTCAAAAAGCTTTTTATATCATTAGCTCGTATTAAGCAAATAACATAAGTAGATGAAAACGGAGTTTAAATTAAAATTAAACAACGGTAGGTAATAACTGCTGCATACTCAGCATATCGGATATTAGTGCACTGCAACTGAAAGAAAGAAATGTAATGTTTATGCAACTCCATTATATATGCATAGAGCATCTACCTTAAATTTAGAGGTTTCTTGTTCGAATCTTGTTTGGACTGAGGGAATATCGACAAACTCTTAAGATCTACGGGCCCAGCTCTATCTTTCCACTGTTGCTGCATATTCAGCATCATAGAAAGCTTCTATTTCTCTCTAATATGGAATAAGAAACCGAAAAGGGGCAAGGAAGACACCTCCATACATTTAAGCTTCATTTGAATGTGTCTTATATAGACATAGGACTGAAATGCTGATGAAAACTAGAACTACCACTTTTTGTTTCCAACGAAAAAACCGAAGCAGTCCTTATAGAGAAAGAAAAGGAAGTGATATTTGCGGCCTGTTAACACCATCGAGAAACATCACGCTGGTTAACTGTTGCCTGAACGAGAAATCAAGAAACTGCCGTAAATCCCTTACAACATACTTTTATTCGTTAATAATCTGGTCTTGATAAACCGCTTTGTAATTTGAGTTCAGTTAACTAGTGCGCCATTTTTTTTTAAAAAAAAGACCTCTCTCATAGATAGATGTTAAGGTCCGTAATTTTTATGATATCATCTAAAAAATCTTTTTTTTTTTTAAATGAGATTAGCGGTAAAAGCTTTTAATGATCTAGATCCATTCTGAAGAGTACTAGTTGGTATACTGTGCAGATGGAGAATTTTCCTAGGAGTATTCATTTACAGCAGATTTTAGATTTATATCTCACCAAATCCGGATTAGTGTAGATATTTTCTTTACAACTTTGGCAAAATATTTCCAAGACCTAGAACAACATATAATGAGGTTTTGTCTGAAGATATGCTCAAAGTCGTCAGCTATATTCTGCTTATGATTTTAATGAAATCCTGTCTCCTATAATATACAAATATAATGGACTTTATGACACAATTTATGAGTTATTTTACTTCCGATGAAAAATTTCCATACTAAATGTTGTGATTTTCTCTGTATTCAGATAACCGTTCGTAAATAACCTTCATGTACATCCAGGAATATTTCACGCACACCCGTAACAACAGCTAAGGAAAGCAGGTCGATGAGCAAAACTCAAAGAACGTGGACATACGTCGATGTATACTACTCACAACACAATCTACAACTTATTACAACAGATTTCCACGTTGTCACTCTGAAGTTTTTGCAATTAAGGAAGCTCTGCAGTCTATCATTTAAAAAGCTAATCATACAAATTATGCAATTTATACTGATTCACTAACAACAATTGCTACCCAAAAGGAAGGGTGAAGCATCAGCTCTACAAAGAAAGAAAAA
The DNA here is from genome assembly GCA_030765055.1 of Mantis religiosa. Taxonomy (NCBI): domain Eukaryota; kingdom Metazoa; phylum Arthropoda; class Insecta; order Mantodea; family Mantidae; genus Mantis; species Mantis religiosa. Next base: position 287,614,183 of record CM060948.1, on the reverse strand, counting down.
TTTATACGATTTGCGTTCCTTCCCCGATAACAATTGCGAGTGCAGAGCAGACACAGGTATGTTTTACGTTCTACTATCACAATATAAAGCAAATACCCTGTGCTAACCAGTTTCCAGTAGAAATTGTTTGCTTCCTCAACTAACGTGTAATCAGAGAAAAAAGATATTTGGTAAGTTCAAAAATTTAGGAGTATTTCATTATTATTATTATTATTATTATTATTATTATTATTATTATTATTATTATTATTATTATTATTATTATTATTATTATTATTATTATTAATGGTTCTTACAATTCGGAGAACCAATGTAAAAGAAAGGGCAATGTAATTCTGGCTAGGTATATAGGTATACCTATAATGATTATTACAACGGTGGCATTACTTTCAAATTTAGGTGAACAATATTATTTGAGGTTTGGCTGTGCTGGTTTTGTTGTTCAGCCCAATTATTAAACGTCTAGTTGCTTTTGAACCACCCTTCAAACATTCAAGCGGAACATGAAATACGTACTACTTTAGGCAAGGATCTACTTCGCACTGTCTTAGGGTTATATATGAATTGAAAAGGTGCGCCTTGGAATCTTCGTAGAGTTGACTTATAATCAAATGCTCGGCTGTGCAATTAAAGCCGACGTCAGAGACATCTACAAAGTTGGCGTCTTCATTTCAAATGTAAAGTGAGCGTTTACATCTACTGGCGTTCAAAGCAGAGCAGCTCTCTTCCATGATATACCTCTATTTTCATCTTGGGATCAACAGTCGGAGCCAAACACTTTTTTCCTCCCACTTTACTCCTTTCTTCTCCCTTTCGGCCTCTAGCAGTTAGAAATAATTATGCTCTAATAGACGTTTAAAAGCCCATTTTCTCTCATCCATTCCTTTTCCCATACACTCCCCCGTTTAGTTAAAAACGGTGTCCACCAAAATGAACGCCTTTTCTATTTCTATTTTCTCTTCTGGTTATGCACCTGAAAGACGAATTTGAAATCGTATCTGTAACAGGCCTCAGTATAAAGCTACTCCGACGTGAGAAGAATTTGGTTTTCTGCGAGGGATAGGATGTTCAGTAAGCAGCACGTCTTTTGTAAACGACCAGGAATACAGTGAAAGAGTTGTTTAATTTTCAATTCTGATTGGTACTCGTAAATAGGATTGGTATTCATTTTGCATGTAAATGTTATTGTAAGTATTGCAAAGATCTTAAGGGATGAAAATAGTTTATTCATTACGTGTGAAACTTACGTTAAATTCAGTTTTTATGGCCCTGCATGAAATACTTGTGTAAATACTTCTCCTAGTATCTGAAGTTAGCAAAGAATTGCACATTCGATAATGCTTCGTAAACAGATTATGATAGTATATGTATTTATCTGCAGAAGTTTGCATAAATTGTATTAATATCATTTCGGGTTCTGTGAATTGAGTCCCTTTTGAATATTACAGGGTAAATTTAGTCCCTCCTAAACTTTCTACGTGGGTAAATTGAGTCCCTCGACCCGTAATTGTGACAACATTTCTCCTCATACTTTATACAGACTTGCAACTCCGCAGCCATTTAACTGGTTGTTGTGGTTAAACATTTTGTCATGTTAAAATCGTTCGTACGAGCAGCTTGCAACAGTTTTGTCTCACAGGTAAAAGTTTAAAAGAAACACCTTTAACAAAGTCAAATCTCAGTATGTCCTTACTAGTAAACTTGACCATCTGCTCCCTCAAAAACATTCCTTTTTTCAATGTTTTGGTTTTACTTTTTTCCTGTACTAGGTGGGTAACTGAACATGCACATCTAACTAAATACTGGTCAAAACGTCAAGGAAGTTATAAATCATCATTTCCATCCTGGTACATTCACTATCTGTTCACGGCACTAGAAGGTACGCCTGCTTATTGAACATTGATATTACGTGTGTTGACTTTACATTGGTGCATCATGACATATTTCCGGACGTCACAGCGCCGCAGTGCGACCGGTATAGTCAACCATAGCGGACTCAATTTACTGCTTAAAGAATCGTACACAACTAATTATGGACGCAATTTACCTATCCTCATATTCTTTTGTATAAGAAAATAATCATAAATTAACGTAACATGTAGGAGAAGTAGTGTTACATTCAATCCAAAACTTCGATCCCGAGATCTTACCAGAAAAAGACTGATAAAGAAAAATGGGGGGAAGGAATTTTCGAAAAATATCTGCGCGCGCGCGTCTGTATAATTTTGTCGTGAAAAGCCAAATCCAGAGACAAAATGTCAGTTAAGTACCAAAACGATTAATGATAGGCTTTATAAAAATATATTGAATATTCTAGAAATAGCCTGTCAAGCCTTCTGCATAAATGAGGATATCTTTATGATTAGTATACTTCTTTAAAGGTTTAGAAAATAAATATAGAGAAAAATCCTTAAAATGGAATAATAATATATTTTTAAACTGACAGTCACTTTACCCTAGTGCATTCTTATTTTATAATGTAACGTATAAATTTGTAATGCATACTAACTACATTAAGAAGTATACAGAACAATAAGGTTTAAAAGAATAACAGGAAAGGTCATGGGAACTTAACATCAGATTTTACATACACACTGTACCGTACACCACGCATCTCTTTAGGAAGTACGAAAATAATTCGCATGGAAAAGAATTCTTAGGAAATCTATCCGATCCGCAAATTCTTTCCCACATAGACAATTTAGAAGACCAATTAAAAATTTACTCATCATTATAGAAAATAAATGGAGTTTTTATTTATGCACCCTTTTAACCGCATCCCAGTTTACATTGGGCGTGAACGACCATTTTATTTTAGAGTCCTCTGTTTTACGTGCCGTAAATCTACAAAAGGGACCACCGGTTTTACTTCCCTTCCGAAAAGAACCCTGATTGGGATCTTTATGCCCGAAAAAAAGTCCATCATCCTTCACTGGGTTTGAGCCCGCGACTCCAGAACCAGAAGTTTACATTTTATGTCTGGGTGACTGAATTGGTTACGTGCTGGCCTGCTGATCCCGAGATCGCCGGAGAGATCGCTAAACTGATAATCAAATCTTCAAACGTTGAACGATGCACGCTGACTTTGAAATTCAATACTTTTATAGCATCATGTGAAGAAAAAAGAAATAAACAGCTGTTGACTAGGTACTTAAAATGATGTACTGTAAAACTCAAAATGAATGGCGATGAACACCTCCGAAATACGTAAGATATAACTTCTTTATATAAATTAAGTTTTGTAATGTTTTGTAAAACATTTTAAACTATCTCTTAAAGTTTGCCAGTTAAATACACCTACAATGTATTTACTCAATATAAGGGGGATTCCCTGGTCATTCAGAGAAAGTATAATAGATATTCATGTATTCGTATTGTAAATATGAAAATATATACAACAACAAAATTAGGACAATTAGAAACAAGGAAAATGTTTGCCAGGATAAACTTTGTGTTTGTGTGTGGGGGTTGGGGGGGAGTATGAACGTGGAATTTCTCAAAGGACCGATCATACTCGTAACAACACAATAGTTTTCTAGGTAACATATTTTCAACCCCTCGTGAATCGAAGCACGCGGATAGCTCGGCACTGTACCTATCGGCAGGTTTAATTAAACATTCCATCAGGTAGTGTGTCGATCATTGTCGCTCTTGCTCTCGGCTAATGAAATTCTTGCAGTATACTTCAGGCGCGTAAGGAAGCGCTTTCTTTATGTGTTTCTTTACACTCTAGCTCCTCGAAACTATTCCTTTTTTATCTTACACAGTATATATTTTGGAGTACGCAAGAGTCCCCGCTGTAACTGCCCAGATAAATATTACGAGATGCAGAAATAAACACCGCTAACATACTGCAGTATCTCTTAATTTCTCCCACAAATACTTACTAAACTAACATCTTCTACAGCAGCATTTCTATAATAGCTTTTACCTGCATTTTCCATTGCTGAGCACATCTGCTGTATATGACAGTGGTTCAATGTAATTTAGAAGAGCAAAATTTGCGAACTGTTTAAGCACTTTACGAATTTCTGAATATAGGAAATTAAGATGCTTTATTTAAAGCCAAATAAATTTGGAAACACGTGGCAAATATAAGTACAAGTATGAGCATGTATTAATACACTAAAAAATTAAATATTATGGAATACATTCATACCACTCTCTACTTATGACAAATTCATGTATGCCTCCTTATATATTGTAATATAAATGTAATTTCCTACATATATACGATTAGTATTCCAGATCTATGTTTGCTTAACGTTCTTAGTTACATGAAGTATGAAAAACAGCAGGTACGACAAAGAATACAGAAATATTGTAAACATTCAAACTTGTCTGTCAAGTAATGCACTTATACTTGAAAAAGGCCAATACCGAACATGGAATATTATCGAAATAACTAACTCTTGAAGTAGTTCCTTTGACATCAAAGATGTAATCAAATTCAAAAAGTGCAAGTCAATCCATATGAAGTTCGCTTTACTAACCACTGAAAGAAAAATTAAGATTACATATAAACTGTAATATTAATATTTTCTTAAAAATGAAAATAACGAACTACTGCCCATGTAAACACAAAGTTTTGTGCTTCCTTAGAAAACAAAGAAAAAAGAAGAAAAACAAGCTGAATTTAACTCAAATATTAAATTTTGACACTTATTCTACTTATGTTTGAATATCTCTCTCTCCTTCTCTCTCTGGTCTATTTTCTAAAACACTAAATGAGGAAACTTCACAACATTCATTTTCGTTGAAAGATCCATATCAGTAGCGTGTCTGCCTCACGTTCAAGAGATCCTGAGTTCGAATCTCTCGGTCCGCTGCGGGGTTTTCCCCTTATTCTGCAAAATGAACGTCGGTTTAACTCCAAGCTATATGCATCCTGGTCCTTTTAGCATCACTTCACCCATCTCATTCATCATCTGATATGACTTAACATTGGTGGACGTAAATTAAAGAAAATCGAATTTTGTAGTGGAATGCAACATTTTCTCTATTTACTATAAGTAGGTGGTAGAGAAAGTAAAGATGAACGACACTGGTAAGCTACTCTGTACAATCACCGCAAAAATCCCTTGCAAATATTCAGTAACGAGCAAGGGGTCAGTCGTACGTACTTCAACACAAAATAAAATTGTTGGCAGAAGCAAGCATAGTTTTGGAAGTACGTTTGGATATCTGCGCAGTATATCCTGCACATTTGTGGAAAACCAAATAAAGTCGCGGTATTATTCCAAAATTCAGTACAATAAAGATTAGCCTTGCGTTTATCCCAGCTAAATTTATTGAAAATGTTAAAATTGCAATTACAAAGTAATTAAGTGCCATGCCCCTCCTACAATTTTAGCAAATACAAAAGCTTAGAAAGGAGCAGTTACAATGAATCCTTGCACTAAATGAAAAGTGCACTGAGACAGGAGTTTTCTCACATACAATTCCTTGTAATTCCAGTGCCAACCAGCTGCACTCGCCATTAATGAAGTTGCATACCAGGATAAACGGATAAACATGAAGTGCTGTATTTTTATTCCTAAAACAACTTCTTCTTCTTCACTTCACGGCATGGACAGAGTACCCGTTCCGTCTCACAATAATTGCTCCTTCCATCTCTTTTTAAGTCTACCAACATCTCTATTTCCGTGTGGCTGATATTGGAATGCAATCTTAGGTAGTCTTGTTTCGGACATTCTTTGTATATGCTGCATCCATTCCTTTTGATATTTTTCAATTTTGCTACTTATCGAGTCTACGTTGAGTTCCTTTCTTATGTCTTCATTCCTTATTCTATCCAACCTTGTGCGTCCCTTTGTTTTCCTTAAAAAGTATATCTCTGCACTTTGAATTTGGCTTTTCATTTTCTTCGTGAGTACCCATGCCTCACTTCCATAAAGTAGTGCAGGGCTGCCATTGTTTTGTACAACTTTAATCTTGTATCTCTTCTTGTTTTATTTCTCAACCTTCTATGCACTGTTCCACGAATCATTTGGAATGTTTCAAGCTTTTTGCTTACATCTCTGTCTGTTTTCATCATATAATTAAGATTACATCCCAAATAGCTGAATTCTTTTAGTTGTTCTAGTGGTTTGCTGTCTAAAATTATTTTTGATCTTATATGTTGTTTTCCCCAAAAGGCCATTATCTTAGATTTTTCCGTCGACATTTTAATATCATACTGTTGGCATACTTGGTTCAAGCGGTGTAGTGCATATTGTAATTTATCCTTCGTTTCTTGTATTAAAACCACGTCATCTGCATATAGTAAAATATTTAAAACTTTGTTCTTATTTATTTTTATTCCTGATTTAATAATACTTTTCCAATTTTGGGTGATGTCATTTACATATATATTAAAAAGAGTAGGTGATACACTGCACCCTGTCTTACGCCTCTATTAATTAAAATTGGTTCGGTTTTATGAACTCCTGTGTTTATTATTATTTTGGAGTTGCTATACTTACATTCTAAAATCAAGTGCTTATTTTTCTGGAATTGGTTATATGCTTTCATTTCACGCAGCTTTATAAGAAAAATTCTGTATTTGTCACTCCAGCAGTAGGTATTCCTTGAGAAAATTGCAACAGCATCCCTTTCCGCAACTAAAGTGGTAGCAATAGCAACTTCCTTTCATTTGTGTCCCTGTATTTTCTGACATAATACAAATATTTAAAAACAAATTTCCCTATAGTTGTTGAAAATGACCAGTCCCATTTATAATAAATTTCATTCACGACGATAAAATATAAACTACCTGATAAGATTAACGTTCATTATTAATATGAAATAATAAATATAGCTCATTCATCTATATGAGTCAGTGAAGATGCACAGTTTCCTTCACCTTCCTCCAAAGAGAGAATAAGAGTCACAAAAGCATCGGACTAATCTATAGTAGACAAATACTGATATGAATTTTGAATTCATGAAAGCTCCATTACTGCTGTGATTCATACTGTAGCATTGGGCATGAAAGACTGCTCAATTTTGCTCAGACGCCACTGCGCATAGAAAGTTATATATTGCGTACAATAATTTTCATATAAAAATAAAAGGCGAAATGAGCAAACTGTGGCAGGTAGTCTCAAGAAACCTGGCTAATAGTAATGCAGTGTTTAAAAAAAATAGTAGTAGAAGTTCAACACAAATACGACCGATTTTATTCCAGAACTGAAAGGACCACAGCCTGTTAAAGGGAAGACAATGTTTGCAATAAAAGTTCTTATACACACTACACAAGACTTATTTTTGGAGCCTGAATGTCAAAATTTACGTGATCATAATTTCCAGTGTCGAAAAATGCTGGAATACCTTGAAAGTTCTTTAGCGGGATGGTAGTGCAGCAGTACAGTCCTCAGATACCTGTTCAGGCTAGAAAGCAGAGTTAAAGAAGCTGAAGCCAGAATAGGTTCTTAGAATTTAATCCATTAACTAGATGATGATAGAATGTTTCGCTTAGCGTTTTGTGAATTACACGACATTAAAGGCAAACCTTTCGTGTTTCTTTAGGTCAGACAAGTCACTACTTCTTTTCAGTAACATCGACGAACTAAAGCTTAAGAGAGCAGTACAGTATTTTATGTTACAACGTAACCCTTCATGATATTACATAACATCTAAATAATATTTACTTATTGCAGAAAATTGCTTACTTTGCTCCTTACAGAGATGCACATTTATAAATCTCGATGTGTACTTCTATAGGACGACACCTAAGCACATTATAGCATTAACTCTGAGATAATAACTCAAAGAAATAGAGATAGGTGTAAATGGACAATCACTCTCGCATGTTCTTCTTCTTCTTCTTCTTCTTCTTCTTCTTCTTCTTCTTCTTCTTCTTCTTCTTCTTCTTCTTCTTCTTCTTCTTCTTCTTCTTCTTCTTCTTCTTCTTCTTCTTCTTCTTCTTCTTCTTCTTCTTCTTCTTCTTCTTCTTCTTCTTCTTCTTCTTCTTCTTCTTCTTCTTCTTCTTCTTCTTCTTCTTCACGGTTAGGGCTTCAAGCCGCTCCGGCTCCAAATTGTTGATAGCATCGTTTCATGGGACTTTTGTTTTTACCTTGTAGTTTATACTTTATAGCTATTTTAGTATCCGACTTTTTAACATTCTGTTTAAGTGCAACTTCTAATTTTCTTTATGTTTCTTAATTATAGTATTTAGCAGCCGCACCATGGCTCAGGGGTTAGACCGCCTGGATCTGACCAAGGCGGCTAGGGTTCGACCCCAGGCAACCGCAAAGTGGAATTTGTGGTGGACAACATGGCGCTGGAGCGGGTTTCCTCCGGGTCCACCGGTTTCCCCCATCATTCCACCAATTACTCCATCAATCATTCATCTCAGGCGTTGGGCCTCAACCCTGATTTCATCTAAGGTCAGTTGCTTCGGCTCCCTTGCTCTGAGGGAACCCAAGAGCCTCCTAACGTCAGCATTGACGAGAAAGGGAGGGATTTAGTTCCTCTACCTTAAAATTTTCGCGAATTTTTAGGTATATTTATCATTCTGTCTCATTTTGTATATACTGCTATGGATTTCAAAAATCTCATTTGTGCTGCTTGTACTTTTTGCAGGTTTTGGTTTGTATTAGTCCCAGTTTCAGATCTGTTTGTGACTGTAGGTATTGCCATGAACTTACCCAGTTCAAGTATCGATTGTGGTCTTAGCTTGCTTTTTAAACTCCGTCTTAATGTACCAGTTATGCAGTTAAATTTATTTCATCGATATATGATATTCTGCACCCAAAAAACATTAAATGTTGATACTTGTACCAGAATTTTATTTTCCAGCACTATCTCTGGGAGAACTAGGTATACACCTTTAAATGTCATTATTTTTGTTTTCTTTGTTGATATATTGTGACTTTATGGGTTCGTTAAATTAAAAGTCAAGTTTGCAGAAATTCAAAATGTTCCTTATTTCAAGTAAAAACACGTTTTTGTACAGCCCTAAGCAGCAGAATTACGTAACATACACAAATACACCCTTCAAGGTCGTCTGCCACACGACCACAAACCAAAGAGTTCACTTTCAAATCACAGCTGCAAGCACACGATTATGGAGTCCAATTACGACTGTCCCAACTGGCGAGTCGTGACTTCTCTCATTGTTCTAGAAATTAGTGGAACGTTCTGTAACAATGAAGAAAGCGAACCTTTCAGTCATCTGTCTCTTTCTCTGTTTCGGCAAGCTTTTATCTGCGCGCTGCACTATCTATCTCTGTGCGCGCCGGCCGCGTCTGTTGCAACAATGTCTCGCGACAATATACATAAAATTTTCTTTTGCAGTTCATCTTCAGTTTTTGCTAAAAAGATCCAATCGTCTGCAAATAAAATAGTTTTTACACTTGTGTTCTCTAATTTAATTCTCCCTGTAATCCTATTTATCCTTAATCGTATTATTTCGCCCCTCAAAATCCAACCTCTTTGGTCCTCGTCCCGAGAGGTGGGCAGCAGGATATAGGGGACTGACTAATGGGGTGATGTACGGCGGAGACTTGGTATAAACCGAACCGCTACGGCTGCCGAGAAAGCCCATTAGTAACCCCGTATGGTATTCCCTTCTTCTCCAGAATGTTCCATAGTTTCGTCCCTGATGCCTTATGAAATGCTTTAAGTCGACAAATAATATGTGTGTTTCCAAGTTGTATTCTCCACGTTTTTTGAAGTATTTGTTTCAGTACAAATATATTCTTCTTCCATTTCTAAAACCTGATTGTTCTTCTAAAATTATTATAGGGCCGCAGTATTTTGATTGTGCAAAGGTAGCATACTCATTAGTCTTAACTGAAGGTTGGTATGAATGGTTGGACGAGGTGAATTCAGCTGATATAACACCACGACGATTGAATCAATCAGCTTTGTGGTGCCATCGTCCTGGTGTATTCTATCAACAATGTCCAGTTATTTTACATAGTGTGGCGCTTACTATTTTCGCATATAACTATACCTCTATACGAGTATCGTTAGCTTCCGGTGAAGGCCGCGTCATCTTGGCCAGACAAGAGTCCAGAAGAACCTCAGAACCTGATGAGGGAAACGTTGGCAATTCGGACCAAGAAGACGCGGCCTACACCGGAAACTGAAAATAACCATCAGGACACAGGCTGTGGAAGCCTAGGCATCCATTATAGCTGTATAATTACTTGGGTAATTCCTATTACCTTTTTTAAATAGTGTATTTACTTCACTATTTTCCATTTATTGGGAAATGACCTTTAGTCTCCAACACATGTTTTAAAAGCGCAGTAGACGTTTCTGAAAATTCCTTCGTGCGAATTTAATTAGCTCGGCGTTTATATTGTCTATTCCAGGAGTTTTGAAACTCTTCCCTTAATTGCTTCTTCTACCTCTCCTATTTCTATACTATCCACCTCTGCACGAGATATTTCACTTTAATATATTTCAGTTTCTTCATTGGAGCATAGTTCTTTGAAATATTTTTCTAATGTTTCATCAGGTATTACCTGCAGTTTTGTTTTGTCTTTCTCTTCTAAGTTCAACTTTTTTATGAACTTGTATACCCTAGCTTGATGTCCACGAAAATTATGCCCATTTCTGCTATATATTGCTTTCAATGAATTCTACTTAAGTGTCGTGTATGTATTTTTACTTCAACTCTTGCTTTATTATACTTTATTTTACTCTCATTTGTATTCTTAAGATATTTTAAATAGGTTTCCTTATTGTTTTTAAATAGTATTGTAATGCTGCCTTCCAAACTTTGACCCCGCTTTTTGCCTTTTAGATATCTTCTTAGTGCCTACTACTTCGCTTACTACTTTGTATGGTGAACTTTTAATTATGAGCCAATCTTCAATGTCTTCTTTCAGACGTTCTTCATTTGTGTATTGATCTAATTTGCGCCTATAAAGCTTTCTTACTGTATCATCACTTAACAGTCTTGTCTTATATTGTTCATCTTTTATATCATTTTTCTTAGTCGGTAAGTGTATCCGCTCCTCGGTATACTTTGGTTCACTATTATATAATCAATTATTGAGTATAATCCTCTGGTGTTCCATGTATATTCATATTTTTCTTTATGCCCGAAAAAATGTATTTTTAATTCTTAGATTATTATAGCTAGGGAAGTTCAGTAACATAATTTCATTATTATTTAGGGCTTCTTCTCCATTATTCCCTAGTACATTTTTTAAAGATTCTTTCCCAACACGTGCATTTAAGTTACCTCCTATTACTAAACAGTTATTAGGGTTTGCCTTTTCTATGACGTCCTGCTGTTGTTCATAAGATTCTTCACTTCCTCCTCTTTCCTTCTTCCGGTGCATACACTCCTATTATTGTCAAGTGGCCTTTTGGAATCTTAAAACTCATTTTCATTATTTTTTCATTTGTCCCTCTTACATATACATAAGGAAATACGGTATTCACTACTGAATTAAAGAAATTAAAAAAGAAAAATGATTTTTATGAAAAAATCTTGAAAAATAATGAACTAAGTAATGGTTTAGTCTAGTCATTTAGGGGAGAAACTGAAGTATTACTTATTTCATAATATTTTCTAAAAGAGTACTCCATTAGAGAATTTTATTTATTTCTTATGAAGAATAATATTAGAAATTTTTTATTGTATCACATTCAAGTTTCATTCCGAATTTCTTTGGAAGTAAAAACGGTAGATATGAATCCGAATGATAGTGAAATGTTTAAAGAGGGGACGCTATACATATATAATGGATGGCATCGCAAGGAACAAGTGAGCAATAACAACACTTCAAAAACATGACAAAATATGGTAAAGAATAAAACCACTAATAACGGATGTCGAAAAAGGGTTACGCTGAAAACTATTTCTTTAAAAGTAATTGTTTATATATTACATTGATCTCAGGTAGAATGACACATATACAGCAACACAGACTTCTTTCTTCTAAAATGATACTTTGTATTCACAGGGACCTAATTCGATATCGAATTTTTGTGCAGCAAGGACTTCTTTCTCTGCACAGTAAATTCAATATTTAAAATAGGCATATCACGGATACTTCACGTGTAACAAACTGTATTTTCATGTTAAATTCCTTTTGGGGGGAGGACTTAGGTACCACAAAATGTGCATTGACAAAAATGTCAATAATATTAATAAGAATTAGTCCTTTCTATGAAGATTTTTTCTTATTTAACACGGATTGTCATATATAACCCGTATACCGTCAGCCCTCTAGCCAGATATAATGGCCAAGTGCACACACAGCTGAGATGTTAAATGTGACGCAACTTGTTCGCCAATGTGCACAGACATGTCAGCAGCTAACTCAAAACCTAGGACTGCAACCGGACGTTGGCATAAGCGATCGTAAGTGGAAGCTTCCAAGTATTTAACGTTTACAGTAACTATTCCCAATGTGAGCACTCGCCTCTGTTCATGATCTTGTCTCTTTTAGAGAAGAGTTTGTAATGGCAAGTTACTTTGTATTTGCAAGTAGAAGCAGTTTGTTACACAAGTAAGTCATAGTGAGCAAATTAACCAAAACCCACCGCACGCCTTCTAACCGGAGCACTAATGTGTCAATTCTGAAACGTTTGTATCTCACGTTGCTACTGGGGGAGGTTTATTCTGTCGACAGCGGGTCTCATCTGGCGAGGGGAAATCGAGAGGCGTATAAATCGTAATGAAAAGACCTCGGGGTGCCTTAATTCAGTTACAGAAAGATGCCCTCTCAATGGCGGCTAACATGTTCCGGCTTTTTAATTAACGCCGCGCTTTGAAATTGCAGTTAATCTTTTGCCAAAGGTTAGCTCGGCATTGTCTAACAGTGCGTAAGTGCTTAATTACTGTAACTCAATTTGCCTGGAGCTTAGCAGACGGAGTGCAGGAAATGAGTTAAGTTCATTAATTCACCTTTGCAAGTTTTGCATTAAACAGATGACGCAGTTCTTCAGGAGCAATGTTGCATTTCTTACGCTAGTTTAGTTCATCTACATTCACAGCGCAACCCCAGCGACGGATAGGTAACAATAGTTTCCGTTACTCCACTTCTAAATTCTTGAGTATTGGTAGCAGATTGTTTGCACTCTACAGTAATATCAATAGCATTTGCCAGGATATATAGCGTTGAAGCTACTTCTGCCATGCTAACAGAATCCCAATTATCATGCAGTGTGTCTCTGATAAACTTTTGATCAAATTGAGATGACCTGGGACCACATGGGATGATGCAACGTCGTGTTGAAAACACGTGTTTTGCCGAAAGTTAAATGGTGCATCTCGTATTTGCACACTGAAACCAAAATCTAATGAGCGACATTTGTGAGGTGAAATGGGAGGTATAATCACGCGTCAGTCCCGACACCCTGCGGATACGCCTCGATGCTGTTCAGTCATAGTGCGTTATAGTTTACTACCGCAGCATTATGGTAGCATTTTCCTTGTAACAGGAATCCGCGACCTACCAGAAGATATGTTCCGATTCAAAACATTAGTCGTTGGTACCCAGTGCAAGCCCTATTCTATTACTCTGCAATATCAAATCGTACACATTCATTCTACGAGGGCTGTTAAATACAGAATGATCGCAATTGTTCTCTGACAACGTACCTTTACTCATCCTCATAATTTTGATGGTCCTTCTCAACTGAATGCGATGCACTTGTCCCTGCAGTTCTGCCAGTCTTCAAAGACATGCTGGAAATCATTTTTTGAGAGATCCTTCAACATCGCCTACGCAGCCTTCACCACTCTTTCTGTAGATGGATAATGTCTCCCATGAAGGCGTTTCTTCAAGTTAGGTAATAGAAAAAAGTCACGTGAGGCTAAATCCGGACTATAGGGAGGGTGAGTGATGCACTTCACGTTGATTTTTGCAAGATATTTAGTAACAACATTGGCAATATACAGCCGCGCATAATCGTGGTGCAGCATCCAGTCTGCTTCATGGATATGTGGTGTTTGCGCCTGATATGGACTTGCAATGTTTTCAGGACATCCCTGTAGTGTTGTCCAGTTACTGATGTGTGTCCAAGTACAACGTGCTAATAAACCATTCATTGAATATCAAAGAATGAGATGACCATAACTTTCCCAGCAGAGGCAACCAGTTTTGTGATTTCCACACTGAGCATTGCTGTTTGCTCTCAGGATCAAATGATGTAGCCAAGTTTCATCAGCAGTGATTACGTTTAAAAGAAACTCCGGATGTTCCTCTAACATCAACTTTAGCTGCATGGTACCTCCATTGCAGCGGTAAGCGATACTGAATGTCTGAACTTGCCTGGTTCTCACAGGCGGGAACCAGGAGTACCAACAATGAAACTACTACGACATGTTTGTTTCACATTAAGCTAACGGAATATAATAAGATTGAATTTTAGAGCGAAAAATTATGACCGTAAAAAATTATGACCATTCTTTATTGAACAGCCCTCGTAATATTACAAAGAGACAATCTGTGTCACACAATTTGGCACGTGAAATCTTCTTTGGAACAAGTGAACTGCTATCCCTTTCTGATATAGGCTCACCAGTAAAAGTTGTAAATATTGTCCTGGACCCCAAACTCTCACCCTTCGTTAAGCACAGGAAACAAGTCGTTAGTGCAAGGATTTGGGGTAGATTGGAAGCAACATAAAAGAGTAAGCGACTCGGCTCCTTAGTTTGCTATTTGAAAACTCCGGATGCCAATTTGTTTGGCAATAATCGCTGACAAAGCTGCTCTTTCTGAAGGATATAAGCTATAAGAAACTTCTACCTTCAACTCCGAAATGATTGAAATACTAAAGAGGAATTTCCATTTTAACAAAGTTCGAGTCAAATGGAATATACTTATTAGAATCACTTTGATTTTCAAGTTTTAATCCAAAGAGCAACTAAAATCCATTATGTACTTATTCCAAGTAGCAGACATACAGTAATTCCCATAAACACTCGATTTTCTCCAGTCTGAAACCGCTGACCTGTCACTACATTTATTTGTAAGTTTGGTGATAATTACAACTTGAAACGTTCCAGGACTATTACTCTATATCAAACACTATCCTTATTTTGTCTATATTCCAAAGAAAATGAATGATAATCTTCATCTAAATAAAACGCTTAATACAAGTGTTCCATAAACTTTCGGTTTTCACTTTGGTAGTGCGTTTTGTGTATATCAGTAACTATTTGGAGGCAAAACAGCATATAGCGTCTTTAGCATATTGGATACTATTTTCCTTGTATAGTTAGAAGCAATGTTGTTGCATTCTACCATCAGTTTTCTCTGTAGTTCTAAGGAGAAGTTATCCTGCGGTCTAGTTCGGCCAACAAGTATTCGATGGGATTCAAATATGGTGACTGCGCCGGGAATGGAATAACACGGCAATAATTGGAATAAGAGAGTTGCACAACAGCCAGGAACGCGCTTCACAGGTCTAATAAAACGTCAATGTTTCCAGTATCCCTAATTTCTCGTTGTTTTTTTTTTTTTTTTTTTTTTTTTTTTTTTTGCAAATTGTTTTAAGCATTTGTAAATATTTATACTTGTGCAGAATACCATCAATGAACACCAACTCTCCAGATCCACTAGCAGACCTAGACCCTCAAACAAGTACACCATCTCCTACATGATTCACAGTTGGTTTAAGTTCTAGTTTTCGTAGCTCTTGATTAGATCTTCTCCACACCAGAAAATTCCTAGAGACTCTCGTTAGCGAAGACATCATTCCACCACTTTTTGTCCATTCGAATGTCATATTTACTTCACTAACGTATGATTTCTTATACATAAGCTGAGGCTCATATGATTTCTTCCTCGCTCTTTCTATGCGCCTTCTGTTTTTAGTGTCCTCCAAATTGTTTGTGGACTGACCTGCATGTCCCGCTAATTATTCACTTTGCAGAAATTTGTGGGGAAATTAATCTTCGACTTATCTTTATTTTTGTAACTACAGCACTTGTCAGTCTTTTTTTTTTTTTTTTTTTTTTTTTGTGAACATCGTGGTGGTATCAATTCCATTTTGTCTTAATTTTCGTAATTCGTAATGATCTCACCAACAGTACTTTTGGGAATATTTTACAGTTGAATACTCAAGGCCATTGCAAATGTAGTGTTTCATGCTTTTCGATCCAACTGAATTTTATTTAGTATTCTACAAAATAAATACACTGCTACTAGGCCGAGCAGAATAGTGAATGCTTCAATTGTTCTAAATACGTTAGTATCAGGTAGAGGGGGTGAAACCTAATGATTAATGATCGGCTACATCTAGTGCCCTCAATGTACATCAAATGTTTGTTTTCGGTTCATACAATGCAGGCAAATTATTTTATATCCTTCAGTAAGTAAATATGTATGCATATTTTCAAAAACTAAATTATTAGAAAATAGCTTTTTAGATATGAGAGGATAGTAGCTCAATAATAATTGCACAGAACGAATCATTAGAGCAGTCATTGTAGATACAGATAAACTTGGAGTAATACCATACAACGTATCCTGAGCAAACCAAGACAGAACGAAACTACCAGTGTTATATTTACTACAAATACTGCAGATATATTTAATGAAGTAATACCAAAACCTCTTGCTAATCTTAGTTATGTACTTACCGATGAGACAGTGAAGTTCAAACATGCCACAAAACTTTAATAATCACCTATTCCATGTTATAATTACAATAACATCGCGACTATGATATTCACAGCGGTGAAACGAACCCAACTCTTATTGCACGATCTCCTCCACGTGGGGAAAACATTTTGATGTCTTTGACTGGCTAAAATTAGATACGAATAAATTATTCTTATGTAACGGGCTAACTACAAACTCTATTCCAGCCAATGAAAGATGCAGTTGAAACAATCATTTTAACTGCATATATGTTAGCCAGTATGAATATTCCCAAAAAATGAAGGTGAACGATATCTACAAAAAGTACTACCAACTTTACAATGACAATTACTAGATCAAAGCCAGACGGTAAATCCAATTTTTGTGATATTTAGTACCGAAAAGTGTTTTATCCGGAAACGTTTTAAATATTCAGATGCCCCTTTACTCACACAGGAAGTGCAGACTGACAATATATTTAGTAAACAGCTTTGCAAAAGGCTGACCTTTTGAAGCAACATTTCTGGATAAAATATTTCCCTAGCATTAAATACAATTTCTATTAATTGCGAAATTGTGTTGTATAAGCAACTATGGAGCGCTTATGTAAAATGTGTCACAATTCTAAATAAACGTCCACGTGGAACACAGTGACGTCTAGGATTACAAGGATTATTTCCTTAAAATTCAACAGTTTATGTACTTGAAATATACTGCCTACAACGCGAACCTAATAGTCGCAAATATTGACGCCAACTTTTACTATGTTATTTTAGAAACAGTCGATATTGAAGCCAAATTTAAGCATAACGGAGAAAAGAGACCTCAGTTGATTTCTGGTGAACTTTTAAATAGCTTGTCCAATCTATTAAGTATACGATTTACCACACTTCGTTACAGAACACACAGTTATGTACAAAGCTGTGGAAATAAATTACAGCGAGTGTAGAAAGTTGTGTGATTGAATTACATCACTTTTTTAAAATTTCATTTTACTTTGTAAAGTTGAATCCAATATATGTTCCAGAATCTTCTATAGACTAAGTTTTGTATACTGTTTCAAACAAATGCTAACGAACGCACTTAACGGAATGACGCTAATGACTCATGACCTGTGAACATTTACCAAATCAACATTTTATAGCTCCAGTAAAACTAAAACCGATTTAAAATAAATTGCCAGAGTCTCATGCGCCAGGGAAGTAACTGCACTGTCCGCTGTAAAGTATCTTTTATAGCACTCTAACGGTTGTGTTTGGTGTCTGTCGTGTTGTTGTCCTGGATTGCCATCCCAGCAGGAATATAAGTTTTGCTCCTTTATTATTCCCTAAATTGTTAAAATATTCTGATTAAATTTTCTGGAAGTCATTAATTATCGCGATATTTAGGTAAGTACAAATATTACTATGAGATGCACCCAAAACGACTGGAATTAATGCAGAACTGCCATTACAACTAAAAACACCGTAGAAGCTCTTAGATTTACATAAAATTTTGTGCAACAGCGCAACCGTAAAACCTCCATATGGGCGGATACGCTTGCACTTAGGCAAATAGGGTCTCTGAGATGCTTTATACTGAGTAGGGTTGATAACCTAGAAGTCGCTATCTTCTCTGTGTGCATTAGCGCGTTCGTGTAAGAATATGTGGTTTCTGAATGCCGCCCAATTTAAATACATCAATAATATGTCAAATGTTTTAACCAGAAAGAGCATATTCGCTGAAAGAAAGTCAGAAGCTACCAATGACTTTATGGCTAACCAGTTTACACTAACTGTGAAACAAACACTTATCATTTCAATGTCACTGGGCGAATTCACTTAACTTCCCTTCTCATGAAGATTTTGTAATTTATTGTTTATTAATTAGCTTATAATTTTACAAAAACAACAAATATCAAAACTATATATATACATACAATTGTGTTATATCCTATGACATCAATGTCAACCAGGAGGGTACAGTATAAAAGGAGGACTGAATGACAATTTATGGCACATTTAGATATCTGTCGATAGTATGTCAATATTCGCAAGGATCATTTAGTTTAAATAAATATCCCTCAGTAGATAGTGTCAAATCTTTAACAGAACATTAAGAATAAGATAGAGAAACTTGCTCTAATTTACTTACCGTATTTTAATTTTCTTTGATGAAGATCAAGATGTGTATAATTTTCAGGATTATTACTCAAATATTGTATGGACTCATTACATTTACTTTGAAATGTTCAACTGAATATTTTGAGTTATGCATTAATTGTTTATGACATTGTATACAGTACACAAGCTCCTGTTATTAATAATTCCCTGTTTGCCTATTTTTTTTAAGTAAGGGCTTGAATACAAACTGAAACATTAATAAATAATATTATTTAGTCATACTATTAAATCTATTAATACGTATGTAAATATAAAGGAAGATTTGCAAAAATGTGGCTTCATACAATTTAATTTTGATAGCCTTATGTTTGGTGGCGAGTACTTTGTAAATGAAGTACAGTAATATTTTTAAAATTGCGTGATTCTTGAAAAAATCTCTATACTGTCGCGGCGAAAAGCACAGAAATGTCGGTGCCGAGAGATAAGCGCGGCTTGAGTGCACAAAGAGCCTGCAGATAAAGATAACAGGCGGACAGTGCTTGCTTAAGAAGGTAAACATTGCGCTTGAGATAAATAACTTGCCGGCCCAGATAGGGTTTCACGTAAGGATGGTTCTAGTGATATCTCGATTGACAGAGAATAGTTGTTTTTCTTATTTGTTCGAGAAATCTCTCGAATTTATGAATGAGATATATAAGAGA
This sequence comes from Mantis religiosa, assembly GCA_030765055.1. NCBI lineage: Eukaryota > Metazoa > Arthropoda > Insecta > Mantodea > Mantidae > Mantis > Mantis religiosa. Next base: position 287,594,839 of record CM060948.1, on the reverse strand, counting down.
TTGTGACACGCCAGCGGACAGCTGTAAAACAGTCGTGAGTAGTAAGCAGTTGTAAAGACATGTAAGAAGAGTGTTGTAAACAGTGGAAGGTGAGTAAGCTGTTATTGTCATCCACCTTGGTGTTGTAGATTGTGATATGTGATGTAATTCTGCTGCTACGCAGTGTGTTGCTATGCGAATAAACCACATTTAGAATTTCGGCAAATTGGACTTTTAATTCTACGAACCCACAAAGTCACAATATGATGTAAGCTTCGGTGCGAAACAACAGCCCACGGGACGGGAAAGTTCAGGTTTGTAATAAAATCCGTAGTTTCGAGTTTACCAAGTGTCTCATTCTAACTAGCTGCACTTACCACCCCCAAAAATAGGTGCAGTGTAAACTGGCAGTGTGCCATGTTCTTGCTACCTGAGTACCTTTAACTTAATAATAATCATAATGTGTCAAAATGATGACAAAAAGTTGTGCTAAAATTACTTTACTTCACACTAAAATTGTTCTAACTTAAACTTACTTTGACTTTTTCAAATGCACAAAGCAAACCGATCTATTTCCTTATAGCTCGTGTTTCTTATGCCTCTGTTGCACACATATTGCTTGTAGACTAAGACTGTGGCTGGCTTTTGCTTTCCCTTTTATAATTATAGTTTTATTTAACGCTAGAGGCTCTATTCCCATTAGTCCTGGACCAGCAGGACCAAGGATCCGGGCCTCCTTCTACCCGGGGGCGATGGAAAACTCCGGGGTTCTTTCCGTTGGACAATACCTTGAGTCTAAAATGCCCCCCCCCCCCCAACGACTACAACGTCAAGACGGATGGAAGTGTTTACGCCACTTACGCGCGTCAACCCCGCAGGGAAGACTACCGAAAACCTCGGTGGGGCCGCCTAGTGATATAGCACACCTTCTAATAGCTCTGCAGGCTAGTACCCGGGACTTATTAGGCAACCCTCTACCCCCTCCGGGCGGCCGTAGCCTGGCCGGAGGTACCCAATTCCCCGTGGGTGTCGGGAACACACTGCCCCCGCGAGTTCAACCCAATCCAAAAAACTCCCCGACGGGAGGGGCTCGAATGTTCGGCCCGAGGGTCCTCTAGTAACGTCAGAGGAACCACGAGTGCTAAGGGTCCGCAGCGCCCGCACCACGGCAGCTGAAGGGGACGGATCCCCTTCCCTACGAGATTCACTTATATATTCCGGGATCGCGGAAGAATTGTTTCGCGAAACTTCTGGATATATAAGTCTCTGCATTCTCCTAAATGGAACATTTTCGGCTCCTAGCGGCAGCACAAAGAGGCCACGTTTGGTCTCGATTCGTGATATGCGAAGCGGCTGCGCCAAAGGCGCATTATAGTATTTCCCGACAAAAGCGTTGGGAACGGTAGCTTAGCCTTAATCCCTGAGCACGCATTCGCTGCCACAGGGCAATATTACTAAAGCTGATATTATTAATCGACAGTTCATTTATCTAGGCTCATGTTTGTTTCTTGAATTTTGCTTCAGGGCAGTAAGTAAAAAGTGATGCGGGCTGCACAGCTGAATGTTTCGTAGATGTGGATACCTTACCAAAGGAAAACCATTGACATGTATAGGTAAGAGCTGCTTTATTGCACCCGAACTAGAGAAAACAAAAAATATAGTTAGGGCATCCTGAGAGAAACAAACAGAACAAAAAAGCTTTATAAAGAGACTGGGGGGGGGGGCTCAATGAAGCAGATCAGTATCCTTTACAGCCGCTCATGACGCAAAGTGAATAATAAATAATGGCGGACATTTTAAACTACTATTTAACATTTTTCTTTATCTATGAAACACCTACACTCTGATTTTCATATTACACTTTTGAGAATACAATTCTAATCTCAACGCGAGGATAACTTCCTGCTATAGATATACCAAAGGTTCAAAATTTGATTTAGAACTTTTCTGCTCATGTTATATTCCCTAAGGAATGTCAAAATAGTGTTTTTCTTTGTTCTGAATAATCCATGAACACTTATGACTGTTTATTGAGAAATGCCCATTTAAGAAGTTCGTCAGTTTTCAAAACATCTTATATAGATTCTTGGAAAAAGCTTAATTAGTAAAGTGTAACATTCAAGAGACATACACCACATATACATGTAAAGGCAAAACTGGAATTATTCCAGAAACTTCAAATACGAGAAAAAGCATTTGCGCTGAAATAGAAATATCCTTGAAAGAATAGTACGTGAGTCACACTAACTGACGCATGCACGTCTACTTTAGATTCTGATAACTTACGAAGCACGAAGATACTATTACAATATTTATTTTACCTGGTTTTGCCCATTTAGGGCTCCTTTTTCTTAAGTGTCAGATAGGCAGTCGGTTTCCATTTGTCAGTGAGTCCTAGTAATCCTATGTGAGAACTGTTATTAAGCCTTGTGAAGCTCAAGCCATAAATGCTGGCTACCTGTGTAAATGAACACAGAAAAACCCAGAACTAATTTGTGGAATTGTGGCACGAGGTGCCAAAAAGAAATACTTGCATAGCTGCAGCATATTTAGGAAGGATGTGTTGAGAATAAGGCAATCTACCAGCTATTACTGCATTGACTCTAACTTACTCGGCTCTGCTTAGAGAAAGGTTAACCGAAATCTCATAACTGAAGCAATTTCCATTGCGAGAACTCGGTAATCACTGCTTCGATATATCGATCGATCTCGCTGCACTTGGCCAGCGGCATTTTTCTTCCGTTATCATTTAATTACATCTGGAATCCAGCTTTAACGACTGCCAAGCCTCTCTAGAGGGAAAAACGGAAGAATTTCGAAAAACCCTTACCTCAACACATCTTAACCGAATAGCCTAAACCGAATCTTTTTGAGCAAACCTATTTCTTTTAATAGATGATTAGGAAATGGGCTGCACAAGAAGTTCATTTCGGATATCTGTGGACATCAAAACCGACACACTTTAATGGCAACAAATGAAATCAATGTGGAATTGTGAAACACAATTTGTCAAATTGTGATAAATGGGGATAGTGATGTCATAGAAAAATACATATGGAAACGCTTTCGTATTATCTTTTCATCATGGAACAAGTCTCCAAAAACTCGTACTTTAAACGTATGATCGCTAAAAATAATTCTATGCTTAATACTCTAAAAACTGTCTACTAACTTCCTCGATTTCTATTTAATGCCGCGGTTGCTTAATATCCATATTGAGATTTTGTGGGAGTTATTTTGTCGCAGTTATCATTTAAACTTTATCATAAATTCTAATCGCGGATGAAATTACAGTAACAAGCAATTAGCAGTCAATTTAAAACCGTCCAAAATCTACTTCAAGACGCAGAAACCTTTATTGCGACGATTCCTTTTCTTCACAAACGCTTATATTTCCCCTCATAACATGTGACGTCCTGGTAACTGATGAACAACTTTTCTAGTCTCTACAAAATTTTAACCTGCTGTAAATTTTACTCTTGTAAGATAGTTAAATTACCATTTTTGAGAGTGAATCCCCTCTGGACCGAGAGCTAAGGCAAGCATAGTATGAAAATGAGTTAATGACCTTAGGCTTTCTAAACATATTTTTAAATCCATATATTTCCCTCTAAAGAACATAACGTAGTAGAGGAACTTGTATACAGTTGCAGAAAGGAGGGGCAGACAACCAAAGTTTATATTAACAGCTTCAAGGAACTTAAGGTCTAGAAAGAATGAAAAATGAAAGTAGAGGTACTGATAGAAGCTTTGTAACGATAATTAATGGTAGTATATACAGGGTGTTTCAAAACGACACCATATATATATATATATATATATATATATATATATATATATAGCTTTTACCGCCAATACAGCCGCATAAAACTACTCCAGAATGAGTGTGGATTAGGCAGTGACAGGAACAACGACGCGTGCCTCACGCTGTCGGAGTTCGTGCCACCTGCTGTAGCTGTTTGTAAACATACCGACATACTCCGCAGTAGCTTGGTACTATTAAGCATTTCTTTGGCTTATGAAACAGCAATAAAGAAGCTATTGTTTAATTATTGCTCATGAGTATTAAAAGTATTCCAAAATTCCGTTATAAGAGTCCATGATGGCAAATAAGCTGGATCACATATGCAACTTATACCTTTTAGAGGGAAATTAATGTTAGTGAGGTTGAGGATGGAAGCATTAAATGATAAACAGAACAGAAAACAACATCAAAGAATTGTAGATAAATTAACCAAATCTAAATGGCTTATACAATGAGACGAGGATTTTATTTAACGTCTTTCATAATACTCAATAAAGCATTTGTAACTGAAACGGAAGCTGTTGATATTTACGGTAAGTGGTTGAAAATATAGTAGAATTAAGATCAAAACAAAATGTTCGTAAGTTAAGCAAATAAATATTATCATTGATGTAACTATTTTTACAATTCATATTTTTAATGAAACTAAATTAATCGTGCGTTCGTTGAACTCTAATTAGCTCTTCCATCCACCAAAACCATATTCGTCATTTCGGCGTTCGTATAGCGCTCCATATTGCTTGGATTTGCTATCTAAGTACGCGCAAAATCCTCCCTTTTAGGACGCAATGTGTAGTTTTACACCGAAGAGCAACCTTGCAACTGTCAGAGTTATTAGTCGACTATTGCACAAATAACTGCCCTTTGCCTCTTTACCTGAAAGATAAGTTCCTGCGCTGCCTAACCACAAAATAATGTAATATTTAATGCTGCATAAAATTTTACCTAACAGAACTTCGAAGCTCTGAGACCGAAATTCGGACTGGTTAAGTTATAAACTACGCAACGGCTATAATCGTTTGGTGTCGTTTTGAAACAACCTGTATATACCGAATGTACCATAATTAGGACGAAAAACTTTGGGAGCTGATACCCAGCATTGTTTTAAACACTTTTTCTTAAGGATTTTTTTTCTGCGGTGTTTCGTTTAAGCGCTAGACACAATGTCAAAGCAAATGTTGGAACTCACGCACATTGCGATCAACACAAATAGCGCATCGGCGTGCATTACTCTGCCATATCGTCGCAAAAGCACCAGCCATTTCTCTGATTTCGCCAACTGCGCAGATTATTTGTGCCACAAGATTCAACAGGTGCTTCATACACTACAGTCTTCATGTGCCCCCACAACAAGAAGTGGAGTAAGGTGAACGAGGATGCTGGCCAGGCAATGGGTCCACCTCTGCCTGTCTAAGTGATTGCCGTATGTAGCCGTTAGATGACGACACACTTCAGCACTAAAGTGAGCTAGTGCCCCATCATGTTGAAAAACCACATGTCCTGTCAGATATCAAGGGGAACTGTTTGCATTAGATAAGGAAAAACTTGTTGCAGCAATAATTAGTAATTGTAAGCATTGAATTGGGGCGCAAAGTGTAGAGTTCCATTAGGAAATTATCCACCATACTGGCCCACACATTAACACCAAATCTTAAGTTTATTTTACCTGTGAAATGTAGCATACGGATTTTCGAAGGACGAAACATGTGAATTCCGACAGTTAAATAACTGCTCATGTGTGAAAACTGCTTCCTCTATGAACATGACATGGGATGGAAACAGTACATGGTTTTCAATTTTAATCAGATACCACAGAAAAAATTGCTGTCACAGAGGACAGTCTTCAAGTCTCATTGCGTGGATCTTTTTTGTAAATTTTCCTGCAGAATTCTTCCCACAGTGCTATTGTTGAGCAATGGCGCGAGTACCAGCTGCAGATTTCTTCTCAAGAGTCCGTACAGAACATCAATCTCCTAGACGTTCTGCTCGTCTATCCAAGGAGAAGTGGCTGGTGTCTTTGCTAGTGTACGGCAGAATAAGGCACGCCGATGCACTCTTTGCGTTAATCGCAATGGGCGTGCGTTCCAACATTTGCTTTTGCATGAACTCTCTAGCGCTTAAACGAAGCACACCAGCAATACGCTTTCCTTAACAAAAAGTGTTTAAAAGAATGTCATCCATCAGCTCCCAACATTTGTCCGTCTAATTTTGGGACAACCTGTATATATAATTAGTTTTTATTTATATTCTTTCTAGATTAAGTCATAGTGGACGGTGAATGAAATGGGTAAAATGCTCAAATGAGCCCAGGGTCTCATTTTGTAATTACCTAACATTCATCTTTCAACCCCCGAAAAAACCTTATCCAGATAACTCACTGACGGAGATTCGAACTCGGAACCTTTCGAATGTACAGTGATGATAAGGCTAGTAAAATGTTAAAATGGTCAAAGTGTTGGGTAATGTCGGTGCTAGTAGTAAAAGTAGCATCTGGAATTAGTAATCTTGATCTTAAAGTATTATTAACAGCTAATAATAACAGTAGTTATATATGGGTGGTAGGGTTACCGACCGAAAAGAACAGCATTGGTGCTAGAAGTACTGCCAGTATGGGCAACGGTGACTGCAGTAATCGGGGTAGTAGTAATAGTAGTAGCAGTGTTATTTATCTGCGGCGTCGAAGTAGTGCCGAAAGTGAATTATGATGTTAGTAATTACGGTGGAGGTAAAAGCAGTAGAGTTAGAGTTCGTAGCAATAGTGGCTTGTAATAGAATGGTAGAGGAATTGTAGCGGTAGTAGTGAAGGTAATAGTGGTGGAGTCATCATAAGACTACTGCTATGAATGTTATGTTGCATCGGTAAAGGGTTTCATCAAATTTATTCAACTGTTGTGCTATAATGAAGCTGATTGGGTTTGCAAGAAAGCAACCGAGTCAATTACAAGACCACCTCAACGTCACAAGGCTATACTTTCACTTTACTGACAGGAAGAAACTCTCGTTTATATTTCATCGACTCTCCTATTCCGTTCTGTCTTCAGATATTTCGAAGAAGAAGAAGAAGAAGAAGGAAAGAAATGAGATCCGCAACAGGTCACAAGTGCGGAAGAGAAACAAGACTGATGTGTATTGCCAGTGAACAGACTTGTAATTACGTTCAACAACCTTCCTTCCCATCCCACGCACGTGGTCAAAATCTTGGCTGCAACAAAAATCAATGATACAAGAGAAGGTTACCATAGCCACGCTACCACTACTTCAGACAGACATTTCATTACCTCTACTACACAAGTAATCGATAGTACTTCCCCACCAGTCATCACTGATTTCACCAGTCCTCAGCAAGAAGTAGCTTTTGGTTTAATACCATCTCATCCTTTAATATATTTTCATATTAAATTCGACCACTCCATTAATGCTCAGGACTATTTGCGGTACATAGCTTATCTTGGTCTTCAAAACTAAGAGTCATATCTCCTTAAACCAACGTACCAGATAACCGGGAGGGAGGCGGCGAACAAGACTAAAGTCCGCTTCAAGAACTTCGTAAAGCTGGATTCAAAGTTGGACGAAATTGTTGCGCACATGTTCAGTGAAGCTTTATAATTGTATCGCATTACAGCACAGGAGCGGAGCGATTGAGGGCTGCATTTACAAGTTACAAAGCGTGTTCAATCCATTCATCTATTCACAAGCAATAACATATTTATCATCACATGCGCTACAAACTGCACGTGTCATTGCATGCATGACATCAGAAATGACATCAGGAGCAATTAAATTTAAGCTAATAAATTCAAGGAATTCGTTAGTGTCACTTATTTTCTCCAACACACTAGTGAAAGTAGTCAAAAGTGTCAACGTACTTAATACTACTTGCTTCAAAATCAATAACTAATTTAAGCTAAACCAATCTATTTGTTCGTGACAATGAAGCACCGAAACTTTTGTTTCCGCTTTTACTTCAATTTAAATAAAATTTCAACTGTTCGTGTTTAAATATTTACTTCAATGTGTTACATATCTGCGTATATTGTTGAACGCAAACTTATATTGTTTGATTTTAAAACACGTTGCATAATTTCCTTCGACTTTGAATACGCTTTAGAGATAATGTGAAAATTTTAAGACGTCCTAGAAAACGTGCACTATAACCTATTTCAAACTAGAGCAATCATGTTTTAAACACATGGGAGGAAGGAGGGAAGAAATAACAATCTCTATAAATACCCATGACTTTCCATGCGCCAATCAGCAGCCTGCGAGCGTTGCGCTAAAATATGTCTACCGTTTTTACCACACACTTTTTTTTTTTTTAATTTTACGTCCTCCAACCTTAAGTCATATCGGACGGTGAAAGAAATGGGTGAAATTATGCTCAAATGTGTCCAGGGTCCATGAAGCTTAGAGTTGCCCGACATTCGTCTTTATGGATAAGAGAAAATCCTGGAAAAACCTTATCCAGGTAACTCACCCTGACCGAGATTCGAACTCAGGACCTCTTGAACGTGAGGCAGACATGCTACCATCTACACTACCGAGGCGGGCGTCTGCACACTTGTGTTTACAACATCACCATTCGAAACAGATTATACAAAATACGTGATTTCAGTGCTAAGTATTGTTTCCATGTAAGGTTAAAGCTGCCTTTGAGCCAAAGTCAAATTATCAACCCAGACCCCCAATATCCCATTGTCTTCTAAAGCCTACTGGACACTTACTTAAATAGAGGTGATAGGAGTTCAAAATATGCACAACGATGCGTGATAAATATAACTTTAATTTGTTAAATAACTTTTCATGAAGTTACTTATATATAATTTACTATTTATCGTAATTAATATCATTAGTAGCTCGGAAATTAATAATAAATTCGCTAGTAAATAGCGAGGAATGATTTAAACTCAAAATCTGCAACAGCATTTCGAAAGCATAATTGATATAAATATTTTTTATGACTCCCTCTCTCACCAATGCTGGTGTTAGGAGTCGCGAGGGAGCCGAAGCATATTCACCTGATAGTGGGGGAAACCGGAGGATCCGGAGGAAACCCATCCCAACGCCATGGTGTCCATGATATAAATAATGTAGTCATAAAACATGCAAAGTAAACGTAATCTCTCCCCAACTTCTTTCATGTGGTATCATTAAAACTACTAAATTATGAAAGAACGCATAGCCCTAACCTCAAAAGTAAAGCCAATTTGCAGGTCCGAACCCCCTCTGGAAGAGCATCTGCTTTTAAAGCAAACTGCTTGCATTGCAATTAACCAAATATAAAAGCTGTCATTTTTCTTTAAATCTCCCGCATTGTTAAACACATATATATTGTCACACATAATTTGTTTGCGATATTGGGAACAAATTACGGACGCAACGTAATTATTGGATCATATCTGATATAGGATGGTATACTTTGTAATCAAAACAAATTATTATCCACCCTCCAAGCAAAAACATACCGACAGCTGGATAGGGCGCTAAAAACCAAATCCCAAAGAATATTTACTACGATTTAAGACAATATATCAATAAATGCTACGCAATTGCTTAGAAAACAATGCTAGGTCATAATCTCCATCCATAATGTACTTTGTTTCTTATTTCTTGTATTATCTACTTGTACAGCAAAAACATTCATTCATCACTTTATAGGAGGAAGCAATTCTTTAAATCACAGGAATTCATTCTCATATTACAATTTCATAATTGAAGCATTTCACTCATTTTCGTAAACTATCAAGTTTTTGTTTGACAGAGTCCCTGCTCTGTAAAACTCGTAATCGATGATATTAAGTTATATAGGCACCAAAATTCTGAGAAATACTGATGTGCTCTTAAAAGATACTAAATGTAACTCGTTTAATAATCAGGTAAATAGTAAATATTGCTTGCAGGGTCTTTAAAATGAGTATACTACATGCTCTAACGTCAAACGCAAGAGAAATATGCTTAAAGGATTCAGCTTTAAAATTCATCAACACATCAGCAAATCTCATTTAAGTTTTTATAATCGAAGGTAAATATGCAGTTGCATATGCTGCTCATTGATAATGATCACTTTTCGAAGTCTTTGCAAAACAAATATATTTTAAAAGGGTTAAGTAATTGCCATTAATTGCTTTAAGACAAATCGTCTATAAGACATCGTCAATACAAGTACGTCATTGTTGCATTCCAATACTCATAACAACCATTAGTATTGAACATTCTGATGTGCTTATTGTCTTGCCAAGCTCTGTCAGTTCCTTCGAGACGACGATTGGAATGACTGGGACAAATGAACTAAAAACTGTTGAGGATTAAAGAAGGATCTCAAGGGAAGGGAGACAAACTTGATTCGAAGCTGCATATGCCAGACACGCAGATTTGAACTTTACTTATAAATACGTATCAGTACTGAGACAAAACACAATAGTTGGCATTAATTCATACTAAAATACTTAAACGGTTAAACCAATTTACCCAAAATACTATGAAACTAACATATTCAGTTTTCGCATCGCAATAGTTTGCACTACAATTATTACAGTTCGCTTAACGAACTATGTGAAATCAAAATCTAATTTTTACAATGTTCATTACTTGTGTTAAAGCAAATATGTAACTACCATGTAGAATAGCATATATCTAAATACAATTCAACAGTGTAATTTAGACTGAAAGCAATGTATAAGAAGAGGGGCACAAAATATAATGTACAAGTATGGATGTATAGAATATATTGTGCAACCATGATTTTGGAATGGTTTCGATGAGACTAACCAAAAAGTTGCAGAATAACAATCCTCTAACTTTGCACTAACACACTTTCCAAGTATATTTATAACCTGTCCCAAAATTAAAGTTCTGGTTACTGATCAGCCATTGCGTTTAAACCTAACACATACAACGTAACAATGGAAACAATTCTGCTTTAGTGCTTCCAATTTGCAAGAAGGGGAGGAACGTAAATCACTTATACGTGCAGACAAAGGGTATCCTTCAAAACCAATTATCTGAGCATTTATTGCTATCAAAAGAATGTTATCTTTAGTTACTTTAGAGGAAACAAACCTCAGCAAAATATTAATTTACTTAACTAGTTTACTTTATGACTGTGGGCGAAGACCTATGGGTTTGTAAACTGTTGTCCAGAAGACGCCATGGTCACTTGTTTTATTTCCCTATTTAAAAGCAGTCTCTTATTACCTTTAATCAATCAAATCTAAAAGTATACTTTCACTTTAACATTTTAGAATTAAAATAAGTTTTAAACACTTTCATACGATTTTCTCAATTTAGATAATTCAATTCCGAAACAGAATTGCAATCATAATAACAATGTTGCTACCTGGAATCAAAATATATATAGACTGCTTATGGCATTAATCATTTCCGAAATACTTCTTGTTAAAATTGTATGAAATTAATAATTCTTTCAAAATTCTGTAAACAGGACATTTTTGCATACGAAACTATCTGGATCAAATGCTCCTCGTGCAAAGGCTTTTTTCACTGGATTTCTTAAAAATGATCAAACCAGCAATTTCGCGGTTTTAATCACAACATAGAGACTTGATGTTTCGAGTTCTCTATTGTCTTATACTGAATTATGCCTACGATACATTTTGGATTAACTCTTTAATAATACAAGATAAGAAGATTTTTTTATCTTTCTTAATTAAAACATTAAAATAAATCCATCTGACTATACGACTCAGGGTATTTTGGGATAAGGTTCCTGGTGGGTTGGAAAGTTTACTTCTTAAAAATAACAAATGGAATTTAAACACATTTCCTGCTTAATGAAGTCCAAATACTTGGCCTTCGTGAGGTTTACAAAAGTAGGTCTATCTTTAATTTATATTGAGATTATCTAGTTATTAAATTTTCTCATACGCGTGCTCACTTACAATGTTTATCAACCCACCTGTATGTTTCCAAATATATACGGTTTTAAAAAATTAGCATTTAAGGCTAAATTTTTCATTAATCTTTCTTCGGCAAATTAAAATGGAAACAATGGTAAAATAATGGTAGCATTTCAATAGTTGCAATAGTGGTGTGGTACCTGTATCAATGCAGAGTAACAATTCCAACACTGTTTCTGGTAGATTTAAAAAAGTACTGTTGATATTCATCATTTTCCATACATTTTCATGGGATTAACATTTTTCTCGGATTATCTGCGAGACAAATAAATATGAACGTTTACAGATAAAAGCTGCATAAACATTTTACATTGCAGTAACTCTTTTTCTAGACTATATTAAGCATAGTCTGGAACATAAAAGTTTGTTGAATTTAGTAGGTGCCCAATTTAAACTGGTACTTCCCGTTTATACGTAAGGCAAGGTTCTAAATCGCGAGTAAATTACTCTTACGTTACGTAGCGGTACGGCATGCGAATCGGGAGAATTTGTGTAACGCTGACAGTTCGCAGAAACCAGGATAAGTTAAACGCCCAATCTGGTGGAATCGCTAGCAGTGTCACCAGAATAACCCCGAAGCATGTCTTGTTCTGCTCTCAAAATTACTTTCGCAAACAATGTCCTAAGAACGACATATTTCCTGCGTTCAAACCTAGCCGGTTTAATTGAAGAACTATGCAAGGATATAAATAACCGTGTTTAGCACCTCTATCGGGATAAAATCCGGGAAAAGCGATTCCCAGATACCATTTGCTTCAAACATATCCCAAAGATCCTACATCAGGACGAATTCTGCGAAAAGCGATTCCCAAATGTCATTTCCTTCTGACAGTATGCCGAAGTACTCATTACAATCGGTGTAAATGCATATATGTAAGACAACACAGCAGTTCGCCTGCCCGCTTCTGTAGCATGGTGGTAGCGTGTCTGCCTAATCTTCAAGAGGTACGGAATACAAATGTCCTATTTTCCGGGGTTTCCCCCTTATCCTGAGCGATGAAGATCAGATAACTCTTGAGCTCATCAGAACATCATTTCACTCATTCTCATTCATCGTTCTATACGACTTATGTCAGAAGCCCTGACGAAAAGCCTTATCGGAGTGTATATGTTTTATGCAGTAACGTTTTGTCCATTTTCTACGGTTTACCAATCAATCAAAAGTCTTGCAGAAGGAAGAGGGTATTTTGTATTTTACATGCCAAATGTTTAGTATACTGACAGAAATAAAAGGCATACTTCAAGTTTCCTATATAACTACGAGGGCTGTTCAACAAAGAATTAACACAATTTTTGTTTGACAATGTACCTTTACTCATCCTCATCATTTTGATGGTCCTTCTCAAAATAGTCTCCCCTGAATGTGATGCACTTGTCCCAGCGTTTCTGTCAGTCTTCAAAGACATGCTGGAAACCATTTTTGAGAGATCCTTCAAAATCGCCTCCGCAGCCTTCACCACTGCTTCTGATGATGGATAATACCTCCAACGAAGACTTTGTTCAAGTTAGGGAATAGAAAAAAGTGGCATGGGGCTAAATCCGGACTATAGGGAGGGCGAGGGATGCACTTCACGTTGATTTTTGCAATATATTCAGCAATAACATTGGCAATGTGCGGCCGCACATCCAGCCTGCTTCACGGAAATGTAGTCTTTTGCGCCTGATATGAACTTGCAATGTTTTCAGAATATCCCTGTAGTATTGTCCAGTTATTCATGTGTGTGCAGGTGCAACATGCTCATAAACCATTCCATGAATATCAAAGAATGAGATGACCATAAATTTCCCAGCAGAAGCAACCACTTTTGCTTTTTTGGAGGTTGGTGATGAAGGAGATTTCCACAATGAGCTTTGCTGTTTGCTCTCAGGATCAAAATGATGTAGCCAAGTTTCATCAGCAGTGATTGCGTTTGAAAGAAACTCCGGATCTTCCGCTAACATCAACTTTAAGTGTATGTTACCTCCATTGCAGCGGTAGGCGATACTGAACATGTCTGAAGTGGCCTGGTTCTCACAAGCGTGAACCAGGAGTTCCAACATTGAAACTACTACAGCGTGTTTGTTTCACAATAAGCTAACAGAATATATATAATAAGATTTAATTTTAGTGCGAAAAATTATGACCGTAAAACAATTGTGACCATTTTTATTGAACAGCCTTCATACTACGGAGCTGATTTTATTAGACTGATTTTTGTATAACAACAAAGTCTTAAAAGATAAGATTAAAATGTACTAGTTAACTCACTAGCAAATTGTAACCTTATCAAATTACATATTTGTATCATTTTTTTCACGGCGTTAGTTGTTTTCTAAGTAATCCATATTGCAAATTGAGACCTCTCCTGAACCCCATCTAACAGACGTGTTTGAACAGACATGTTGTGATCCCTGCCCCCCCCCCCCCCCCGCCACTTCTTTTGTCCATTGCAAGAATTGCGTTACCATGAATAAAATTTTAATGTATTTCCCCATACTGAAAATTTTGCTTAGTCTGCTAGAATTCCTGGGAAAAAATATGTTCTAAATAACGTGGCGAGGATACTAAAATTAGAATAATTTTTTCTAAATGTATCTATATTTGTTTTTACCAGAAAAATTCGTGTGAATGCATGCATTAATTCTCTTCTCTTCCGATGTACTGTATTTACTCCAAATACTCTGCTGAGCGTTCATGATAAGATGTACAAACGGCATTAAAATTACTCAAAACTCAAATTCTAATTAACCAAATGAGGCGAGGCAAGGCAAACACGCTACACTTGTACAGTTTCCATCCTATCAACCTGTATCACACAGTGAAACTGCTAGCAAAGATGCAATTAACAGTAACATTTCCCAGTTTCTCATGCAAAGGGAAACCACTAAGGGAAACCATGACAATTAAAATCGAGCAATAAAGCTCTGCATCAGCTGAGTTGCACATTCTAAGAACAGCATCCACAACCATGGTGCAATTTGAGGGGATTAAAAGGTCAAACAAAAAATGACACTTTCAGTTTTTCGTGCACTCTCATTAATACAAATTTTCTCTAACTTGACAGGTGTTTTATTTTTGCAAGCACAATGCGTACATTGCCATTTATTTTGTGCTACTTCTGCACCAATTCACGGAAGAACATTCCACATGAACACTCACACGACGTTCTCTACTCACGTTTGTACAAAAGTGACAGACTTTGTACATATAAATAAAGAATAACAACTTCCTATTTGAGAAAAAAAGTATTTCAAAACTAAAACCACAAAGAAATTTGACAAATACTATGTGGTATAACATTATCTACGTTTTTCTAAATACTAAGATTTAGTCTACCTCATACAGATTACCATATATGCAAAAGTTATTCAAAATAAAGTGGACTTATGAGGCTATTCCAAGAAAAGTTAACACATACACTGCATTTACCATGAAAATATTTTAACCATATGGCACTTCAATTAAAACTGTTAGAGGCATGTTTGAAAAAACCAAAATAATAAAGATATTTTCATATAAAGGCTAGTTCGATATTTAATCGACTTTTTATTTTTGAGTTATGTGTTCACAGACACAAACGCACACATACGCAGACATTTTTTCTAGAAAATGACTTTGTCTACTCAGGTACAAACTATTGTTACAAAGCCTTATACCGATATTTACTTCATGTTAATAGATAAAACCTTTGTAGAAATTATCTTATTGTTATATTCTCTTGTAGCTGCAAGTGCAATATATGAACATAAGTGTTTAAGCAACAAATATTTTAAGGCTCGTTGGTAAAGAGTGAGACGAAAATGCCATTCTCTTTGCATGTGTAAGGAATTAAACAAAAATTAATCACTTTCCATTCCCGATAAGTATAAAACATAAACTGCTTGTTTGAACAACATATACGTTTTTTGTGTAGTGAGATTTTTACCTATCACTTACGTTTTCCGAGTTATACAAAAATCATCCAGATTGAAGAGGGCCGGAGAATACTACCAGAAAATTCAAGATATACATTTTATTTGCCATGAAAATATGTTAAAAATGTTGTACTTTACTCAAAATTGTTAAGAGACATGTTTGCAAAAATCAAAATTTTTCAAAAATTTTACAGCATCCTGAAAATCTTCGCTGCTACGTTGGACGATGCTGAACTTAAATAAATGACAATTTTAGTTTTTTAACCGACTTTTCGTTTTGGATTGCTGCCCACACCCATCCATCCATCCACCCACCCATCCACCCACGCGTGCACGCATGCTCTCTCTCTCTCTCTCTCTCTCTCTCTCTCTCTCTCTCTCTCTCTCTCTCTCTCTCTCTCTCTCTCTCACACACACACACACACACACACACACACACACACACACACACAAATAAAGTCAAAATGTGGAAAGCGAAGGGAGTTCAGGAAGTGTCAAAACGTGATTTTCGCTGAAATCGTATCGAATTTTTGGGTGGAATATAAGTACACTATGTAGTTGTTTGGATCCAAAAACCGACTTTTGGTTTTCATGCTTAAAAGGAACTACAAATCCTGAGCTTTCAAAATACATATGGCATGGTGGGGTTTTCAGATCATAAGGGGTTTTAAATTGGATGTTCTAGCTTGGCGAATCACTGCTGTTAGGCACACATTTATCTTTCATTGTAGTTTACCGTCACTTGTTTTTCATTCTTTAGGCACAATTTTCTCTGCAACTAAGCTACATGGCTGAAATTTTCACTGCACCTAGAATTATTTCTAAATTGCTGATCATAATTTATTAACAATTATACGCATGTAAAATTTGGATGAATTCTCTGTTCATAATGTACACATTTTTGGACCTGTATTGTCAAATGTGGGAAGCAAATTAAGGTAGACATTGTGAAGTAATATAAGTTTTAAAGCGTGTTAAAATGTAAGAAAAATAATTGACTAGTTTAGAAAAAAATGTGTACCTGAATAATCCCATAACACTGACAATTTTGAAACCTTTAATTATGTTTATGACAAGTTTTTAGCATTGCTCTTTAGCGCACTAAGGCCATTTTTCATGGATTATGATCAGAAAAGATCGTTCTATTCAGTGTCAAAGTTTCATTTCATTATGTTAAAAATAGTTGTTGAGAAACTGAAAATCAAAGTCGGCACAAAAATTAGCAGTCAGATACTGCCTCGTAACTACCCAGTCTCTACACTACTTTCTCCACTTACTGTAAGTACGTAGAACAGAAAGTTAATTTATAGCTCCTAGATACTCTGGAATAGAGTGGCGAACTCTATCTCTATTTGAGGGAAAACTTTGCTCTAGACATTAATGTCTACATATATGCATGGCAGCTTCTGTGTGCTCAAAGCAAGTAATTTCTTCCTGGCAAAAAATGTATGGTTTTATTTTCTAGCTTACTACTTTGAACAGCTTTTTCTTTTCTCTATATTACATTTTCTAATGTAAACGATCCCGTTTCTCATCAAACATTGAGGGCTTCAAAATTAAAGTTTAGTATGTTTGTAAATCTACTTTCGTGTTAATAATATGACTGGGATTTTTAAAAATATAACCGACGATGAAATTTAACCAAAATAAAGCATTCAAATTTATCAAACTCAAGCAAATCAGTGTACCTTGACGCGTGGATATAAATCCTGTAAACATTTCGGTCAGTTATCTCATTTTCCGAGATAGTGAATGCATTAGTTTAGTAGATTTAACACTACCTGGATAGGGCGTTTAATTTTCTCTTAAATTTCGGAGTTGGAAAATTCGTCTCATATTAACCAGGTATCGAATTAGTCTTAGCTCTAACACATATTCATTCGTCTCCTCTCAAATATCCTGTTCTAGTCTGTAGCAACTGTACATCACAGCCTTTAATCTGTCCCACTTATTCCACTTTAAGGGCAGGGGGGAAATGGGGGCATTGCTGAGGCACTGAACCACCCCCTGTTTCCCAAACAAGTTATCCTTGATAACACTGTAAGTACGTTCAATTACTGATCACATGAAGTTGTTTCCAAAGCGACAATAACTGATCACTGAGACTATGATACAATTTTAAAATGCGTGATGCACTGCTTTGCTAAAATTCGTCTCGACGAAAGTTCTTGGGGGATAGTGGAAGTGATTAAAGCAGGCAACACTAATTTCATTATTTACACCTGCCGAAGACTGTAAAAGGAAATAAATAAATAAATAAATAAATAAATAAATAAATAAATAAATAAATAAATAAATAAATAAATAATATATTATATTATTATTAGTATTGTCGTTATTATGAAAGTTTTAAGGATAAGATTATAGGCAAGCTCTGAACTTTAGAAGAACCTTAAATCTTGGTTGCTTAATTTTTGCCAGGGCTGTGAAGGTCCTGATTTTGATTCGCGTTAAATCAATTTTCTCGTTTATTTATCACGTGCTTGAAATAACATTAATACTTCAAGCATGATTTTATAGGAACTGGTTTAACTAGCATTTAAAAATGGAGATACAGAAAAAGGAAAATAATTCTTTTTAAGTTTTAAACACACTAACGCAATTCGACCGTATTGCTTAAGATACAACGACGTAAGTTTTATGTTCTGGCATATACACAACTACAGCTCTTGAAAATATAATTAAATAGTTAGCATGCCCTCTCTCAGGATTTACAGAGTGAACTGTTAATCGAAAAACACAAATGTATCAGAAACGAACCCTATTTTAGGGGAATAGGTCCACTGAATGCACAGTTAAGAAAGGAAGACCCCGTAAGTGTCAATGCCTTAGACAAGGGACACCTTTTTCAAAGGAGCAGAATTGTTCGCTCTCCCTCTCTCATTTAGGGGGGCAGGGGGGTGGGCTGTTTGAAATGCGCTTACTAAGTATCCAATTATTTCCTTAGAAAATGCATTACAAGTTAAGCAGTTTAAGTCTGAAATGTAATTTTACTTTCGCTATCATAAATTGAATACTTTACAATGAAAAATCTTCACAGTCCATCACTATTTTCTTAACACTATGGCACGTATTACAGCGTTTCCATTTCTGCAAAATTTTACAAAACTTTCAGTAATCTTACTTTTTAACTAAACTTTATGCCATTTCAAAGTGAGGATTTGTCCGATTACGTGAATTTGTAAATAACGACATTACATTCTGCCAAAAACCCTGCATTTTCATGAATAATCACGGCAGAAAGTGCACCTTTAACTTCTGCTTGCACATTAATTCAGCTGAATTGCTGAATTTTGAGTGAAGAAATGGATTTCAACTTAAGCCATGCATCACTGTTATTGTTTTTCAATGACAACTGAAATAACCTAAAAACGAAGTCCATTTCAAATTAGGAACTCAATCTCCCTTTGTATGTATATCTTTCTATTGTTCATAACTGAATTTCGCGTATACTACGATATACCTACAATGGTAAGCGATGTTAATGAGTCACAGAAATGTATTACAAATTTGATAATCTCTGGAAACACCTTTAACACGAGCAGAAAAAGTCCCACATTTCGCCCACTAACACGTTAGAGGCTAGATCGGTAGGGAATTTAGGAGGCATCACACTTCCTGAATATTCTCCAGATCTTCCCGTATTCTTTCAGTGTTACTATTGTGATTTGGATATTAATTTAATTAATATAAATGGTTATGGAGCGACTGGAGGCATTATTATTAACATTTCTATTTCTTACTATCGTATTATTATTATTATTATTATTATTATTATTATTATTATTATTATTATTATTATTATTATTATTATTATTATTATTATTATTATTATTATTATTATTATTATTATTATTATTATTATTATTATTATTATTATTATTATTATTATTATTATTATTATTATTGTTATTGTTATTGTTATTGTTATTGTTATTGTTATTGTTATTGTTATTGTTATTGTTATTGTTATTATTATTATTATTATTATTATTATTATTATTATTATTATTATTATTATTATTATTATTATTATTATTATTATTATTATTATTATTATTATTATTATTATTGTTATTAATTCAAATTACAGATAGAATATGCAAAGACATTAACGCTGAAGGTTACGATGAACCAGTTTACCGAAAGCAGCAGGAGAAGGGCCAGACAAGGATATAATTTTTTAGCTTAAAAGTGTCATAGAACAATCGTTTAAGTCCATGTAATGGCAGAGCTGTGTATTTTATTTCCATGACAATTCATATAAATAACATTTCGTCTAGATATTGTCCACCATAGGAAAGCCAATTTAAAACACCAAAGTCTGCATTTGATTATTTAAAAAATTTGTAATTTGTTTGATCCTGTGTGTTTATGAATGATGTACTATCTTATAGAAACATGGAATTTATTTTCGCCCAAATGCAATGAATCAGTCACATCTAAGTTCCAAATAGAAAATTATTAACTTAGTCAATCAATTCTGATTAAATTAATATTTACTGCACAATTTTGATTAAAATGTAATAAATAATTATGAATTTTCCATACGCCTATACGGCTAATTCTAACAATTCAATTCATATTTTAAAGGTATAATTTTGGTCCTCCAACCACAGATGCTCGAAATTCATAATTCAAAAGCCAGCTGTTGTAATAGAAACTAATTTTTATTTCTCAATTTACCCTATGCATACCAAATACGAAATAACTATTAAGAGTTACATCTATTGTTATACGCATAGTTAGTAAAATTGTAATTTGCCATTGCCATTCATTCTACGAATGCTTTAATATGCTCAATTTTAATTTAAATGGTTATCTTTAAGCTTACTAAAGCCATTATTAAAATTTGTAAGTAAACTTCGTGAAAAATACGGTATAATTAAGATCTACGTAAAAGGAGGAATTTCTACGCTTCCTTAGTAATACAAATGGCCTTTAAAGTCCCGAGGTTTGGTTTCTATCTAATGTTTATATTAAACAACTGCATACGCACCGAGAAGGCCTTGAGGAATACGAGGCATTGGATGATGCCCTCCATGGTATCACCTGTGAGACAGAAAGTACCGGTGAGGTGACGACCCTTCCGGCCGATCGCTGAGGCAGTGACCACGGATGCTGCGGGTACTAGGGCAGTGCTGGATGATGATGGTCTTCCTCTGGGGCGATTGCTATTGTTGCTGTTGGTGCTAGATCCTGCAGTACTAGCTGCGGCTAGGGCGGGCATAAGACGCTCCAAGGAGTCCATCCCGCCACCAATCATGAGCTCATTTTTTATCATCAAAACTCCTCCACTCTCAGCTTATTACTGGCCACGTTCATGGTAGACACAGGGTTTAGCAGTCTTGATTAGTCGATTTCTTACAGAGCAGCTAAAACTGTGTTAGTCAATTATCTGTTCATCAGGGAACTTATTCCCGAAGAGAAAGAAGGCTCAAATTTTATTGTCAATACTATAAATGTCTGGAGAATCCTCCTATGAAATATTAAAGTTCCTTTCTTTTTCTATCTTCTGCTAGCAATCAAGTGTTCAAGCCCAAATACATAATGTACTGTTTAATTAGATTACTCTCAGTTCCAGATTACGGTGACACAAACGATCAATCACTTAGCTATAACATCCAAAACAACATATAATCCACTTCAGCTGCTCCTACTATTTCAACTTACTGAAAATCCTCTCTTATTTAGTAAGTATAATGGGATAATTTTTCTAAATTCTACACACGCTAGCTAATATGCCCAACGCCATCTTAGCTCGCAAACAGCGCACACAGCAGTTGTCAAAACAGACAGTACACGTGCTTAACATATTGGTGATCAGATTTCAGCACTTGTTATTATGTGGCAGGTCGGACGTTGACGACGTGAACATGATAATTCTAACAGGCTACACAGCAAGTTGTTAACATCTGGATCGATTATAAACACACAGATGTTTCAGAAAATCTGAATTTCCAAATCTCAGTACAACTTTCTAAACAACACCAAATACATTCCTGATGTCAACACGTGTCGATTCATGCGTAGAAGATGAATGGTTATTTCCGCAAGAAGCAACAGAGAGCATCGACGTGTGTTAATAGTCACGTACATACACATTCTAGCTCACTGATACGGCATTGACGGAGATATGTGGGAATACGTTGGTCGGGTTACGAACCAGATGTCACCGCGCGCAGCACTAAGACCGGGGTCCAGCGAACCGTTCCAGCTTCCGTCTCCCCCGACCGCCCCTCGCCGCCTTCAGCCGCGCAGACTCCCTACAGCAAAACAAACCAGCCGCCTCCCATGGCATGGCCTGCCCTGCCAATACTTTCTCAATACCACACATGTTCCATAACAGCTGTATACAGAGGTGTCATAGTAGCAAGTGTTACTTCCCATTTCTATAAACAGTTCAAAGTTTATGGCACATAAACTGTTAAACGGTTTGCCTGATGTGCGCTTTTATGTAATGAGTATCAAAACGCTATGTTTTTCTCAACGTATGTAAACTTTGCGAAAAGGTACAAAAGATACTAACTTGAAACCTTACACTACACAAAATTAGTCCGATGAAAAAAAACTGTTTTTCAACTTGCTGAATATTGCGAAATAAAAATGTTGATAAAACTTTCAATTTAGGTTCCACACACAGGTAAACGAATTTTAAAGTTAACATACTACTAACGCTAAATTCTGCTGTTTCAAAGCCACGAAATAACGTGTCTATTTTTTTTTAAATATTCTCTACAAATGTATGTATATTTATAACTTAATATTTTCCAGACGAACTAGCACATATGAGGTATGGCTGCATGTACACTGTTATTGTAGCAATTGTTTACACTGATTCTACAATTCTATTCACAAACTTGCGTGCTAATTGGGTTTACTTTATCTCCAGCTAACCAAATATCTCCTTTTTGTTTAATAAAAATTATATAGAAGTTATTTCAGACCAATACCTATATATATTCGTGCTACGCAGGCTGTCAGATAGTATATGTAAATAAAAGATACATGTGAATTTGTACTAACAGAGAAAGTATCCATTTACGGGTACGCAGCGCCATTTTCTGTGGTAATTTAAATTATTCAGGAAGGTTACACTATTGAACGCCACCGTTGCCCTATATTTCAGCGTGCCACCCCTGTTTGATTCGAGAAGCAGTGCCTTACTCGATTTATTGGGTTCGATTTCGAAGCCCATCTGGAATCCTTTGCCCATTCCGTTTATATTATCCGTCAATATCAACAAATTGCCCGCAGCGGTAGCGTGGTGGTAGCGTGTCTTCTTCAACTTCAAGAGGTCCCGAGTTCGAATCTCGGTCAGGGTGAGTTACCTGGATAAGGTTTTGTCCGGGGTTTTCCCTTATCCTGAAAGACGCATGTCGGGTAACTCTAAGCTCATTTGAGCATCCTTCACGCCTTCCATTCATCGCCCGATATGACTTCACGTTGGAGGACGTAAATTACAAAAACAAAACAAACATCAACAAATCAATTATGCAATAATTATTGTTCAACGCGCAATGCCAAGTCATAAGACACTACGTCCAAAGTGAATCTAGTTGACCAAAGCGGTACTTCAGACCCTTGGATTCAAACTTTGGCAAAAACTAACCTTCGAAGCTCAGACGGATCCGATACAAAAGTTGAGAGAGACTGGACAAAATTTTCCTTTTACAATCCTTTTCCCTTACAACTCTTCTTCCTTATTCTGCAAAACTTAAAGAAACTCGTATCTCGAGGGATACCTAAGCTCCCAGATAAAATGTAATCCTGACTTTGCAAGAAGCATTTCAAACTCATTCATATGGAAATTAATTACAAAACTTGTATTATTTGCATGACCCTATGGTATGTGCAGTGTAACAGTCGCAAAAGAAACGCTTTCTCTCTTCTGCTTTAAACGGTGTTCTATAAATATTAGAACAATTTATGTTTCCAAAAGGCATGGTAAATTTTAATATGGTGTGGTAAACAAAACAAAAAAACAAACCTTAAAAACTCAGTTTGTAATGGGACTGTCATACTTTACACTCCTACTAAAGGTTACCGGTTTTTTCAAAGCACTTTAGCAATAATAACATGTTTAGTTCAGAGATGAATATATGATTTATTATTTATGTCCAGTATATAATGCCACATGAGTGCAAAATTAATCTGATTCATATAACCTTGCCCCGCTGACATGTCTCACTCCACGTGGAACTACCTTCCCCCTCACCCTAATTGGCTAATGCTTTCGCGCCATAGGCCACAAGCAGTGCCTTCCCGTCACATTTAAACCTGCAGTAAACGTCGTAATAATTGCCACGAAGATAGATAAAATCATACAAATAAGGATATGAAGACATGCAAAAATACAAGTTTATAATGAAATTGAGCAAGTTGAAACTTAATGAATGAGCAATGAAACTGAAACAAGTTGTTAATGAAAGGCCTTCGGCCTTTTCCACTGGGAATATTTTTAAACCAGCACACATATCTTGCAAAAATGCTTGTCTTTCTTCTTAAAAGTCGTGTCACGTCATACTTGTCGTGTGTCCTTCATTCTACCAAGTCTCGTCAAGGTAGTATATTTTGGGATTTGTATCCCGGTACAATCTGATTGTCCTTAAATAACGTTTTCGCCACACAGCAATATCGCCCCTGGTGTGGTAAGTTCTCCTGTTGTCTCAATTTCATGTCGCGATGTTCCTACGCATCTAACACACCTGTAAGTTCAGAGCAGAGCTGTTCGACTTCTCTCACTGACAAAGACGGATTCTTCTCTATGAGAGCATTAAACACACGCACCACAATTCTTTTTCCTTCGCTTTGTAAAGGTTTTCCCTTGGGATGCTTCAGCAAAAAACTGACGGTAGACTCTGCCATTATACATATAATAAGTACACGTGCAATAAACGATCAATAAAATAATTTAGCTCTCGCACTCGGCACAACACATCTTCGAATGGCGATATATAACTAATCCAGTCAAAAAAAAAGGTCAGTGATAAAAGTCATATAAACAAATATGTCATCACTACCGCTAAAGCACGTGCTATCGTTCCATGTGCTTGAGAGCAAAGGAACCTCCTCTTTACTTCGTTTAAGAATTAACATGCATTTCAGATAAATCAACTTTGTTGCGTAATATATTTAATTCAAACAGTTACGAAAATATCAATATGTTAAATAACGAACTAATTTTTACCGCACATTAGTCTATACTAAAATAGCAGCCAACGAGAGGTGATAAGGGCACGTGCCCGTTCAGAGATACGTGGCAAGCTTATCTGAAACAAGGATTAGATCACCTCGATATGTCTTTCTTCAGTGGCACAATGCGTATATATTGGAAACATGTATCAAACCCCACACCCACGATGTCCATGTTTCTAATAACATAACTCTTTTGGTAACTTTTCAATCACTCTCTCTCTCATTCTCTCTCTTCCTCCCTCCCCCTTTGTATCATACAAACTTTTAGATATTCCGTCCAGAATCAAGAGAACCTCACAAAAAATTCAAGATACTTACTATATTAATCCTGCATATGTTTAACATATATACCATGATAATAATTACGAAGAGGCTTTTTTTTAAATCAAAATGACACGATGCAAAAGACAGCTGGGGAGAGTTTTTGAAAATATTTATATCGCACCTTTGGAATTTAATGAAATTAAATACCAGCATGTCATTTATTCCACATTGGATTTATTCTCTCTCTCCCTCTCCCTCTCTCTCTCTCTCTCTCTCTCTCTCTCTCTCTCTCTCTCTCTCTCTCTCTCTCTCTCTCTCTCTGTCGCTCTCAGTCTCTCTTAACTTTTTCTACACCGTTTTATTTCATACAGCGGAGTTAAAAAGATGTATTTCTAGTACAACAGCAAAATCAAATACAATGTATTGCTGAAATGCAAAGTTCTATCTCCTGTACGTAGATACCACACAAATAGAAACACACTTAAGCAATTAAATATTAAACAAGCGTTCAAGTTTCTCGTAAGGGTACTTTCTCATAGACACACGGGACTGGGTTAAAACGTTATCTGAAAAATGTTCTTAACAGTTTCCTCTAAATCTTATATCCATTCCTTAACTTTTCAGATCTATGCAGCTGTGAATAAACAGATCATAGCTATACATTCCTTGACAAGGAATCTTTTACTTCACTTTGCAACCTATCTGAAGTTCTTGATGCATCAAGGTCGTAAAGTTGCTGCAGTTTTGCTTTTAGTGTCTCTTTTATCTATAATGTAAATTTCAAAATATTTGCATGCCACTTAAAGCATTAGTTATATCTCCCCTTTTTTTCAATTTTGGAATATTTCTGTTATTATTTCCTTCACTTGTGCATACTTTATCATTATGAACAGGATTGGCACTTTCTATAATTTTTTTAGCACTGTTTTTACTTGTATACGGCCAAACACACTACCGTAAGGTAGAAACAATGCTCACAAAGAGAGAAAATTACGGAGACTGTGTTAGATATGGTTGACCGCTCCTTAGTGACCAAAATAGCTTGTTTCTTTGTTTCTGTTGTTTTTCAGTCCATTAGTGGAATGCTAGCTCTGAAGTTTTAACCTTCACCACACTTAAACTGTATTGAGATATCAACTATTGTTATTATTGGAAGGGGTTGTACTTACTTGTACGTTTTGATGCCTTAAGATTCCTCCTAAGAGCTTGTATACATGTATTGCTATAACTCTGTATACCTGAAATAGTCATTAATTCCTGTTACTTTATTTCATCAACAGCAATTCATTCCTTTGGAAGTGAATTGAACGTAAAGTTCGAGCACTAAAGTTAACTATGCTACATTTTCCTGAAACGGAAGAATTATACACAACACAACGTTTTGGTACTTAAAATGCAGATCACAAAAATTACAACTTTTGTTTCACTTATTGCTGTTTACCTTTTCGCCTGAAGGTATCGAATGTATCCTTCATTTAAGTTGTTTTATCCTCTGGATACCTTACGAAACTGTCACTACACAGAAACATCACCATCAAACCCAATAAAATATTTTCGCATGCAGAAATCTCTTCCTCTCCGCAACGCAAGAGAATGTTAAATTAACTGGAAATTTCATCATTTTTTTAAATAATGGAGGGCATTACTGTATCATATAAGTTTCCTACGACAAGGAAGCTGAATTTCATAACAACATATTATCTTGAAGTAAGTGGACTGAAATTTTTGCCATGTCTATATTAAATTATCTAGCATTTCCTGATTTCGTATTCTAGTTCTCCGTTTCCTTTTCTTCCATCTTCTCCTTTTAAGTACATTTGACTCCAAATTTTCACCACCAATTCAGTTACTACTATCCACGTTTGCACTACTTGCTATTTTAAAATGGTTGGTATAAACTGAATTAAAACAAACAGTATTTTGAACATTTTGAAATAGGAAAAAAGAACCTACAATTTATACAATTCCAATAATAATTGAGTTCTAAACCCACGTGCTCATTTGGATGCTTTGTGTTTGAATTTTTCAGTGAAGATCAATTTGGAAATTCAGCCTGGCTTATTATTCAGGCTTATAAAGTGGGTGTGACTTGTTCTAAATACAGGTATATCATGAGTAATGCTTCTCAGAAATCAGTCCAAACTCGCCTTTGAATGAACACAGAAAATTTAGCTATGCTTATTTGTTCCTCAATTGTGCTCACTTATAAGTTTCATTCCGTCACTATGTAAGATGCAACATTGACCTAGGGGAAATGGTAATATAAGTATTCTTGACATTTAATTCAGAAGTAAGCGTCGATTCAACTATATCCTCAGTAGTATCATATTATAGTTTATCGAACCCTCTGTATAAATTTACCTTAGATCAATCACTTCTGACATGTAATCCTGCCTCTTCTCACTGTACCATGTATGTTTTCGATAACTTTGCATTAATATGTAATAAATTACGTCATATGACCACGCCACTTTCCCATCCCACCACGGGTCTTCAAGACCGCTTTACCTGAAAGGACAATTTATGACCATTAAATTGTGTCAAAAATTGTCAAAGTTTGAAATTAAGCGAGTTTCGTGTTTTATGTGACAAGCGAAATCGAATTGTTTAATTATGTAATTTATATTCAAACACAAAGACCTGCATTCGAATCCTTTGCCATCCCATATCTCTGAAAGTTGCTGCTAGATATCCCAGAATTCTTATTCTTTTTATCTTTCAATGCAACCCTATCAAACCTCACATTTAAAGTGTGTGTTACTCTAACAAACAACAGAAAGTCATGTGGTAATTGCATTCACGCAGAATTTACAGTTAACAAAGAAGGACGAGCCGCTTATTAGTTCAGTTCCCCCTCACAAATTCAACAATACTGCCAGATTTCACTTATCTCCAAACTATATAATGAATAATTATTAATGGCTGATACTAAAAAATATGCATTTGTTGAAACAGATTTAACAAAACACAATAACTTATGGGCACTACAAATAGGAGCCTAGAATTAATCTGACTGTTTGGCTATTTATTACCTTTCCAGTGACTTCCTTCAAAGCAGCCCCATTTCCAATCTCACATGAGCCAAAATCTTGATTTCATATGAATGAATTCTTTATATCCTTCAGTGGAACATAGAGCCTCTGAAATGCGCAACCTCGAGGCCCATAGGCAACGGGTTCGGAATCGGAGGATTCCTGATCAGAGAGACTCCCGGATGAGGCATCAGCCCATCGCCGAAAGGGAAAGCACGAGAGATGACGTGATAGGAAAGGTGATGGAGCAATCGTTGGAATGCTCCGGAGAACCCGGAGAGAAACCAGCCATGTTGAAACCCAGCCCCAGCGCCATGTATTTAATTTCATATATCTCATTAGTTTCTGTTGCAATGAGAGCATAAATATCGAAATACTCTCCTAAATATGTACATAACTAGCCTCAATAATGAGCCTAATCATAAAAGTTAACTGAAACACTATTCGACGATTAATTTGATGAATTTTCTTTATGTTCTCTGTAACTATTTATCCAAACTGCCAAGGAGATACTTGAGAAATTAAAACAAACCGCGGCAATGAAGTATTATAAAGTGTATACCTCAGAGCATTGGTCCCACGGACTAACTCGGTATATTGCAACAAAGTGCGATACACGAACGTAATCAGGCTTAGACATGTTAGAACAATATGAAAGCCATAAACTCACTCTAAATAAGCTACATATATAAGTATACACACCTAAACGCGACAGACATGCACACACATATATTCGTATATACGTTTTTATATACTTTTTTTTTTTTTTTTCCAAAATGACACCTCTACCACACTCCTCTGTCAAGGGCGGCGTTGATTTGAGGTATGGATTTACAAAGTATCTTATCCAGGAAATAAAGGAACCAGACGATTGGCTACAGTGCCTCTCACCCTGTTTATGAGAGTCGTCTTTTGTTGGCTAATGGTTACAACCCAGCTGCAAAGGAGAGCGATTCCCTTTGAAATTTGTCATGTTTAGGCAAAATGTATATTAGCGCGCACACACTTATAGTCCATTTTAAACTTTGCTGACATCGCAGCTAAGTGGAATCAAATCTCATCACTTGATTTACTCCACGAAGAGTAGATGTTCCTATTCTCCTATTCTCCTTGCATCTACAAGAAAATTAGCAATATAACAACGTTTATTCCGATTAACATGAACTAGATGGAGGAATCAGCATTTGCAAGAATTATAAGTTATATAAGAATAGAGAAAGTCATGCGAGTGCACCATATCAGATTTTTAAATATTATGTTTTTTTTGTAATGTGAAGAGTTCTGCGCCGCGGCGAATCAGATGCGTTAGCGCGCTCAGAGTTGCCACTTCCTCAGCCCCACTCTTTTCATAATTCCCTCTCTCTCGTACACTATCCTAGACCATGCATGTCTCCTTAGCACTACACGTAAGGAAAGCCAAACTGAATTTTACAAACGTTGATAATAATGCAGTTCTTGAAATCACAATTGCAACATGGGATATTCGCATATTATGCAAATGTTTTAAATCCTATAATTATAGTTTATGAATTACCTATTTTTCTAATCCAATGGAACTGGCAGTGGCTCATTCATATAGCCGTGAATGTCCCTTATGTCAAGAGACAACTCGTCATTGTCATTCTCTTTATCGTCTGAGAGTTGCAAATGTATGGTGATAGGCGCTAAAATCTCGACGTGCTATTTCTCCCCACGCCCCAAAAGTCGTTTTCTTGTAGTTTTTTCTGCAGGTCTCACGCACTGTTCCTGGTCTTGCGTTCTCTACTTTATTTATTTTTATTAGCAAAACTATTTGAGCTGAATATATGGGGCTTTCTCGGTAATATTAGAAGCATTACTACCTACCTTCCACGCGGATCAGTATTTTTTCAAAATTTGAATTTTTGTCTAAGTGCAAATAGTACGATGGCTTCACTTGGTCCTCGTAGATTTATTACGGGGAATGCACTACAACTCGGCAGGACTCCGATTGGTTGCTGGCCTAGTAGCGTTCAAGGACAAACATCATCTCATTGGTAAGACAGTAGAGCAATGGCACTGTGCACAAAGTTAAGGGGCATATAAGACATTTTACTTCAAAATAATCTAATCTGGGGTTTACAGCGAAACAATTCAATAAGCCAACATTTTAAATGTAGTGAAAATAGTTTAAATATACGCAGCATTTTTACTCCAATCATTAGAGATTTCTTGAGGCAGTCAAGGTAACAAAATCTTTATTTTGAAGAGCAGTTTTTCTCGGGACGCTGAGAACCACAGCAGTTAAAGACCGCCCATAAATAAAAAAAAATGTTTCGAGCACGACTTCTTTCTTGAAAATTCTCCCATCACATCGCAGCTTTAGAACTGAACTTAAATACAAATTTAATATTTTATGAAGCTGAAATTCTTTAGTTATGCTGTCCATAGGTATATACAATAGTCACACACCTATTAACTCTCATACACATATGCCCGCGTACGCATATAAAGGACACAAAGTAACATTCATATACCATAAAACGTACATTTTCTGTAATATGCTCAATTTTATCTACATGTGATCCTTCCTGATCTAAGACAACACGCTAGCTTCCGCTTGTTAGGTCAAGAGTGCAAACTCAGCGATGGCGATGCATTTTCTCGGGCGTAGAACTCCTTAAACATGGCTTTCACTGGAAGGGATGTAAAAACTGGCGGTCCCGTGTCGTAAATTTACGACATCTAAAAGCATCTCAAACCTGCTAAGGAGGCCTCTGAGCAAAATTAAGCGGTCCATCAAGCTCAACATAAAATGAGATGCTGAAAACCGTAACAGTAACAATTTAACTTTCATCTAAGCAACTGAGCCATCCAGACCGACGCCCTTCTCTGTAGCGTAGGTGGTAGCCTATCTACCTCACGTTCAAGAGATCCCAAGTTCTAATCTCTATCAAGGTGAGTTAACACATAAGGTTTTTACCCTTATCCTGAAAGATGAATGTCGAATAACTCTTAGCTCCATGGACCCTGGGCTCATTTGAGCATCATTTCACCCAGTTCACTCGTACTCGGATGACAACGTTGGAGAACGTAAATTTAAAAAAAAAATCAGACCGAGTTAGAATATGACGAAAAATAGAATACACCACAAACGGCTTTTATTCAAAATTGACAATTTATAATTCAGGGTATATGATTGTAAAACAGCCTAGGCGCAGCGAACATGCTGTCTATATGGCAGCATGTACATTGTTGATAGGTCCCAGCAAAGCTGTTAAGTAGCACATCATCCATAAGTCCTTACATAACACCAACATTTATTGTAGGTTAGCGAACATGTTTATTGCAGTTGCATATTTATTAAGACTGAATAAATTAACAGATGTAAACACTGAACATAATTTTGAAAGAAAAAATGTATTTGTATCAATTTAACACTAGACGCCGTTGCATTTTAAGGTTCTGCACAAGCTGGGAACATTATGAAATTTCAAAATGTGTCCTGCTATATTGAGATTTTGTACTTCAGCTGACTTAAATATATAAACTACCGGTATGGCAAACTTATTTTTCTAACATGTATACATAGTTTATTTATTTATAGAAACAGAACGTTAACACGAATTTGGAAATTAGGCATGTATCACGTAATACGCACACAGGTGCACTTTTAGTTGAGAACATTTGTGCATGTCTATTGAGCCATTCATCAAGAGTTTAACAAGTATGCCTCTGTAGAGTTACTGACGCTCTGCCGGTCCACGTCGTGGCTGAGTAGTTAGACTGGTTGGCTCTCACCAAGGCGGCCCGGGTTCGATTTCAGGCGACCGCTAAGTGAGATTTGTAGTGTACAACACGGCGCTGGGGCAGGCTTTTCACCACCATCTCATTCCACCGGTGCTCCATCTTCATCTCATGTAGAGTATGTTTAGTTAACTCATGTGCACGTCGGCCGCTGCCTTTCATGAACCCTTATAATCACTTTATAACACCGGCCCTTCTACTGCCAGACCTTTATGCAAGGTTGCCACCTTTCTCGTAACGTCTCGTCTAAATAAATTATTTTATGTCCATTACTGCAAAACTTCCGTAGTTTTGACGTATATATATCGCCAAGCTACAATTCTTCTGGATTCCATAATAACCCTTAACTTATTCAAAGTGCGGTATTTGAAACCCAGCTCCTTTAGGAGACCGCGCAAAGTCCATTGCCCATAAGGAAAATCACAAATTTCTTGCAAATGTGCAAACAATTCAGCTAAGGTGGGCGCTCTCCCTTTTGCATAGAATCTATAAATTTCCCGACGAATTAAATTTCATGTGAAATTATCTACTTTAGAGAAACGTTTCATTTTGTTTTCACACTTGATCGGCGTCTTTGGTATTCCTTTCGTCACAATATTTCTTACTGTATTTCTGTGAATACCCAGAATTTATCATCAGGCTCATTGCACGACCCCTTACCAAGATTATTTGTCAGCACATATTTATATGTGTTCAAAACAAGCGCTTGAATTTGCTTAGAAAGAGTTCCCGTTATAACTTTGTTTTTTGAGGCTTTTCCAGTAATATAACTCGGCCCAGTTATTCACATTATTGTCATCACTTTGATTATTTTCACTTGACTGAAAGTAATCTACTGCATTTACCACTGCATTTCCCTCCCACGGTCCCCACATCGTGACACACAACGAATTTCTGCACGTAACGAAACAGATCAATTGAAAGTTGGAACTTTGGCAACTGAGACTCCACGTGGAGTAGACATGCGACTGTCACTTCGAGAAAATCAGGGTTGCTATTGGTCCTCAACGACAGTGTTCCATTTCTGAAGTGTGGAGATAGATTTATGACGGTCATTAGTGGGCGGGAGGGTGAGTTCCCTTTAAGGGGCAAACTGCACTCGCGTTCAGTAGACAGACTTTATCATCAGTGTCACCGCCTGCGGTGCCGTATGTACCTAGTAAAAACGGGCGTTAAACACTACACTATCGCTCTGCCTTGTGAAACATTCTTTGGCTCTACTCGAGGACAGAGCTGCCTGCAGACAGTTCTCGGTTCCCTTCTTAGATGGCACTCACATCAGGTCACCTGCGCCTTGATAACGCAAAGATCACGCGTTTTTCTTGTCGGGGTCCAGGATGGACGAGAGCAGTTCGGACAACAGAGTTTTACCGAGACCAGCGGGTAGAAACCTCTACGGCCTTTTCTTCATCAAAATTTTACTTAAACAGTTTGATTTTAAGTAATTAAAACTGCATCACTATCGTGATGTCCGAAAATGAGGAAACTGCCAGTTTGTGAAGATCTTTCTATTTGAAATTTGTTAAAATCGCAAAACCCGCAAAATGTATAATATTGCAATGTGAACAGCATCGAAGTAATTACTGATGTGAAATTTAAATGCCACACCGTCAGTACTGAGGAACTGTATATCAAATACCTCGGTTACTTGCTAATTATCCTGAAAACATACAAAGTTAGCTTACTGTGTTTTTAGTATTACATTTCTGTTACTTTTTCTGTTTTTTAAATTCCAGTAAACTAACCTTGGGGGTTAGTTCTAAGAAAGTAATTTACATGGCTCTGTAAATCATAGAACGACACGTAGTCCAAAGTTAATAAAAATACAGTCGTGCATGTTAGCCAAGATACTCAATACATGTTACACTTTATAATATGTGACTCACTATTTAATTTTATGACGAACTTATTACTATGGCTTACCTAGTAATATTAATAAATATTTAAAATATACTTGATGTACAGCTAAACTTAGTGTGTATAGTTTACCTATTCACAAGTTTTTGAAGTTTAATCTAGAATGAAAATAGGTACCTGAAAGCTTTAATTTTCGATACGGTATATTTATAGAAAAAACATGAAAATATATTTTAAATTGATGATTTGATGCATGCATCATCATGTATTTGCAAACTATTATTTTAATCCGCAAAAGAATGCTTTTAAATTCACTCTATCTCTTGGCCTTTTCCAGGTGTGCAGATATGTGTATTCGCAGTTGGACGTACTTAATCAGCAAGCCTGAGAAAGGGGAGGTATAGGTGGTCCATTTAATAATCCGATTGCTATCACAACTGAAGTGTTCATAGCAGTATAGAGCAACCAACCCTTATTACGAGAATTGCTCCAGGTGGAAATTGTTCTGATGTTTCTGCTTGGCCAAAGTCAGAGAGGAATCGATTCCTGCCGGCTGGCTGAAGTAGAACTCGTTGCTAACCCTCTTCTATCCAGTAGGAATCGATTCATATCTACGTAACTTGAGCAGGTCAGAAACATATCTTCCCCACATGGAGTAAATCACGTAATAAGAGATAGTTTTGCTTTATTACTAAGGACACCTTAGCTGTGACGTCAGTTTAATTATAAAATATACCACAAATATAAGACGACATGGGTTTGCCCACTCTGATGTTTGCAAATGATGCCATCAGGATCGCTATCTCTCTGGTACCTGGAAGGCGCTTCCGGCAATGAGGGGTCACGTAACTTTTACAACTGCACAAGGGAGCCTATCTACTGTTATATTACCCTCATACATTACATACAATACATGACATCCTCTATAATGTATTGTACTTGGGACCATTAGGCTTGCCATTGTGAAGAGCTTTCAACCTGTTCTCACCCTGTTCCCGTAATTGTAGAGAGTGAGAGAGAGAGAGAGACGGAGAGAGAGAGAGAGAGAGAGAGAGAGAGAGAGGATATTAGAGAATATAAATTCTTTTTGCTTTCTTAATATAACAATATGTACAACTGCATGTTTTCACTGACAGCTCATATCTTAATAAAACTTGGTAGTTATCCATTTCATGCCCGATTAAGAAGATTAGAACATTTCTGTTTCTGCATATTTGTGCATATTTCTTAGGTTTGGGGCAAAATCTATCCATTGATTTTGTGTAAGGTTACCTGCATTTTTAAAAAGACAGTATCTTTCCACAACCCTCAATTGGAACCATTAGGCTTGCCATTCTGAAGAGCTTTCATCCTGTTCCCATACTGTTCCTCGTAATTGTAAGGAGAGAGAGAATTGGGGGATAAACATTCTTGGAAAATGTTAGTTTCTGTACCAAGTCTCTAAATGCAAAGCCTCAATGTAAAGCGTTTTAAACCTAATCCGGTCATTGTAAAGAAACAGACAACTAGACGGCAAATGCTTGTCTCTATTTCTTTTTGCTTGTTAACATTCTTGGAAAAGGCTAGCTAGCTTCTGTTCGATGTGGCTAATGTATTGTTCGTGGAACCATTAGGTTCAGTGCAAAGAACTAGATTTAAATAGATAGCTAAAGAAACAGATAACTATAGAGTAAACGCTTCTTCCTCTTTCTTTTCTTTGAATTGACCAAGGTTAAGGCATCAGAAAGCATGTTTTAATTTTGCAACCTTTCCAATTGTACATTCTACTTAATGGTTGCAGAACTGTCAAGGTATTAGCTGTGCTTCTGTATTTTTTTTTCGGTGGTATAGTATGCAGTGCGTGTCTTACTGTTTTGTGGTTCATATAACATTTAGAAAATGCCAAAGGAAAAAAAAAAAAGTCTAAGATAATCGTTGACACAACATGGATACGGCATTACCCATGCGTATACTTAATATATTTAATTAAGATATATGTCATGTATATTATCTTAGGTGGAATTTATACTTATCCTGTTGTTTTTATGTCTTTTTTAGGCTAAATGCGGTAAACAATTTCCAATAATGCAGCACATTAACTCCACTTGATAGTGCATATTTGGGTGCATATTTTGGTTGTTTATGCAGATTTTGGCAATTTTAGTGTATATTTACGTGCATATTTTCATGTTTTAGTGCATATATTTCTCAGCACTAGAACTAAACCAATGTCTAAATGGAGGAATCCTATATTAGCTAGATAATAGGAGTATGAGTACACGCACTTTTGTAATACAAATATTACTTGTACATATGGCTGTATACATTTAAGTGCGTTCATGAGTGCATGTTTGATTTGTGGGCGAGAGTATGCTACATGTGTGTGCGATTTGCCGGTGAGTATACACTACCGCTCAAAAACTTCAGATCACCTATCGCAAATATGGATTTGTGGTTAAAGCAGAGATCTCGTTTCAAATGTTTCATCATATTCGCGTGCTGAAAATAAATAACGCATAAACATATAAATACTAAGTGTCTTTGTTCTTGAGTATTTGGCTGTGCACATAGAGCGGTGTTGACAAAAATTAACACTACACTGAT
Source organism: Mantis religiosa (assembly GCA_030765055.1). Taxonomy (NCBI): domain Eukaryota; kingdom Metazoa; phylum Arthropoda; class Insecta; order Mantodea; family Mantidae; genus Mantis; species Mantis religiosa. The sequence continues at coordinate 287,558,549 of CM060948.1, read as the reverse complement.
ATGCCTTTATCTAAGACGTTTCCATTCGAATACACTCACTACTTCAGCTGTCTGTGTAGGAATAAGTTCATATTCATTTACAGTAGATTTCGTGCATCTAGCAGTGTGTTTGCACACTTGAATAGGGCCATACAGTTATATTACGTCTTAATAGGACGCAAGCAGGAGACTGGAATTGACAAACGCACTGTATTTGTAGCTGTGCATCAAAAGTTGGCGTAGCCCAATCCACAGTGATGTTTACATTGCAGGGTTCAAGCAAACTGGGGCCAACGCGAGTGTTTCTCGATCTGGAGGATTATGCAGGGAAGACCAGTTCGAATGTGCAAAGAGTAAACGTCAGAGAACTTGTACTGGAACTGTAAATTCTCAAGGAAGTAAAAACTATGCGAGCAGCTCCAATCTCTTGTCTCAACAATGCAACGGCGTCTTCGGAAACAAGATTTAAAGGGATGAACAGCGGTAGGAGAAAAAGAAAATACTTTTATTACGCAAAACAAACAAATATGGTGAAAAGATTGCAACGGCCATAGCAACATAAAAAGTGGAGCTTGCTACAATGGCCCAAGAATTATTCATGGAAGAATCTCAGTTTGAAGTATTTGGAAGCCATCGTCGAAGTTTTGTTCATTGACTTCGCGGGGAACGTGCTAAGAGTGAGTGACGACAACGTCAAGCATGAATGAAGGTCGGTCACGGTGCGGAGACCCTTTGAAGGTGATAAAATCGGTGAGCTAGTGAGAATTTATGGGATATTAAAGAAGAAAGGATCTACAAGACACTGATAAAAATGCAACTCCAGCTGGCAACAAACTTACTGGTCGGAGATTTATTCTGCAGCAGCACAATGATTCCAAACATTTGTCCAAATTGTTCAGACGGTATGTTAATAAAAAAACTAGAATATGGGAACGGAATAATATGATTTGGTCAAGTAGTCACCTACCTTATATCTCAATGAAGTCTTATGGGATGATCTTGACAAGGAGCTCAAAAAACAGAGGTCATCTAATATTGAAGATATATGTAATGATTGACAGACGTGTTGAACTCAAATACCTACAATAAACCGCATAATCTTATCTCCAGGGTGCTAAGTGTTAGTGTAGCTGTTCTGGGGGTAAAGAGTGGAGAGGCTCAAAACTAAGTCAAATTGTATTTTATCAATGAGAGACAGAAAATATTCATTTTCATATAGGTGTACTTTTTATCACAGGTGATCGAATCTTTTTGAGTGGTAGTGTAAATTATTCGGATATTTAGCAATGCGCATGTACTGATAACACTGTTATCTTGTTTAAATATGTATCCTCTACACCTATTGGGAAAACAGCGTAATTCCTCCGTTGGCTACAAGTAAAACTCAATGCTACCTGCTAATATGTGGTATGCAGTACGTAAGTATGTATGTGTATGGAAGTATATATGTATAAATGGATGCTTTTGGTGATTTACTTGGCATTGTATGTCTTTAATTGTCCTCTAATGCGTCACTGATGCCGTCTCTCTACTGCAATCTGTTACGATACACTGAATTGCTCAGTGGAGAGCTCCAAATAGTTTCCTAAGATATAAATATTTAACTATATTTAACTATAATATATACTATATAATTCATTACTGCACTATGGATTTTACTTCAAGTATCTTATCAAGGCAACTGGATGAATAGTTATGTAGTTTAGAATAAAATCACGTTAAGTCTGTATTAGGTTACGGTTTCAAGGATGAGAATTACTTTTGCGACTGATTTCATTATTTAAACCAGTTATTTCTGAATATAATAGAAAATGAGAATTGAGTGATATTAAGATTTTTGGCTGGTCCAAAATTGGAGCTGATCCTTTGAAAGAAAAATGAGTGAAAATATAACAGCTAAACAGCCTATTTAATCCTCGTCTCTTAATTGTCATTGTTACACCTAACATAAAAACTGCTTAATTAATTTTACATAATTAGCATTACTAACCATTCAATAATATTATAAAGATCACTGAATTCTGGGAACTTAAATTTGCGAGAAAAAAATAACGAATTGATATGCCGCTCGCCCAACTCTGTAAAATAAATTTCAAATTTTGTAGGAATGATTTAGGTTTTATTAAAATCATTCAGTGTTTACCTGTGCGATATGATGGGTCTTACCTGAAAAAATAAAATAAAAATAAAAATGACATTTTCTAAGGTCTACCGACATCTTCCAGAGCTGTGGAATGGCGAAGGAGTCGAATACATAGATTTGTATTCAAATTATAAATTATATAATTATAAAATCAAATTCGTGCTTATATAAAAACATAAAGCTCACTTTGTCAATTTTTGACATAATTTAATCTCATAAGTTGTTCTTTTATGTAAAGCGATCTTGAATCCCATGGTCAATCGGGGAGGGGCTGACAATCTAAAGAAATGTATTACAATTCACACAAAATTGTCGAGAAAGACCGGCGCGGAATTCCGTGGTTTCCTGTCTCGGCACTAGGGGTTGAACGTAAGTCTTTACGTCGGTAAAGACTATTTTGGCGCATAATTGCCGTTCTTATTTTTGAGTCAGGTTATTCGACTCCTCAGTGAACGTGCTCGAATTTGTTTATGGGTATTTTATGTCTGTACAAACTGTGTGCAGCCAATGACATTTTGTAAGAATTCTAAATCCTAATTTAGTAAATTCTTTAACGCTTGCATTTGTTATATTCAATATTATGCTTGTTCTGTTCAATTTAAAATAAATCTTGAAAGATAACCACTGTTATTTATTCAAGCAAGGAGCTGGCCTTCCTCCACCTTAAGTTTTTTTTTTTTTTTTTTTTTTTTTTGGCCTTCGGTAAAATCCCATATGGCCATCGTAGGGAAAAATAAGAAAAATAATGCAAGGAAAATTAAGAGGATGGGAGGAGACTAGATCTGTAGATCACATTCTTTAACAAATTGTAGAAGAGCTTGGTATACAGGTTTGTGGCATAACTGTAATATGGTGTTGACGCTAGCGGGAAAAGGAACAGACTGCTGCAGTAGGCGGCGGAGGAAGGAAGAACGGTGGGCTCGGTAGCGAGAGCAACTGAACAGGAGATGATTGAGGTCAGCGGTTTCGCCTGGGTCATCAGGACATACAGGGGAATCGATGAGACGTAGTCGGTGTAGATGCGCAGGGTAACATCCATGTCCAAGTCGCATTCTAATGATGGAGGTGAGATGTCAACGTGCAATCCTGAAGCTGGAAAACCAAGGGGTCGTGGATAGATGCGTCTGAACGGCGGCGTAGTGTTTGCCTTTGATGGACAGCGAACGAATCCAGGCGTCATTCCAGCGACAATAAGCGTCACGATGAAGGACCGGGAAGAAATCCGTGTAGGGCAGTTGGATGCCTTGGAAGGTGCCACCTTAAGCTTTGGTTCGTCGTTCACTCCTTCTCATGGTCCGAGTTTCCATGAATGCAATAGTGATTCCATCTTATTATGTGAGACAATAAACGCACGAGTCCGATATACTACACACGGCATAAACCCCGCAGGTGACACACGTGATGGGTAAGATGAAATGACGATAATTGGAAACGAAACACTGCAAACCTAAGTTTAGGATGCCTTCCCTGCATTTACAAGTACTGAGGTATTAGGAATACCTGGAAAAAACTTAAGTGAGGGAGGACGGTCCTGGCGGGATTAGAACTGTAGACGTCCCCGTTCACCATTCCGTAACTTTATGATCTCCGCTATTGATTTTGCTGCCTTGTTCTTCTTCTTCTTCTTCATCATTATCCTTATTATTCAAGTACTGCTAATTATATAATAAAAAGACAGACATTAATAGACATTAATTTAATGCAGTTATTTCACCCAACATAAAAGTACCTAACAACCTAGCTATGTCATGATCGTAAAATAAATGGCCAATGGGTTGACGTAGGGACAAACCAGAAACAACAATAACCTACTAATAAACTATAAGCACTTTGCAAAGCGTTCCGATAGAAGGTATACGTACTTCACAATCACAGTGATAAGCACATTCAACTAAACTAGTCAGCCGCTCCCCCCCCCCCCCCAGCAAAAACGAAAACAAACAAAAAACGAATCATCTATGCCAACAGATTTTAAAATGCTACCAGCGATTGGAACTCAAGGACCTCACGTCTGGCCCTGGTCTTACTACGTGACCGCCTTCTCTGAAATAAATATATGTTTATGATACTAGACTGCATTTCTTTAAAATAATGAAATTTCGCAGCAGCTGAGCCCTTCCTATGCATGCCCACGGTTTCATATAGTGCATAATGTATGTATAATATTTCAGGTAATGGATAACAAATCTGAATAAACTATCTCAAAATGAGAAAATGAATTCGTTAATTGCAGAGAATAAAAATATAAGAATTCAGTGCTTACTTTTGTTTTGTAATTTACGTCCTCCAACGTTAAGTCATATGGGACGATGAATGGAATGGATGAAATGATGCTCAAATGAGCCCGGGGTCCATAGAGCTTAGAATTACCCGACATTCGTCTTACAGGATAAGGGAAAACCCCGGAAAAAACCTTATCCTGGTAACTCACCCTGACCGAGATTCGAACTCGGGACCTCTTAAACGTGAGGCAGATATGCTGCCACCATGCTTCCAAGGCGGGCACAGTGCTTACTGTTACTCAGCCTCACTTTCGAAAGTAAAAGTTTGGTGTTAAATTAATTTTGTGTATTGGTTTAGTTAGGATGCCTAATCAGTTGTAAGCACGAGAGAGAACACAACTAACAGCGCCAGCCTATATATCCATTACTAAATGCCTTTTATGTGCACATACTTACGGCCTAAAATCTTACTTTAGAATACAACGTTCTATAAATCCTTTCATGGAAGTGTTGAAAATATTGTTGTTGTATAAATTAAATTAATTGGGAGTCGATTAATAACGCAAAACAAAGTAAGTGTAAAAGTAAGTGTTGTTTTGTGTTATTAATCGACTCCCAATTAATTTAATTAACACCGTTCTATACTGAAATGTCATAATGGTCTTCTGAATTCGCATAATAATTCCGTCATGTCATATTTCAAAGTTGAGACTTTTATCTTTTTAAATGTTTAGCGTTGTTAGTTCAAAAAAGGGTACATGAAGTGATTGATTATTTGCCATCCAGCGGTTGTAAAATGCCTAAAAGAAGAGTATCTACACCTGGTGGCAAGGGCAACCGTAATTAAATTTTGTCCAACTGAAGGATGTACTTCTAGACTATGCAAGCGATAGGAGACTTACAAAGTTCATTCCGTGTAACCAAGTAAATCAACATCGAAGCGGGCGAAGCCGTAGCTATACCCTAGCGATATACTGAAATCCGAGGCTATTAACCTCTTGCGGCTATTATTCAACAAATTTCACCTTGATTTAAATCGCAGCGAATACTCTGACGTTCCAATCTTGCATCGACGTAGCTATTTCTACAAGATGGATGTAAACTGTGATCTGAAATACAGAACAGATGAGGAGGATGTACTGAATAATGGAGGATATTTCCATATTTCTCTTCTTCAAATAATATGAATGCTATGCTTGCAATATACTCTGTGGCTTCCTTATACGTCTATAGCTATACTTGATTTTGTCCGCTGAGAAACTTTACATTTTCTTTGCCACATTAGTTGGTCAGAAAACCGCATGCAGCTGCCATTATGTGCAGCCAGTCAAGCTATCACGAACTGACCCTAGAATTCAATTCTTTGAAATTCGTATTTTAGGTTTCAAAAGGGAACAAATGCATTATATGTCAGCATGTCGAGAGAAGTTAACGCTGCTTTTGTGAAAATATTATTGCAAAGTCTGTGTGCCAGAGAAAAAAAAAACAAGCAAACAAAAAAGTAACAAGTCTACATCACAACAAAGAGTACTAGAAATACAGAAAACAATCCTCATTATTGCGTTGGGAGTTAAAATTCGTTGATAGAAAAGATTGATTCATTTGTCGTTGGGTTCAAAAAGATTGGTTAATTAGTCGTTGGGGAACAAACCTACCCTGCTGCTAGATTGTGTATTTAAAACTACGGAGTTTGGGAGGCTTATGTCACTAAATTTCTTGGTTTCATCCGCGATTTTCACAAGCAATGTTATCGTCCAAGTTCTTAATATTTTAATTAATTTGTAAATACTAAATAATTGTTAGGTTATTCGATTTATTATATTTTAATTCACTTTGCAATCTCAATCCGTCCCTAAAGCTCGTTTGAGGGTTAGCCAAGCTTACATAGAGTTTATATTAGGGAGTCTTTATATAAACTCAAAGGCACTTCGGAGATAAGTTATCTTTACATTATTCGAGAGAAATCTTCAATAAAATGTTTTTTTTAAGTAACCGTTACGGGAAAACGGCTGCGTATAAACGGGATTGACAGTATAGGAATTTGTGGCTTTCAGTGACTACATATGTACATTTTCTGACTTCTGATAAGCCATAACTTATTATGTATATAATGGACAAAACAAAGAATGACGCTGCATTTCCATGCAGTTTTACGCAGCTATAACAGGTCACCAAAATAACGCAGGGCCCAGCAGATCGAATGCACACTAAATGTCTTTTTTTATTCTTTTTTTTTTTTTCCGCAACCCGTAGAGCGAAGGGGGAGCCGCAGGGTGCCTGTGAGGGAAATTGGAGTTCCGGCAGATTGGCGTCAACTTAATCTGGTTTCGTCACCATCCATGACAAACTCTAAACGTCCGCTCCGCCCACAGACGATCAGAATGTGAGATTGCAATTTAAACTCCTGCCTCCTCATTTCCAACTTTATCTACATCCCTCTAGACATATTTATAGTGAAGCTTTAGCCACCCGTTATAGACAATTATCTGCCACCCTATACGTGAACAAGTGAGTTATATATTCTAAGACGTACCACCTTTCATAAGACTAAATAGCCAACTTGCAGCGAAGAGTCACTTTATCTTCCAGCATTCTTGCATAGATGGTAAGGGAATCAAATTTGTCACATTCGCAGTCAGTTTGCTGTTCAGAGAACATGACACCCATCGGTTCACCTCGCCATTTTTAAAGGCAATATTACAGCAATAATTCTACATAAACGGGAAAATGTTGCATATTCACCTTCAGTACGCCTGTAAAATATATGCTCTATTCAACTCCAACTAAGCAGTGGATCAGATGTAAACAAGATTCCATGTTGAGTGTTTTGAATTCCAATGTAAGAGGCCGCGCCGTGGCTCAGTGGTTAGACCGCTTGGCTCTCACCAAGGCGGCCCAGGTTCGATCCCAGGCGACCGCAAAGTGAGATTTGTTGTGGACAACACGGCGCTGGGGTGGGTTTTCTCCGGAATCTCCGGTTTCCCCTGCCATCTCATTCCACCGGTGCTCCATCTTCATCTCATGTATCATCAGTGTCATCGCCTGCGGTGCCGTATGTAGTAAAAGCGGGCGTTAAACACTACACATTTCATTTCATTTCCAATGTAAGCTCAATCAGTAACACTAGGTTTCTATGTTTAGTAGATACACGTGTGACTACTGATCCTTAGTACTGCAGATAGAATCTAGTATTAAGCGTCCTTTTTTCTGTCTTTTTGTGCTTGTACATTAGGCTAAGATTATTATTTATAGAACCAAATATATAGCCAAGCATAACATTATACAAATTAATAGAAGCACTAAATTAAATGGCTTCTTTTATTCTTCACTGTGTTGTAATTTTTCCCGCCGTCTTATTTCAGTTGCAAAACAGCTGAAATTCTACAGTGGAATACTTTAGATGATAGCAATTGCTGAAAATAAAAGAAGCAATACGCCTAGTTCAATTGCCAATCATTCCTCCGAAGATAATGTCTCTTTCATTACTCAAGCTCAAAAGTATCTTTATGTAAATTACGAAGGCTATTGCCAATTTAAAAATGTACTTCCGTCATGCACTGCCAATTTTTACATTAGCTTAAGGGGGTATAAGTAAGCATTATATCCCCTTAATGTTAGGTCTTCATAAGCAAGGAAACTAATGTCTTTCGGAAAATAAAACGAAAATTATTTAGAAAGACTGAGTGAATTCAGCTAGATCACAATCATTCAAAATTAATTATGCAGTAATCTGACATAAATACTATGCTATGTCAGAAAAAGACTCAGCGCATCGGAAACAAACGAATTTAATATATTACAACAATATTTTTCTGTTAATTAGGATGATCACAGTGATTTGCTGTTCAAAACTCCGAGGTGAACAAATGGCCACTATGGTCTCTGAACAGCAACGAAGTATGACAAATTTCATGCTCATACCATCTAAGCAAGAACGTCTAAAGAATTAGGTGACCCTCCGCTTAAGATAGGTATTTATTTTTGTGAAAGATAGTAGAAGTTCAAACTCGCTCCACACAAATCTTTCAAATATGATTTGCTTCGTTTATAAGTTATATCGATTTGCTCAGTAATATATTTCATTCCTTCTGTCTTGGTAGGTAAAGGAAACAACTGCATGACATTGAGAAAAGCACATACATGTTTCGCTTCTCTACATTCGGAATAAATGAAAACCAAAAAGGAGCTTATAAAAATTGCAGAGAGAAAGCGTAATGGTATCATGGAGGGAAGAGAGGGAAGTAAATTACTTCATTCAAAAAAGGAAAAATAACATAAATGCGTAATTAGGCTTTGGTTTAAGTTGAATATTTTCTTAAGAAGATAGCCAACGACTTTTTAAGGATTTCACCACCTCTTAACATTTATTTCGAAGAAGATATCCTATATACTAGGCGATTCACAGCAACACTGACAACACTTATTGTGGTATGGGACAATAAACTGATTAGTTTACTAGGGACCCATTACCGTCAATTAATATTTTAGGCACAGTGAGATGTGACATTTGACCACACAGATGGTAAGCAGCGCACCAGAGCTTTTGAAACGTTGAAATGCAAACATTACAGACTAAAAATATTAAGGAACCTGGAATAAGTTTAGTCATTAAGCATATTTAAAATTTCAAACTATTATCCATGTATGGCTTTCAATACAGAATAAGAACACTAATGAAGGATTGCCAAGGCTGCTGTTGGACGACTTCTTTTATACTGTAATTGAAGTCCCACACTAAGCTATTTAAATTAAATCATTTCTATTACATATTTACCATTATTACAATGATGTGGATACAAAAATAACCTTTATGTGCAGCTTTTATTGCAATTCTATAACAACTGTAATGAACACAGAAAGATGTTATGGTTATACATATGTGATATACATATTTTAGTAACCCCTCTTCCGCTTATTATTTACTTTCTCTGTTACACTTTCCAGTCACCGACCTGGAGAATGTATAATTCAAAACATTCCTTTGTTTCCCGATTTAACTATTGTGACAACTATTTAGAACTTTAGTTTCATGATGCGTCTGTGTATTTTTATATAATTAACAGTTTCACTTCGTTTGGTGATCTTTCCAATTTGCATAAGAATCTAAAAGCAAATTTAGGGAATCATTTGGCAACTCGCAGAGGATATTCATTTATTTTAAAATGTGTATAGTTTCTCTAAAAATGTTGTTGGATGAAAAGAGCTTAATTGAACTTTCTCGATTCATCACATCGACACTGCAAAACGTCATAGATTTACTGGAGGACTGGCATAACTTTTTAGTGCAAAGATCCGCGATCGTTTTGCATAAGATGATAACGTTTCTGCTTCAAGGGGGTGAATTGGCGAGGTACGACATCCACACGTTAACTATATTGGATAAAAGCCGGATAAAAGACGATTTCATATTTGAAATTAGGTATAAATCGGAAGTTCCAGAAATCTTAAATTCTGATTTTCTTTTTATTTATCTTCAAATCCTGTGAAAACCTGAAATGCTAAATTGCTAGCAACTGCAAGATAGTATGCAAATATATGATGAAATGAGTATCTACTAAAGCTGCTTTTATAAGCCTTTTAAAGAGCCTTTACTTCATGCGCAACTAAACATTACTGAACTATATTCGTTTACTCTTTCTCTTCCTCTCTCTCATTCTATTCTAAAATCTTTATTCCGTGGACCTCAAACACCAAAAAATAAATTTAAACCTTGGTAAACATTAGCTAAAACTCGGGACCTAGATTCCTACACTTGACCGACATCGTCAATGAAATTGCGCTGAGTCCGTTATCAAATTCTCATTAACAACTGCAAGTAAGTAAGATCTGAGTGTACAAAAAATTGAGAATTTTGAGAGCTAACGTTCTTGTAAGCAGCTCGTTGAAGTCGATTCCGTGTGACATCCTACTAGTTTGTCTTTGAGCTGAACCTGAATTACGCAAACGACACTGCAATTTCAAAACTTCGGTATGCTGACTTCTTTATAAGGAAAATTTGCCTCGGCTGTAGTAACTTTTATCCTGCTAATCACCTATTTGGCCTAGAAACAAAGAAAAAGTAAAACAAATCCACACGGTGACTAAAATCTGAACTACGGAAAAAAAAGAACATCTGGATCGAAAGTGGTGCTGGAGAGTACAAAAGCGTTACTAAACACTACCCTTATGATTTTGAAAATCTATTGAGCAGAATGAGATTAAAATTGTTCATATGAGACATCTATTTGCGCTCAACTATACAGTGAATTTTGAATATTCATTATTGGACTGAAGATATAACTAAGGTAATAGACATTCCTCATAAATCACATGCAAGCAAAATTGTATTTACACTATTGGAATTTCTCTGTGAATCTGTATTAATCCGAGTCCATTGTACGTAAACCCACTGTACCGACTTCTGGCGGAGGCTGAGTTACCGTGTTCCTCTCGAAGTCAACACCTCTACTGCTATCTGAAAAATAACGGCTAGATTTTCACATATCAACACGGCTTGTTCCTTTGTGCCAGCAATGCGACAATACTGACGTTGCCCGATGTATTTACTGCAGATGGTCGACTTCTTTATAACATCATGGTGAGCTGCGTGTGGTAGTTTCCTCCTATCCCTCCAGAAGAATGAACACCCCTGAAACGTTGACTAGGTATGGCAATTTCCTTTCCTCCTTTAGTGGTGAAAAAACTGCAATTTCTGAATGCCTGAATGAACCGACGGGCAGGACTGGAGTCTGAACATAGTCTGAAGTAGCTGTATTCGAAATATATTGTTGTCTATTCATTACACTAAAATAATTTCTTTTGTGACTGTTTAAGGGGATGCAGCACCGAAAATTCAGCAATTTTCAATCAATCTTGCTGAAATTTTTACCACTTAGTTCTGATGCATAGTGGACACGAAATTCAAAATTTGGTATTTAAATCTTCAATAGTTTTTGAGTAATTAATTTGTGAATTTCAAAATTTGGGCAAAATTCAAACCCTTCCACGTTATGAAAATTTTCAAAATTTTAATTTTTCTATTTCTAAAAATATTCAGATAGTTATGAAGAAAAGATTCATCATATGAATTTCTTATACTGCCTTTAGCTACAGAGGGGAAAAAGTTAGGTATAAGGCAAGCAAAAAAAGCCAAAAAAATGATTAAACCTTTGAATTTTAAATCAATAACTTTAAGAATATAACAAATATTAAAAATTAATATGATAGAAACCTTTGTTTGCATTCTAAGTACATGTGTTGAAAATTTTATAGGGACTGAATCAAAACAGCATCGTGTGGAGTATTTTGAATGACAAAAAATGTTGAAAAAACTATAACCGAGTAAATAAAATTTTAAAACTCAAAACATTTTCCTTCTCAGCTACATGCCTTGAAGCAGACTAAAACCATCCAGATAGATAAATTGGACCCTCCTGCCCCTTCCTTCTCTCTTCTGCAGCAGTTTTCTTCTACTTCAGTTTCCTTCTGGATGTTTTAGAAATAACCTTAGCAGAAATTGCTGAATGAAGTAAGCGTAATTGGTCCTTCCCTTGGCTAATTTTTAAAGATGCTGGTGAAATCTGTGTCCATTATGTCTGACTGCAGCTTGAGTGAGGCAGAACAACCAAAATTGAATTCACTGATGGTTCATGTCACAGCAACCTGAAGTCTGTTCTTTGAAAGAAATATTTCTTTTGGACAATTATGCCATATCATGTTATGTAAACTTTCATTTGCATTTTGTGTCTTACCCAATGTACATCTCCTTAGGTTTCATCTGATGCCAGCCTTTGGTACACAGGCATTTGTTTTCTTACCACCAGGCCTCAAGTATGTTCCCATTGTTGTGTTATGTTTAGGTGTTTCTTCCCATGTATCGTTTAGCCTATTCATGATCCTATGTACAGTCAACAAAAGGTCAGTTGTTTCAAAGAATGTTTTACCTATAACCTATATAACAGTTATATGCACGCTTTGATGTATAAAATACCTTTATAAATGTTAAATGGCACACTAAAACTCATCAATTATATATAAACAGTATGTAGTTTAACGAGAAACAGAAGAAAATCACGACCAAGTTAGAAACTCACACAAAAACAAAATATAAACATTATTACTTGCTTTCAATGTTTGTAGCCAGTGTTTTGTTTCCATGGTGCCACATATTGCCCGCTAATTCAAATGTATTAATTTAGTACATTCAATCGAACTCTTGTGAATCCAAGGACCGGCATGCACGTGCGCACGGGCATTTCAATTGTCATGAGAGGGTATTTGAATGCCTGAAACTCATAAATTTAGTTGGATTATGATATTATAACGTTCAAAGTATTTTATTAGCTCAAAAACAAACAAAAAAAAACATTTTTCCCCATATTTTTAGCCAATTTCGGTGCCGCATTCCCTTAAATAACATTTCTTGCTGCATAATTGTTAACGTTTAAAATTCAAATCAATATTTACTTCAGAGATGATGATAATTCACACATTGAGTGACACCTTGTAAGTAATAGAGAGGTAAATTCATCGAAAATATGCAATATTATGCAGGTATACGCTGCAGACTACCTCTTTGCTCTTCGAACCCGAAGTGTATAGGATATGACCGCCTCGTTTTTACTTACATCGAGGCACAATCCTTAACAACTACTATACATTCGATTGTTACTTCTATTTCTCTGAAGCTATTTATCTAACATCTTGAGCATTAATATACACGTCCTACTCTTGAACTCCTTCATTTGCTCAGCCTCCGCGTATCTTTACGTACTTTACACAGCATACCGATTCATAGCAACGGTGAAATAGCTTTTGGAACACCCATATTTGAGTGATTTTGCATACAAAGGCTTGATATTACTACTGACAATAAAACAACAAAAGTATCTAATGTCAATTATTTTGGAAATTCAATATTAAAATAACAAATAGGGGTCGACACCAAATTAAAGAGGAATAACATAATGAAAGGATGCGGTATCAAATAACATATGTACGCAGCATTTGTTTATAATGAGCCAATACTCCTTTACGCTACAAGCAAGATGACAAACCTTTATAATCTGATGACAGAGCACACTGCACTTGCTTTTCTCGTATCAGGTCACCAAATTAAAAAATCACATGGATTTTCTCTAGCCCTTACTAATGTATATACGTGCGTTGTATATTACACTATAAAATTGATTTTTATCCACATCAACGTATTCGGCCTATGCTTTACACAGGAATCATTTGAAACTAAGCAACAATTGTCACTTATACATAAATTTGGAAATGCCAATCAATTATTTAGCTACGGTAATGAGCTGTTGTGATATAAATAACCGTTGACATGCCAATTAGATGGAGTTTTTAAAGAAGTGCAAACATTCAGTATGGAATATTTTGAAAACGGCTAACGCTACGAAAAAGCTTAATATATTATATAATTTAATGCCATTCAGTACGATTTTGTCCCCGTGCTATGAGTTTCCATTTACAAAAATGGCACGAAGTTGAATCAGCATGCAACCCCTTTCCCCAGAAGCTATGCACAGGAAATTCAAAGTAGGCATTTTATTAGCAATATAAATCTCTTAAATACAGGTACATTTTGATCTTTCAGTCGTTGCTTTTACAAAATAAAGTTTAACCAACATTTTCCCAAATGAAGGGTATATCTGCGCAGGAGAATTTTCTGGAAAAATTCGCCTGGCGTGCTTAAGCAGTTTTATTCATGTATAGAATTTGTATCAGGCTTTCGTTTTGAGTTAACGCTGTTTACAACACAGAGCGATACGGGATAGGCACGCGTACAACCTTAAAACGAAACAAAAATGTTTAGCGTAGCTGAAATCTGAATTTTGAGTGGAAAACGACAATTTGTCTATCATCCAAGTAGGTGGTAGAGAACAAAGTATAATGAAATGATGCTCAACGTGCAGTGATTTGGAGAATTAAACAAATGAGACTTAAAAAAGCACATACATATACGCATATTAGCATAAACAAAGAATATTCGCGTGTATGTAGATACAGTAATTTCAAAAACCACTCAATCGATTTTGATACTTCTTTCACCATTCAGAAACCCCTATAATTCCTGAGGTTTTAGGTCATATAGGTTTCCAAAACTTTGAAAACAGGGGGTTAGATGTATCTTTTTATATCCATGTAACATAAATTTCAATTCCGTTTTCCTAGATATGGATAAGAAAGGCTACCTTTGGCGTTTTGTTGCTAATAATGAGCACCTTTAATGACGTCGAAAACAAAGGCTAAATGAGAAAGTTTAAAATACTTCAAAATTTTATTATTTTAGGAGGCCTCAAGGGTTATAACTGTTATTATAAGACTGTTTCACTCATTAATCACTGAAGGCTTATCAAGTAATATTTTTGCTTTATTGTGATTGTGGCAAGTACAGGTATTTGAATTAGCGCTGACAAAAATGATAATCTATTTTACATTCAATTCCTAATTTCAACCCACACATAGAAATCAACGTTCCTTGGCCCGCCTGGATAAATCTTTGTATCGTTATACAATGGAGGCAATCAAAATTATAACTAAATTTAAAGAACTACCTCTGACATACTCTCAACCCCCTGTGTGGAAACCTCCACTGTTAAAATTGCCTATCAATATATTGCATATTTATACAATGGCAGTTAGAAAAATCAAAGGTACATTGCATATTCCAAAGATCTGATCTGTGCACTCATGTTACTTTCTCTATTCATTCTTGTACAAACTATTCTTTAAAACCTTTATTCTTCCATCCACTTCACGTTAATAGAGATAAACGTCTACATAAATGGTTTTATTACATATATCCTTGTACTATAATAGGAAGTGCAGAATACAGACATTGTGAAGCAATCGCTAACATTTTAACAGCTGCTTGCTATGTGGTGGCTTTAAAATTCCGTTCTCTTTTCATGGCCAAGGGATAAAAATTAAATGACTGAATGGCTTCCCATTTGAGAATAGTGTATTAGAAAATTAAAAAACAAATAACAAAAGAATAGCTTGGAAATGGATCCCTCCAATGCGTTTTAACGACATCTAAATTGATTGTACCGTAATATTTTGCCGTATCTCTTACATTCCAAGAAAATTCAAATACACATTTCATTTGGCATGAAAAGATCTTAAACCTATGATATTTAATTCAAAATCGTTGGAGCCATTCTTCAGAAAATAAACATTTTTGAAAAATGTACTATATAAAGAAGGATGCAATGAGTCCTTGAGACGTCTCGTATTCTTGCTTCAAGTTCATAGTTCGAATGAGGTAAACTTCGCTCCCAAGGTGGCCCCACAAGAATAAAAAACCATACACTGTCAGGCCAGGCAATCTAGGAGGACATGGAACTGATATAGTTGCTGCAGTGTGAGCAGCATTCTATGTCATTGGGAGCCACCGACCTCTCAGCGTTGCCACAACACGTTTCAACATTTCCCATTCTTTTGAGTCAACTGGCAATGACTCGTCTCTTTCACAAAAGCAAACAACCCACATCTCGGTGCGTGGTTGAATTGAAATCCACAGAACACGAGAAACGCATTTCTCAAGTGACCCATATTTCTATGCTATCGTCATAATCGAACATCGTTATAAATCCCGTTATTCCTCACTGCACCAACTGCTAACAATATGGTATTAAACTTTGTTTTCCACTTTCCTTCATGCTGCGTCAAGTTCCTGACAAACATCATTATTCTACTTGTTCCAAGTCTCAAAATACTGCACCATACTGCGTTAATTGTGAAGCAGAGCACAAAGGGTGCCGCTATTATCTTCCCGTGAAGCAGACAGCGCATCTCAACTGTCTAATGGAGTTAGAGAAAACCGGGCTTCAAGATCATCATAGAACTCTCGCCTGTCACTGCCTCCGCACTCTCAACACTACCTGGACAATAGCAGACCACCTCTGTTCCAGGTTGGCCCATTACTAGCCCAGCGGCTAGTGTGCCTCAGCAAGAAAGTTCTTGAACCAACACCTCTACAACTACACCAGACACAAACTATTCTCACAGCTTGCCTAACATCGCCTTTAACTCTTATTCAGTAATTTTTATCTTAGGTGAAGTTCCATTCGCTTAGCTCCGCCCTTGCTTTCTTACACAATGCACTTTAACCAACTTTTCTTCTCCTCTTTGACCTTCCTTAACTGGAACGACAACCGTGTCTCACAGCTTTTGTAGTTTCTATTCCGAAATAACATCGACTTAACTGCATCCCTGAAACACATCTAGTATCACAACAGCGAATAAAATGTCTACCGAGAGCATCGTCCCGCTGCTTTCACGCTGGAGGATTTGCGGTCATTATCAAGTGTAATCTGTTATTTCACCAACACTTGAAAGCCTAAAAGTTTACTCAGCTAACAATCTTTTCGACATTGCTGCCCGGCTTCATATCACAGCAGCATACAAGCTTGCGTCCAAATGTTTGCCTTTTCAAGATTGCCAGCTTTTGTAATACTGTACATCGCATACTCTACTTCTTAGTGATCTGAATAGTAAAGCTTGAAATCGCTACAACTTCCGCCCTCACACATAATGCCTATACCATGTATACTTACGTAATAGTTGAAATAGGTAGTCAAGAAATCCGAGATGTCCTATAACGGCCACCTAAATCTTTCTTCCCAACTTCGCAGACTCAAATACTTCCCAGACGGACGGCTTTTATAAATGAAAGATCCATATATGTAAATTTACTTGCATGTACCTACTGTCTGCCCACCACAAGAAGGCAAACGGGGCATGAAGAGGGAGGTAGTTGATCTTTTTCTACAAAATGAGTGTATGAGAGTGCATGAGTCACCCAGGCTGCAAGATCTAATGCTCGTTTCAGTAACTGCAGTGATAGGTATTACGCTGTGTGGGTTATGTGATGGCACTGTGTATTTTACATGAACCTAGCATCCTTATCATATCCAGAAGGCTAGCATAAACGTCATACGGACAGTTCAAGTGATACGTAACACATTCCATTGCCTTGCCTTCTTGTGGTGGGCAGACAGTAAAACAAATCCTCTATGAAGAAATTCCGGTACACCGGAGGCGCTGATATGATCCTGACAATTGACAGAGTGGTTAACAAATAATAATAATAATAATAATAATAATAATAATAATAATAATAATAATAATAATAATAGTAATAATAATATTATTATTATATTATTATTATTATTATTATTATTATTATTATTATTATTATTATTATTATTATTATTATTATTATTATTATTATTATTATTATTATTATTATTATTATTATTATTATTATTATTATTATTATTATTATTATTATTATTATTATTATTATTATTATTATTATTATTATTATTATTATTATTATTATTATTATTATTATTATTATTATTATTATTAATAGTAGTAGTATTAAGCCGTTTCTTATAATATGTATATTTAACAGCCATAATGCTTATGAAGCTGTGGCAAGCACTTCTTCGGGTAACGTGATTGTCTCCGTATTAGAAGAATTTGATATATTTCTCCTCCTCCGTAAATTACATGTCGACTTTAAGCGTTTCTTGTATATAAAAGTCTCCCGCGGTGGAAGGAAAAAAAAATTATTTAATGAAAGTAAGAACTTATACCACAAGGATTAACAAACCAGCAATATGTCTTCATGGAAAGCCTCTGCTTGATCTATCATCGAAAAAAGCAACCTGCAGGAAATGTGGCGTAAAATAAAACTTATCCACATATCTCAACTTACCCGTCAATTCTATAACTACACCCATCTTACTAATGATGGTTAAGATATATAACTTAAACATATATCATACGCATTCCAAACTCGATAAAACGACATTATCACCTAAGGACATGGCTGAAGCTCTACGTATGTGCAGCAACAGCAATGTTGGACCTGAGCTTTACGGTGCCTAAGAGATATAGGACTGTCAACATTTCATGCACAGAGATCAATGATCTGTATATATTACCTTTGTTACAATTCCATTGTCTATCATAATTTGTTTAATCTTTTCTTACCGATAGTATACATGAAAACTACTATGATTCGATTGTTAATTTTAACTCCTTGGTCTTCCATTACTCTTAAGTGTAACTTAACTGAGAGTATATATTGCTGAAATAGTGGTTTATTCTTGTTTGTAAAATTATAATTACAACAACATAACACTGTTGCATGTGATTTAGTTGTTGTAGCGACAATAAATACATTCACATCAATTTAATTCCTTTTTTATACTGTAAACCCGTGATTAGATTAAACAATATCCGGAGAACAATGCACACTGCAACCGCCAGATGGAAACAGTTGACAGCGACAGATATCGATGCACGTATGTCTGCGGTAAGGCGTATTCTGGGATCGGTCTCTACGCTATTTATTACAAATAACACAAAAGTAAAAGTAATTCATTCGTCTTTGTCACACATGGAATGATGAATCTCCCTATTTTCCATACATTTTCAGCCCTTGCAAACAAAATGGACACTGCACATAAAGATCTTCCAGAGAAATGTCAATTATCCGTTCATGAATTCCCTTTTCAGTTTACAGATTGGTTTGCGTACTGTATCTCCCAAAGTCCAAAAAACACATTAACTCTTCCATTCTGATGATAATAATAAGTTAATCCTTCAAGTGTAACACAAAAGTTGGCGATTATCATATTTTTCCGCCACCACTAAATGCACTCCTATGTTTGAGCATTATAGAGTCAACAACTCTGCGTACTAGCTTACTCTTAAAAGTTTCCACGTAAATAAAAATCTGATGTGTGCACTGAACTTTTTCTCTACTCTCGAACAACTTCCTTGCAATGCTCATTCTTCTACTTCATTTTAATCGAGACTCAATATTTTACTGTCAATAAGTAGCTATAAGGGAATTTTGCAAACTTTAAGTGATAATCAAATCTTTGAGGAGTTGGTAGCTATATGATTTCTTTGAAGTTTCATTCTCTTTGCACGGCCAACAGATAAATACATAAATGACGAGTTTCCACTTGAGAGACGGCTAAGTATTGGAAAATTCAAACCGATTCCAAAGAACACCACAGATATGTTCACTCTACAAAAATTTATGAGACAAAAGTTGTGTGCTTTACTTATAAACTGTGTTCTAACGAGATCTCCATGTTTTGTGCACTAAGATTTTGTCATTTCTTATCTTTCGGAGTTATGCAAAAGATGTAAGGAATGAAGAGGACTCTGTGGAAATTCCCACAGAATTCAAAATATACATTTCATTTCTTATTAAAATATCTTATACACAAATTTTAAACCTGGCTGGGAGGATTCTTTCAAAATCTTCGTGTCCCATCCTTGGAATTTAAATACCAAGTTGGGTATTTAAACGACTTCTCGTTTTTGAGTTACACTGGTCAAACACAGACACACAAAAGTATTATATAAAATTCTTTATTTAGATCAATGGGTCCAAAACAGGTATTTCTGATGAGATTTTGATTTCCAATTTTTCAATGGAATGAAATACTTCTCCCATACATAACAGAGAAAGTAAACACTGATTCTACACAAATTTTCCATTATTATAATCTTAAGTCACAAAATATATTCCTATGAAGGGTAACCTGAACCTGATTATGGTACAATAATTTATATAGCTTTCGCTTTAGTAACTTCAACACCATTTTACAACACGCCATTAGAAAATTTCACTTCAGATAAATTAGTGATTTTGGGGGAGCGCTTCATGGAACGACATATGCCATCAAAGATGTCTTCAGGCTTTTCTATCTGATCGTAACTGCCGTTCTACAAACTTTATCCATATACTAATTGAATTTGGACCATTAATATTAACGCTACGTATTATCCTTTGAAATAAACTCTTTATATTATGAACCTGTCTTCTTCCTAACAAGGTTTGGGCCTTTTAGACCTATTCTGAGACGAAGCGAATTGATCACTCCATCTTCTGCTTTGCCGTCCAATATTTCTCCCTCCTGATGTTTTGTAAAAGAAAGCTTGCGTGGGTATCTCAAAGGTGGATATTCTGAGAATACCCTTTTAGATATCACTGAATCTCATCAATTACGTTTTCTTCCGAGAATTGTGCTCTTATATTAATATTTCTCATTCTATGTAATCTTGTTGTTCCCAATAATGTTCGTGAGAATCTCATTTGGGCTGCTTCTAACCTAGACTTTCCTCTAGATCCTAGCACCCACGTTTCGCAAGAACAATTTAGTGCAGTTCTTCACACTATATTCCGTAATCTTTGTTTCACTTCTCTTCACATTCTTTTGCCGAAGCGTATTTTAAAACATCCATTTAATTTGTAGTACGTTTCTACAAGTTCTTCAATATCTACTTTTGTGTTCCAAATGGATATTTTAGAACTTAAATATTTGAATGTTAATACTTGTTCGATATATTTCTCGAAAAAAGGTGTTTATCCTTTTCCTCCCATCTTCTTTCACTACCACTGCTATTGTTTTAATTCCAAAAAAATTATATATTTTGTTCCTACTTCATGTCTTTTGTAATTATTCTATTTCGTTCTTAGCAATACCTGATCGTCCGCAAATATTATACTGTTTGTATCAATACTACTCAAAACTATTCCTTAGGGTTTATATTTTATCCATTATCAGTAGTAATGTAACGTTTGTATTCTAAGTACAAATCAGACATAAGCGTTTATTTAAAAATTCAGCCCAAGTAGTTTAATTAACACTATCTGAATTATCCAGTCTAATGTACATGCCATCCCTCTTCGATGTTAGAATATAATATGATTTGTTGGAAGCAATATCCCAATCAGCAGCTTTACTACCAACGCAGAGCCGAGAGCGCGATTCTAATGCATACTGCTAACGTATGTACCTCCAACAGAAAATACAGTATAGTACTGATACTGTCAAGCATAAAGCAAGTTACTTCCAAAATAAAAATAATGCAAAATGTTGCTCCAGTCCACAACGAATATCTGCACTCACATCTAGTACTAACTTCCTTAAATAGGAGAAACACAAAGAGCTCAGTTAACAAGACAGAATAAAAAAGAAATGGTAAAATGATTGGTAGTTTTTCATAGGCATTCATGACTAATGCGGGACAATCACGAGAGCGACGGGGGCGGAGGAAGGGGGGGGGGCTGCTGCGACTGAAGTTGGAGCAGAATAACAAACCCAAAATTCCATTACTGAGACAAAGCTTTCAATCATTGGTATACGAACTGAAACGAAGACGCAGAAAGTTGATTGCGTCATCGCGAAAGAAACAATTCATGTTAAACTACTATTTGGGTGTTACACATGTGGTTTTGGACATAATATAAAACACCCATTAAATGTGGCGTAAATTCAGCTTTATGAAAAATTATACAGCACAAATGTTTATTTTCAACTATAATTACGATAATGATAAATCTCGTAAGGCCACCAATCTTAACTGCCAGCACAACCGTTAAAAGCGGCATACATTGCTTTAGAAACATTGAATGTTACGAAGAATTTAGTAGCACAAAAGTCAAAGAGGATGTATGAAAATCGCTATCGACAGTAAATGGATTGAAAAGAAACTAAAGATCTAACACAAAATGAAATGTGTAATGTTTAACGCCCGCTTTTACTACATACGGCACTGCAGGCGATGACACTAATAAGACATGAGATGGAGATGGAATGAGATGGCGACCCGAAGAAAACCCGCCCCAGCACCGTGTTGTCCACCACCAATCTCACTTAGGGGTCGCCTAGGAACGAACTCGGGCCGCCTTGGTGACAACCAAGGTCTAACACAGTTTTCATAAAATGCAATGCTAGTATCAAGAATTGTGCTTAAAAATGAGATCGTCTACTTTGTGGCCTTACTATTCAATACTAAAATCAATGCTTAATTCAACGAAGAATCGACATTACATGTACGCAAAACTTAATCCCTACTGAAATAAATGAGACGGATAGATAGGAAGAAATCCAACGACTCAGAGCACGGCCATCTCTAGAAAGACAGTCATGGTTACCGTTTCATTATTGTGACTTTGTGGGTTCGTGAAATCAAATGCCCAGGTTACAAACACAAAAAATTGCACTTTATTTCCGTAGAAATACGCTTCGTACACATACACAATATAACATACAAGGTCAACAAACACAGCTGCTTACCCGCACGCGTTCAATTATCGACTAACTCCACTTTGGCGGATGGGCTGCCTTTTTATAGTTTACTATCATTCCAGAAATTTCACAATCAATCAATACCCGGCTAGAACAAAGGCGAACTCTCGAGAAATCCGTCTCCTTCCCGCCCCCCCCCCCCGTTTCGGCGAGCTTATATCTACACACGACACTGCACATCCCTTTGAATGCCTTGCCGCATCGATCAACAATGGCCTGGCGACATTATCAATGAAATGGGGATAAAGATATATATTTTAACATACATTTACAGACACATTAATATGATGTAGGATAACCTTGAACATATTAGTCTATGCATTAATAAATAAGGCACTTACAAACTTGTAACCCACTCTTGCGAGTTGTTCAGTAACAATGAGTAACAACGAGGATTACGATGATGCAACAAGATAAAATATTTGAAGAAAAAAAACTTATGAGATCAAATAATGGTCCAACATGGCAATCGTACGGAATACACCTTATCTGTATTAGTCTGTAATAGACTACGTATATAAGTTCAGTGCTTATCATTTATAAATACATTTGTATTCAGTCATGAAGAAAGCAACAGACTTAATAATGATGTGTATTCGTTTTAAGTTTTGTAACATTATTTTTAAGTAAACTAACTGGGTTTCTAACTTTGGAAAACACTATTTTGAAATATAAAGCAATATTTGAAAGATTTGCAATCAGCATAACAAATATGTTTTGCGATTTCATTTCCAGGCACTATATAGTTTGCAGTTTTAAGTATACTCCGTGTATTACAGGAGGAAGCTATTCATGAAACGTTTTCCACTTAAATGAATCAAAGCTGTTTAGACAGTCTTAAAATAACGTGTTTGTGATTATTTCTGATTATTTATGAATATGTTACTCTTGAATTAACGCAAATGTCCACTAATTTCATCAGCGGTAATCAGACAGAAGAGCATCAAACTAAAACTAAATTTGTTGAACATATATCAGCTGAAAGATCAGTCTTCTCATAAGAAAATAATACGTCGGTTTGGTGGAAGCGTTTAGGTGTTAACGGATTCACAAGTCTTACCTATTTTCCAACGTTTCATCTGGCCAAAGAAATTTCGGGAATGCATCTTTCTGAAGTAATTACATCTTTTTTTGCAATTAACGTCCTCCTACGTTAAGTCATATCGGACAGTGAATGACATGGGTGAAATGATGCTCAAATGAATGCAGGGTCCATAGAGCTTAGAGTATCCGACATTCGTCTTTCAGGATAATGGAAAACCCCGGAAAACCCCTATCCTGGTAACTCACCCTGACCGAGATTCGAACTCGGGACCCCTTGAACGTGAGGCAGACACGCTACCATCTACGCTACCATCTAGGCTCTGAGCTCTGAGATGGGGGTTGATGTGGTCTCACCAAAATTTGAATTTAGTCCTACGTTAGCAGGGAGGAGAATATAAGTTCTAGGACCGTCGAAAAACGTCACATTGACTTTGCCGGAAATTGTACAAATTTCCCAGGACAATCAATATGCATAAACTGACCATTTTATGTTTACCTTTCAGTGACCTGCAGAGAGGCATTTCTGGCGTTTGCTTGATAAGAATCGGACGAAGTCATTTGCGATTCGAAAACGTTCAAATTTATAGAGTTTAATACAGGTGAAACTGACTGCCACTGTGAGTTATGCTTCTGGCTTTTTAACATAGCGAATTCTCATCTTCTATCATCTACAGAATCTGGAAATATCAAGTGTTTTTTAGAATATTCAGTGAAACCTACATTAACAAAACAAATGTAAAGCAGCATATAACAACAACAATAATAATAATAATAATAATAATAATAATAATAATAATAATAATAATAATAATAATAATAATAATAATAATAATAATAATAATAATAATAATAATAATAATAATAATAATAATAATAATAATAATAATAATAATAATAATAATAATAATAATAATAATAATAATAATAATAATAATAATAATAATAATAATAATAATAATAATAATAATAATAATAATAATAATAATAATAATAATAATAATAATAATAATAATAATAATAATAATAATAATAATAATAATAATAATAATAAAAGAAAACTACGTGCAACTGAGACGTGAACATTTTTGAGGATTTAGTAATAAATGAAAATTTCTGGTGCTAGTCCTTTTTAGCTGACCGCAACTCATAATTTTTACTTCAATCCCTCGACGCTCGTTTGTATCGTATGCAAATAATGATGCAGAGGATGCGTTATTGGGACGGAACTTCAGATGTTTAGCATATGAGCATACGTATTCCCATTAACAGCTTATATAGAGCTTCCATATCCAGAGACCAATATCCCTGTATCAAGTGGCATCTCATTAGGTATATAAGGACATTACGAGGCTGAATGCACCCCGTTTCGAACCACCCAGCTGTGACAAAACTCAAGTTAGAACCAAACAAGTAATAACCCCTGATGCTCTGTTTTACTGGTAGCAATCTCACTGCCATACCACAGGATGGTTTACTAAAATAATGAAAGACGTTATTATTACCGTTATTATTATTATTGCTGGTTTTGAGAACAAAAGTACAGGGACTCGATAAAAACTCCGGATTTCATTCAAAACTAAAATTACGTTTACATACCGCAGAAAAAAAAATTCAAATACTTTTTGGCATTAAGTCCATTTCAATTTGTGCCCATTCATAACTGTATACGCGTCCTAATGATGTTCAGGCGTCCTAGTGGTCTAATTCTAACATGCTAGCTTCTGGTTCCCAAGGTCGTGGGTTCAAACCCGGCCGAGGGCTATGGATTTTCCGGTTGTAAAAATCCCGTGTATACCTTACTATCTGAAAGAACGTAAAGCCGGTGGTCCCGTGCAGATTCACGGCACAAAATAACCTCAAGCCTGAGAAAGAAGCCTCTGAGGAACTTTAAGCGCTCTTTTACGCTCAATATAAAACCAGACATTGAGAACCACATCCGTTACAGAACGCTCAAAAAGTTCTTCTTCCTTTCAACTGCAACTCTTATAACTTATCCAAATGCGCGTTCGCATATGGAGAGTTACATTCATTAAGAAAGCGACCGTCCTTCGCATATATTGTGAATCTTTAAGGCATACATCAAAAACGTTAATATATTACAACATTAAGTAAACTGAACGAAGCATGGGCGATAAGAAACCTCCTCCTCCTCCTCATCCTTCTCTTCCAAACCATCTGGATGGAAGTCGCCATTAGAAATCGCCACGAGCAAGTATAATCAAAGTGAAGCGCCATCAAACTGAACAAAACCAATCAAGCACGTGTCTCAGTATCCTAAGTTATGGAGACAATGAACTTAAAATGGAGGAACAAAAAATTTCCACTCCAACGAACTACTGAGGTTTAGCCAAATCCTTGAGTAGCTGAAAATATTGTACTTAAAGGGCGATTCCATTTATTTCCTTTGTGTTATTTGTTCTTTTAAACCCGGAAGAGCATTCGTAAAAGCTCTTTAGAAAGGACGATCATAGCTATTTTCCATCTAATAATTTCCTATCCTTTTCTATGAGACTGCAAATATCTGAAGCTTTGCAAACCACTCAAACAGAATAATCTGAAAAAGAAAAACTGGAACTTCGTCGTTATCCCTTCAAAGTCTTGTTTTTATTCTACAAAGACACAAACAATGAAAGCAATTTACGCCGTGTTTCTTAGGCTGAACAATATGGTGATTTTAAGCACCTATAAAGTACTTAAACAAGTCTTTTCTTTCAATAGGAGCAAGAAGCTCTGGCTTCGCACTGTGCCAAAGAGATATCCTGTCTCAACCAAAAGAAATAATTCAGCACGAACAATGAAGATTCTCTGAAGTAAGAGAGAAAGCTCTGCTCTTCTCGAAGCTCTTTAAAAATAAAAGGAAAACGAAATGTCATTAAACTCAGATTATGTCTACACTTCTTGTAGGCAATCTGCTTCAATCCATCCGAGTGCTTCGTGTTGTCTCACTCTCCATGTTCCCTACTTCTCGGAGAGAGAGCAGTTTTTATCACTTCTACTCGTCCGCAACATAGATCCCTCCAGCTCCAAAATCCAATATATACTTTTTATACGAAAATAAAAGAAAATCGCAGACTAACGCTTAGATTTTCTACATAAACATCTATTTTAGCATGGTGAGAATTATCTTACGCCTAAAAATGCTCTGTGATTAAAAGTAATAAAAGGATATAAATCTCTAAGTATTTCGATAAATAAAAAATACTATGTCAGTTAGGCAAAGGAATAGTTTTCTACTAAACTTTAATAATATCAGTATGGCAGCCACCGAAGCAGTACATTACAAAGACGATATTACTGTCATTGAAAACAATGTAGTTCTGATGTAAAAGCACTTATTTCTTTGCTTTCGCATCTTTCCGCCAAATAAAAACAAAGATGATTTTACTTTTGTGAAAATGCTCTTTCGAGTTTTTATATTCGCAAATATGAATACTCCACAAATGAAATTTATGTTTGGGTTATGACGTGTTTGCTGGAAATGACGTATAGGAAAAACTGAACATATCTAAATAAAAGAATAACTAAAATCAGAGCCCACACAGAGAGAAACTCGTTGGCCAGAATATTACTTAATGGGTTGGCGTGTTTTAAAGTGATAATTTTATGTGCAAAGGAAATTGTTTTGGCAATGCGATTTGTTATTATTATTAAGACTGCAATATGTTTATATAAATGAGTGAGAAATACATTAGTTCAAGTAGAGACTGTTAGATACTATCGCTTTAGTAACCAAGAGACCAGGCAGCAGCAGTAGAGCTATTTAATTCACCAAAGCCGTTCCACCTTTGACGGTCATATGAAGAGGGTTTGCGGTGATTGGTTGACCCGCATGAAGAGTAACGGAACTACTGTTACGACGCAGATTAACCACATCTGACGGTCTGGTTGCTCGTAAAGGAAACTGTTTCCAGACAGGAGTAATACGAGAACCACACAGCAACACAAGGTAATCTCCAAAGAGACTTTTGTGCCTTTCGCTATCATAAGGATATTTTTTTAAACGTACTACGCTTGTATAATCTGTCTCAAACAAAAGCAATCCAGTTGTATGTACCTAAGCATGTGGAAGGCGACAAAGACAGAATGATGCACAGATGCTTATAGACGTGGTTCCCAGCGGGAGCAGCGCAAGAAACTACGTTCTCGCATTTCATATGTTTACAACAGGATAGTCAGGCTGGCCCAGTAGCTCAGTCGGTAGAGCACCTGCCTGCCGTGCTAGGGGTCCCGGATTCGATTCCCGGTTGGGAGTGGGAATTTTTTTCCGACCACGATGATTCCCCATCTTCCCCAGTCTGGAAGTATGAATGTGTGCGTGATCTAATTAATGATGCAACCCAAAGTATATGGTTAACTCATGAGTTAATTCAACTGGTCTGCATACCAATAGAGAAAGTACGCATATGGATATATTTCCCTTTTTTTGGTCTGTACTCCACCAGTCCTTTCACTCATAACATTGGCCCCGTCAAAGGTTTGAGCAATGAGCTTTTCTTTGCTATTTCCAAGAGGCGAGTAGATTTCATTCCTTATGCCCTTCGTCAGAGATTGCCCAAAGTCTCTCATTTACGAATTCCCCATATACGTAACGCAATACCAAAACCATCTGACAGTGATTTGAAACGTCAGTTGTCTCATCACACTGAATGGTAACAAACTCAGAAGCTTGTATCTATTGCTTTATTTTCTCCCTATAGACTTTCAACGTGCAGTCTAATAGATCATTCTGCACTGTTTTCGAAGTTCCTCTAAATACTGTGGCTGTTTCTAAATGTTCCTTCACCACTGTATCCAGTTTAGCTGTATAGTCAATATGGCCCCTGTACACCCCTGGATTGGAAGAAGGAACAGACTCGTCATGTCCTCGTAAAGCCAGTTCAAACACAGCTCAAAACTTCACACATGAAATAAGCCTTTTTAAAATATGTCTATTTTTACTCACTTGAATGTTATGTTTGTTAACATTTTCTTTAAACACGGAATCAAGACATGACGCAATGTTTTGTTTTCCTAGGAGAGATAGATCCACCACACTATTCATATGGTGCACTGAATCTTCATGATTTTTATTTTTTCTGTTAAATGCTCTTCTCTTAACTGCTCATTCTCTTAACTGTACACAAACAATTAGCACATTCAGGAGCAAACAAAACACACGGAAAAACAGAAAAAGGATTTGAGAACTTCACAACCATAGATCTAGTCATACTTCAAATACATGACCTTAGAACTAAGATGCATCTTAAACTCCTGGTTTTCATTTTTCTTAGTTTCCAATTTTTCTATCAAGAATTCGCACGTTGGTCTCCCAAAAGATTTCAAATGTACTTTTTTCTTTAAGGGTCAACCTTGAAAATTGCACTCCCATTAGTGAATTTACAGAGTTATCCATCATTATTTAGTCACTGGATTTTATAGGGTCACCTGTAACACTGTTTATGTTCCTAACTCCACAAAGAACACTAAAATAGAAACTAGTGCATTTTAACACTGTAAAACTACTCTGCGGACTGCGCTAGGCACGGACGGAACCGCGCCGGATAAGCACAAATACAAGTGCTCCCCCCCCCCCACTCCCTCGACACCATTGAGGTGCATGACTTCCATAACGTAGAAATGTAGCAGGCGGGCGCTAAACCTACCGCGCCGAGCCATATGCTGTAGGTATGCAGACATCACTTTTAGCACCCTTTTAGCACCTCATATTTTAAAAATAAACTGTCCTTAATAGTCGCAAGGCCATGGTTCATTTAATTCCGTAAAATATTTTTAGGGGGCGCACGCCTTCGCGCCCTTTTAAGGAACCGCCCCTGCCTCATGTTGCATAAATGTTACCATTAACAGTCCATATAACGAAAGTACGAGTAGCTACCCATTTAAATCACTGCAACCAAAGCTCTCGTAAATAGCCACTATTCTGTAATCACCATTTGGCTTCACTGTCTTCATAAAGCATAACATTAAACCATAATAAAGCCAAAAAAAATTTAAGTGCTGCACTCTCTATTCTTTGTCTGCGCTTGTACAAACTAGTTTTGCAAACGCTTAATCCTATATATACTATATGTTAATCGAGATAAATATCTTATTGCTAATTTTCTTGAAGGTAGAAGGCAAATTTGGGAAAACATTAAGCTTTAACGAAAGTCAAGTATTTTAAGGGCTGATTCATTTACTGATGGCTTTGAAATTCCTTCTCTTTGCATAGCTAGGATAAACAAATAAGATGATTCTATTTGAAAAAAAAAAGGGATCACTTGTTTGAAACTTTCAGGCAATTAACAAAGAGTGTCTTTAAATGGTTTATTCCACACACAAAAAGCGTATTTTACTTAGTGACTTTTGACAGATCTACATTTTCTGCAAATTAAGATTCTGCCTATTTCTTACGATTTACCAACTATGCAAAAGTCTTTTAAAATGATGCAGACTTCAAAGGACATTTCAGAAAATTAAACACATATACATACACACGCGCGCGCGTAGCTGCACTGTCGCTATAACTCCACTATAGAACAGTGGTTTACTCGTACAGTAGTAAACATTCGCTTTTACATCTGGTTAAGTTGGTGGAGGTTGTCACTGTGCTACACTACAGTACGTAATCCGCTTGTTAGGCACCGGTACTCAGTTCACTGCTTGACGTAGGCCCCAGCACAGAGTGTCTCTTCTGTGAGTTTCCGAGGCAGTAACATTTACAATTACATCTGGATTTGGCAGATTGTCATTTAATGCACGCATTAGGCGAAGGTAATACAGTAGTGCACCAAATGTCGGTTCTGCCATTACGTGTGTTTCAGGTACAGGAACATCGATTCTTTGCTAAAGTTTAGTGGGACCATATGCACGACTACGTTGTCTTAATGGACGACGCTACAGAAGGTTCTTTTAGAATTATCGTGTTGCAAGATACTCCATAAGTAATACGAGACACTAATTACTTCCTGCACGATGGAGTATTCCTAATTTTCGGCTTTCTGACTGTCGCTTTCGGAATAGCAGATATCTTGGTACATGGATAGGAAGAGGTATACCAATCCCATGGCCTCCACGCTCGCCTGACAAACCTACTAGAATTTTATTTGTGGGGATATTTGAAATCTCTTGTTTATGCAACACCAGGTCCAGATGTATAGACTCTTCGTAGTCGTATTGTGGAAGGCTACCAGACAATACTAAATTCTTCAAGCCTAACGTAGCACATTAGGGAGTCCATGCGACGACGGGTTGGCCAATTTGAACATTTTCTGTGATTTCCTGTTATCCTATGTTTCTTTATTAATCTGAACAAAAATATGTATAAATCTTGTACACTTATCAATAAATGTAAGGTTTAAAGATATGCTCCGGCCTTGTAACATAGATGCCGGTGTAGGATATTCAGATTTTATTTATTTATTTATTCATTTTATTTATTTATCCCATGGTTCTATCATTGAGAGTTGTTGTATGGGGTTCAGTTGTAGAAAGAAATGCTCTAAAAAGGAAATAAACAACTTCTAGACATATAACATGTTTTTAACCTCTATTCGCAGGAAATGTTTTCTCAAATTTTTGAAATATATTTCTGTTACATCCTGTATATGTACATATCATTATTTTATCAGTGCTCCTCCAGAACACTTCGATAAAGCAACTATTGGGAATATTATGAACTGAAGAGAGAAACCCCAAAGTTGAGAAAACTTTGAGAAATTCTTAACCAGGTGAGATTTATTTCAAAACTTAAAAATAACAGAACCTCCATTTTCCAACATTGTTACAAAGAATGCAGAACACTTGATAGTCATCAGAAACAATAAAAAAGATGAAATAAACTAGCGGTATTCACGAACAAAAACGTACTGCATATACATGCCGTTGGGAGCATGAAGAAGTCCCGGTTGTAATGACATAGCAGTACACGCCAAAGAGCTATTGTTGTCTACGCTGGAGGAGCAATACGGTTTCAAGAGGGAAAAAAAAACTAATTCATGATTCGCAATCTAAATTCCAAGATTATTACGATGATAAGAATGGGGAAATTAGCACAAATGGTTAGAAGAGAAATTGATTAAAAAAAATCCCAGCTGGTAGTATTGTTCTTGATAACGCATCGTATCACACTGTTCAGAAAAATAAAGCCTCCTCCTACTGGAATTCCCAGAGGACAGAAATGACTGGCTCATTCAGGACTGAAACAGTTTTGCAAAGGGTATAACAAGAAATGAGCGCTTTTAAATTGTGAAGTGCTCTTTCAAATTTACTGTTCTGAGGCTCCCACTATATCACTGTGATTTCAATAACATGGAACAAATCCGGAATGAAATGTAACAAATAAATGCACAAAAACATGATTCCTTCATCAATTAAATTACTCTAAAAGAAATAACCAGAGCTTTTATCTAAGATAACCCAATATGATTGGTTAAAAGCTTGTGAACACTTTTAAACTGAATTCTGGCACCATGATGGATCTGTGCATTGTTGGCTCAGGGCAAGCAGGCCACAGTGATCCGCACACAGAAGGACATATCAATTCTAGGAGGGCTACGAGCCATCTATTTAGCTATTTACGAGTACCTGCAGCTTGGCTACGTTCACAGGTTGCTTATAGTCGTTAAGTACCCTATGAAATGTTCTCCTTCAGAATGCCTTCAACTAAGAGAAGAATACATAGTACCTACAGGTACAGGGCACACATAAATAGAAAACTTCGTATTTATTCAAATTGTTTAAAATAACGACCTACTCCTGCGACTTCCTAAATACTTGTCTCACTTTATAAAGATTATTAAATATACACAAGCGCCTCTCAAACTATGAATCAGAGCTATTTACGCACCTATATGTCTCTCAAGTAGAGGCATATTTTATTACGTTAAAAATCAAATATTCAAATAACAGCACAATCCAAAAGTATTAATAACAGTGCCTTCGATATTAATTTGTACAGATATCTACTTTCTGAGAGAAAACGTAACACGGTAACTTTCAACTCCTGCTACCTTGAAGTACTTAATCTTAGCTTTTTGGGATTAAAATAAGAGAATACTATTTAAGATTATTTATAAAGCGTGGAATAACATATAAAACATACTTAATAACATTTGATACGAGGGCTGTTCAATAAAGAATGATCATAATTTTTACAGTCATAAATTTTCACACTAAAATTCAATCTTATTATATTCTGTTAGCTTAATGTGAAACAAACACGCCGTAGTAGTTTCATTTTTGGTACTCCTGGCTCCCGCCTGTGAGAACCAGGCAAGTTCAGACATGTTCAGTATCGCCTACCGCTGCAGTGGAGGTAATATGCAGTTAAAGTTGACGTTAGAGGAAGATCGGGAGTTTCTTTCAAACGTAATCGTTGCTGATGAAACTTGGCTACATCATTTTGATCCTGAGAGCAAACAGCAAAACTCAGTGTGGAAATCTCCATCACCAACCCCCAAAAAAGCAAAAGTGGTTGCTTCTGCTGGGAAAGTTATGGCCATCTCATTCCTTGATATTCATGGAATGGTTTATCAGCATGTTGTACCTGCACATGCATCAGTAACTGGACAATACTACAGGGATGTCCTGAGAACATTGCAAGTCCATATCAGGCAAAAAAGACCACATTTCCGCGAAGCAGGCTGGATGGTGCACCACGATAATGCGCGGCTGCATATTGCCAATGTTGTTGCTGAATATCTTGCAAAAATCAACGTGACGTGCATCCCTCACCCTCCCTGTAGTCCGGATTTAGCCCCATGTGACTCTTTTCTATTCCCTAACTTGAAGAAACGCCTACGTGGGAGGCACTATCCATCATCAGAAGCAGTGGTGAAGGCTGCGGAGGCGATTTTGAAGAATCTCTCAAAAACTGGTTTCCAGCATGTCTTTGAAGACTGGCAGAAACGCTGGGACAAGTGCATCACATTCAGGGGAGACTATTTTGAGAAGGACCATCAAAATTATGAGGATGAGTAGAGGTACGTTGTCAAAAAAAATTGTGATGATTCTTTATTTAACAGCCCTCGTAATTTCTCCCAAAATTAAGCTACCGTATGCTGTCTTGTGTTTCAGTTCAAGTATTTGTTTATTGTATTTTTATCACAACATATTGATAGGCACTGTATACCTGTGGACTATACTGCACATGAATTGTTTTCCCTATTCGGTTTCACAATACCGTCTCGTTGCAGTCTCCGACGCATCATCACGTGTAAACCTCCACTAAACTGTTTCTTAACGTAATGGTCAGCTTGGCCCACTGCTGCGCATTGCCACTCAGGACCAGATTGAATTTATATTCTTCATCTATTACTTTCCCAATTCCACTAAAAAATTCGATATCGAAATACGTATATGTTTTCGAGTCTTCTGAACATAAAAAGAGCATATTTAGAAAAAAAAAGTATGTGTGAACAGCAAAGAAAAACGAAGTCTCATTTAGTAAATGGAATGAAAGCTACATAGATGTTGTGGGGTATGTAAGTAATGCAACCCGGATAAGATGTTAACATGAAAAAGTTTTTAAACCACAGGACGGAATAATAAGCTGAAAAGCCTAATACCGAAAATCCGACAACCATTGTCATCCAAATGTTAACTATCAATGTTCATTTTCATAACAAATTTCTGTAAAATATCGTTTAGGGTGTTACGTACAAGCAGCAAAACAGATGGAATCTGATAGGAAATAAAAGAAGTGCAAAAAATCAAAAGCTCTTAAATGCAATGAATTGTGTTCTATTGGCTGATCAGCAGAGCGCTTTATGTGCGTTAAGCAACCACGCACATGGGGTATTATATGTGACGTGGGAATTGATATATCGCAAAACGCATTATGCACTTTACTTCAACCGATTCAACGTGTACTTTTGTGGTAGCAGCTTTTGATGCAATTCTCGTCCTGCTGTCATGGCGGAAAATTGAATTCTCTCATTCAGTTCTGGTAACCTATCCTGCGTGTTTTACTGCACGTAGAGGCATGAACTGCATGCCTTTTCATATTTATTATTGCAAAAATTTAATATAGGTAATATTTGATAGTTGTATTGAACGACTTATATCTTACTGATCCTTATTATTTCTTTATACTTGCACTTATTCAGGCAGCAACAAAGTACAAGCTGCAAATTACTGTTTTTTAAAAGGTCAACAACCAGGAGTGGATAATCGATCGCCAGTTTCCCCACCAAAGTTAATGTTGCTGACATTGCTAATGGAATCAACATGTTGAAAAGCTATTGGTTCTTAATTTTTATTTTCGCGCCAGTACTATTTCCATCTACCCACTAACGTCAAAATACTAGACGCAATTTACATGCATTGCTCTGGAGAGTCTTGTAAGCATTCAAAACTCGACTTTGATTCGTATTTTGAAACTCTTCCTTCTGCAATGATTCAATTACCGTTATATAGCAACATATTAAATGTACTTTGCCAGCACCTCGGTCGGTCGGTCTGCGCTTGTAGTACGTCATTTTCACAATAGATTAAGATAAACCACCCAGTCAAAAGTAAACTTACGTGTGTCAGAAAGATACTCATAACTATGGACCAAATGATCATATGCACTAAGAAATGAACAAGGTACAGATGTATTTTTATACCTTAACAGATTGAGAGCGATGCGAAGTGGTATCTGGACGAGTCCACTTTAGAATGATTGCAACTGGAGGGGAGGGCAGGTCAGTTGGGAAACCGTTGCGAGCAAGTAAACAAGTGCAGAGCTACTGGGTAACACTACAGCTTGTTTCAAAATGTTCATGTTTCCTGGTTCCAAGAGAGAATTTAGAAATGGCGCCTCCTAGCTTTACATTAGGAAATAAGGTGCTAAATTTAAAAACACGAGAAGTAATAACCAATGTCTATAGATTTATAAAAAAGGAACAATGGTTAGTTCTGCTATAAAAATCTGAGAAATGTCATTTGAGGCAACAGTTGTGTCTGAAAGCAGTTTAGGTGAGTTATTAAGGAAAGAAAAGCCATTGGTGCTAGTGCAACAAAACGTCCTTCTCTATACCCAGTAAAAAAATATTAAAAACATGCACAAAGTTTAATTTGAATGATTTAATTCAGAAGTAGTTAGGCGAAAAACAAAGACCAGCTCTGAAGAAAGTGCTTATGAAGCTTCAAAATTCTACTAACTTTCAAGGCAGTTTCTGAACATTAAAATGTCTTTTGAAGTTAGGGTTTATATGAAAAAAAAAACAACTAACTAAGCGTGAGAGACAAATTTTAATCGAACATTGTACCATACGGACAAAAAGACTTAAGTATTTGCGAAATATTCAGATATATCGCAGTGAAGTTTATATATGTAGTTTATATGGATGAAACTTACATCAATGCAGCCCATATTAGGCCATATGCCTGGAGGGAAATTCGTTACAGGGACTCTGCAGCGATGTCGAAAGGCCGACAGTTGGTTATCATGCCTGCTGGAGGAGAACAGGGTCTTGTTCCAAATTCCTATATACTATTTAAGATCCAACAAAAGGGTGCAGATTACTACCATAGTAAGAATTACAACTTAGTTTATAAGAGCTGCAATACTGGCTTCGAGAGTGAGATATGTTTTTAGACAGCTTGTGCACCGCACTCCTCTCTCGTAATCTTACGCGTGTGACACATTGTGGCGATAGGTACACGATCCCCACCACAGTTGCTACTCATGATTTCTGTCAAGATAAAATAATACATCTGTACTGTTTTGGTGTTGCTGTGTAGTATATACAGTTCCGATTATTAAAATAAACATATCCGCAATAACCACAGCAGTAAGTTTTTCTCCATCCATTACCACGAAATGTCTCAATTTTTCACAGTTTCTTTTACTTATTAAGATGAAACACTTATTTGCGAATAATCCCAAACTAAAGAATGAACCTATATAGTACGTATTACACATATGCCCAATTTCACCAAAAGATGGTAAGACTGAACACGAATTTAGCAATAATTATAACAAAAATATCATTTCACCAACAAGTGTTAGCTTAACAGTCGTGTCACATCTCTTGTTGCCAAATTTCTGTTGTTAAGTCCTTAACAATTGTAAATAGTCAAGATGGTGGGCGTGAACGCAGCTGTTGGTGTCGATTTGCTATATTTAAGACCGTCTAAATGGCATTCGTAATAGAGTACGGCCTATTAAGAGAAATGATTTTGAGGAGCTATCAGAAGAAAATGTTGTACAGAGGTATTGACTGTCAAAACATGTTGCCATGAAGGTTTCTGCGGTAGTACAAGAGAGGTTAGAACATGCAACGAAAGGATCCCGCCTTTGCTTCAAGTATCAATAACTTTGCGATTTTATAATTTCTGTCCAGCTCCCGTCTTGAAACGTTCAAGTCACTTGTCCTTCTTTGCACCTCGTTTTAAATTTACGTAATAATGAGAATATTCATCGAAAGGAATATGCCAGTCTCGCCTTTGCTTAAAGTATTAATAACTTTGTGATTTTGTAATTCACGGATTTATGTAGATAAGACATTGTCCACCTCCCGACTTGATATCCTTATACCTCGTCACCAATTCAATTAACAGTTCTTTCTCCATTGATGAGAAATTTGTCTCACGGCTTTAGTTTACCATTTTGTTTACCCGCCATTTTTTCAGCTGTGTGCAGAGGAAAATGAAAACAAAAGCGCATCGCAGTACATTCAGAAAATAACACGACTCATCCATAGCCTTCTATAGCTGTAATATTTACAAGTCTCTTGCGTTAACATGTGTTTGTTAACATTTCCAGAAAACAGGTTGGTGCAATGCAAGAAATGTAACAGCTTTTTAGCACTATGACAATTGTTACGTTACATTTATTAACGTCGATTTTAACATCTGTTGGTGAAATCGGGCCAAATTTCAAATAAGCAACATTTGCTTACGTACGCACAACCTGCGGAGAAATCCTTCAGATGTTTACGTCAGAAATACGGAGGATAAAGTTTTAAAGTTAACTGCCCTACTGGCCAAGCAGTCGCGTTCTGCCCTCTCAAACCGATTTCGATTAAGCCCATGTTTCTGGCAAAATTTCTACATAGAAAATCTGGATAGAATTTATACTTTCTCTAATTATAATATGTAAGCAGTAGAGGATGTACAATGGTTTTGCATTACTGCATATGCATAAGAATAGGACCAATAAATACTTATATTTTGTGAAAGCGTCCTTTCATTTCACATTCTTCTGTCAGCGCCAATTCCAGAAGTTGTTTTAAATTTCGCTTCATAGTTGTTTCAGTCCTCTAAAGGAGCCGAAGTGACCGAATACTCACTGCACGGCATTGCATTCTTTTATTGCCTTTCCGAATTACTGACACCACTTCTAATTAATGACACCGTTCCCTGTTGAGGATTTCTTAAAATACTCTTATGCTAGCTTATGCCTTTCCAAACACAGAAGTTCAATCGAGGGTGGAAATATCAAAAGACGTTCTGAGACTTCCTATTTGCTTAATGTGATCTATAATCGAAATATTCACCCTAACGTCATTATGAATGTAACCTACATGTGGTAGAATAATACAGAATGAATATTAAGTCTCGATCCAATTCTGTGAAAACAGCTGACTATGTGTTTCGTTTATAGATAATATGACAGATGTTATCCATTGAAGAAAGAATAGTTGTGGTTTCAGCAGTTGTGGCAGGATTAACTTACAGTCAGGTTAGGTGAACTTTGTAGGAAAATTTCATAAAACCGCTCCCAATAAGACTAATATCAAATTACTGGCTCAAATATTTAGGACCATTGGAGTGTGTAGGGTGAGAAACGTGCTGGTAGGCCCAGTATGCCGACTCAAACTGTACAACAGGCAGAGGATGCAAATACCAGAAGCCCAGAAGCATCACTAGGAGGTTAAGTCGGTGTATCATTTCCATAATGTGGAAAACTCTCCACTTAAGCTTAAAAAAACGATCCTGCCACTTCCAGATCCGCCATAAGCTGGAAAGGGAAGACTATGCCGGACGCACCAGTTGCAGGCAGTCAAAGAGGATATAATCTGCTACATGATGTGCCTTCTAGGGACGAAGCCACCTTCTATGTACACGTGTGGCATGGCCAATCAACACAAGAGCAGAGTATGGGCATATGAACCGCCCAATGAGATCTTCAGGTCAATGAGAGATCAAAGTCAATGTGTGGTTGGGATTTAGAAAGTCTAAGATTTATAGACTATTCTTCTTTGTAGAATTGCAGTCACAGGCACTGGCAATCTAGGCATGCTGCAGCTGTTCTTTCAACCGCAATTACGTTAGGATGACATCTTGAAAACAGTAGTTTTCCAAAAAGATGGAGCACCTCCTCATTTCGCTCTTGTTGTTCGTGAATATCTGCAAAATATATTTCTAAGTAGATGGATGGATTGGCAAGGGTTCACACCGTACCTGGGCTCCACGTTCCCCAGACCTGACACTTCTTGACGTTTTTATCAAATTAGAGATAAAAAAATTAAAATAATTTCTAATGACCATCTAAAAGACCGTAACAGGCAGACGGTGCTTAAAACCACACCTCCAATTCTACAGAATGCTACATTAAACCGTGTTTCACTGGAAATTATGTGTGGGACTTCAAGTAGTTAAGCGAACTAAACTTTGATGAAGTGTGTTACGGTCTACACCCACAGAAAGAGATCAAGACTTTAAATTCATCTTGTAAGTGCCTTCGGTGTGAATGTTTGAAATGTGTCCTTAAAGGCATTATGCTAGCATCATAACTACCTTCGCAAATACGCCGTAGCCCTTTACCCATATTACGTGCAAGTTGAAGACTCTTTTTTCCCTCCTGATTCTAATCCTATTAGTTGCCGCCCAATAGCATCGTAGAAATGAGTGCCTTCTTTTGTCCTTTGTTAGAGGGTTGTACACAAAGCCTTTCTTTGATTTCTTCATTTCTTAAGCGACCTTTTGTACAAACTGAAAGCAAACGGCACGCTTCTGCTGATTCTACCTTACTTTTACCTTGAACCAATTTAGGCCACAGGTTCTTTCCAAAAAATAAATATAAACAATATTGATAGCAAGAGTATTACTTGATTAAATGGTGTACAGATGGATACCAGATGGATTGAATATCATATCACTGTATTTTTATGAAAGAAGAAAACCATATCCTTATTTTGTACCTTTAGTACTCTTGATGTGCCATATTCAAATGAATTTCCCTACTCACTGTCGTGTATTTTTATATCTCATCTACAAAAAATTCTTAGAGGTTTATTTTTTCTGGTATTTATTTCACGTGAATTGAGAAAAACCTTTGTAGATAGGACTACATTAAACATTTTGATGAGTACACGGAGAATGTAGAAGGTAGAAGCGACGTTCGCATTATTAAAAAATAGATCGCTCAGTTGGTTTTGAAATTGTATGACATCGCAGAAACAAAAAAAACAAAAAAAAAAAAATGGTGATCAAAGACTTCAAAATTAATGATTGAAAAATTCAAATCAAGAGCAAACAATTTCAAAAATAGGCGAATCAGCAAAAACGTTTGAGATAAATTGTCTGTTTTAAAGATATCTAGATACATTTGTACGCAACAAGTTTTGGTACTCTTATGGTTCACAAGTTATACAGAAGTACACCTACAAAATTCGTTCCGAATGAAGACGGCTTCACCAGCCATTTTCATAAAGTTCAAGCTTACATTGTGTCACGTAAATATGGCATTTTATACAATCCTTGCAGACGTAATTGACTATACAATTACGAAAATGTTTCGATGTTAAGGGTATTTAGGCTGAGGTGATTTTCTTCCAGCTGTTTATTCGCGTCGTTGGAATATGCTGAACTTAAATACAAAATTTGGTATTTGTCAACATTCAGATTACGAGTTTGGCGTTCACACATACACATATATACTGTTTTAAATTGCTGAAAATGCTTATCTTTTTATTCATTGGACCTCAAAGCATCCATTTCGCTTAAAATTTTTGACCATTTTTATCGCTGGAGTGCAATACTCTGCAGACCCAGTTGCATGTGGAAGAAAAGTACACACAGGTTTCAATATGAGTGTACCTTACAGTAGATGTGTTCGGCGTATTTTACAGAATAGTAGTAAGTGGCAATCAACATAAGATACAAATAGTCTGTAAGAAAAATACAAAACCTTTTAAAGTATGTTATTCCCGAATGGATGGCATGATGTTCCCTATTCTTCGTTCGCTTTTCCAATATGAAGCACTACGTTTCTGAAACTCGTCTTTCGTTTAAGACCATGCAAAAAATATTCAATATCACGGGTAGCAACACAGGAACGACCTGCTTTTAACATTTGACTCAAGTTCTATCCTCCTGTATGCTGTTGTGTATTGAAACCACCTAGCCCAACAGGTACCCTGTTAGCAGGTGGCAAACAAAATACACGTGTCTAATACATAACTTGGGAGTTGAAGGCCAGCTAGAGAAGAGGAAGTCATATAATTGTAACAGTAAAATTTATTTTCTTTACCTATTATCCGGTGGAGAAAGCGCTGCATATCATTCATCACAGATTTTAGGACTCCCTGATTTATTTAAAATACTCGAACGCGTGCGTGCATGAGTGAATGAGTTAGTGACGAGTGTAAACAGCATCATTTAAAAATGGAAAGTTTGTCAATGCTAAAGTAGCACGTATTTTATAGATTCAAGGCAAATATTTTCGTGTACATTTTCTCGTACTCCATACCATGTGCTACTTCGTGTAACTTTACACCAGGGTTGTCACTGGAGGAGCAACTTATTCCCATGTTGTTCCTTGGTGTCCTCATCGCTGTGATGTCCGACCACCTCCAACATGTGAAATTCACAGGAGAAAGGGAAATGACATGAGTGCTTTTACACTCTGTAGTAAAAATTCAACCGGAAGGCTACCAGGAAGGCTTCCTTTTGGGTTATTTGTATACATTTATTTTCTGGTCAAAATTAAATAACTGCATTAATAAATTAAAATATAAAATAATTCTGGCTGGAATAAATCTAAAAAAAAACCAAGCCTGTGTATGAATACGTTTCAATATAATATGAAAAATAATAGTGAGTAGAGAAGGTTGTGTGACTGTAACACATTTCTTATTGCGCAATCAAAAATTTAGAGATAGTGTGCTTTATAAATTAAAATTTGTATATTTAAAGAGGGATTGAATTACACTGCAATTAACAGAACATCGTAGTTCTAGAAATGTAACAACTTTGAGTTTATTTTCACTATGAAATCATCTCTTAACAGCACCGGGCTCTCGGAGAATAACTCAGAGCAGACATCTGGAAGAGAAAACCTGTGTGCTCTTAGCGCTTCGGCAAGCCGAGCCGCGTTATGTAAAATGTTGGAG
Organism: Mantis religiosa; assembly: GCA_030765055.1. Taxonomy (NCBI): domain Eukaryota; kingdom Metazoa; phylum Arthropoda; class Insecta; order Mantodea; family Mantidae; genus Mantis; species Mantis religiosa. The sequence goes on along the minus strand of CM060948.1, from coordinate 287,516,734 downwards.
TTAAGTTTTCTCGCAGATCCCTAAGGATTCACCTGTTGTCACTTGAGAGTCTGGCAAACTTACTCTTCCATTGTTTCACAGTTAAAAATATGTTCTTTCGAAGGGGAGGCGGGGGGAAGCTGCAAAATCTAAACTCTGCTCAACTATGTGCATGTGGCCCCAACCAGTTCGACCTGAGGTAGAAAGGAAGAATTACCTTTGCAATTTCTAAGGGCGGATATCACACTACAGGTTAAATTTTAAAACGATGTAAAAGTGAAATAACGCTCAGGTTAACGTTTACCTGTGTCTGGTTATAATGCTTGTAAAAATCTGCAAGAATAGGAATTTCTAAGGGGATGTAGACAGCCCAAAATGCCGTGAACAGGTTGTACTGAAAAATTGCTAGCCACCGTTAGTGAATTTCTCCGGAGTGTTTCTGAAGCTACCGCTTCGAGAAGAGACTCGTATTTTCATGTGCTTGATCCAATCAAAATAACACACTTTCAGGTGGAGTTAACACGTGACCGTTGATTCGACAGGTAACTTACAAAACGTATTTGTACGCTATTTTGCTTGCACAAACCAAAAGTTTATATGTTTATAATCATTCCAACTCGTACTCAAATCCCCCAGGATACCTTCTCTACCTTTCGTTACCACTACTATTTCCAACTAAAAATTCGATCCTACCAATATTTCACTGCAAATGCATATTAGAAGATCTTGAAAAATTCTAAAATGTTTTGATAAAAGCTCCATAGTGCATGTATGTGTAAAAAGAGAGAGAACAGCGTAACTCGAAAACAGATATTTTGATAAATACCAAATTGGTATTTTAATATTTCTCCCAATTTACATCGAAAACATTTCGTTATTTTTTATTTTCTGAGAAGTTTTAATGACGATGCTTAAAGCGCTACATGTTTAAGATATTTTCATGACAGAGTATCGGTATCTTGAATTCTGCAACTCACGCAGGTTGTCCAGCGACAATGTATTGTCCCTGTTTTAAATTGAGACCGCGATTGTAATCTTTGTTGCACAAGAAATTTACTTCTTTGCCGAAAAATGTATCACCATTTGCTTGTGAATCTATCTCCGCAAAGAAATGAATGACGCAATTTACGGATATCAGCCATTCGTTTAGACTTTCCGCAACATCAAATTTCAATGCAGCGGAATTGGAGAACATGTGATCGAGAGGGATGGCTCATGCGGTTTCGTCTGTGGCCTGCAGTCGGGAAGCAAGGGTTCGATTCTCGTGGCCGACTTACCTGATCCATGGGTTTTTTGGGGGACCTTCCCGGTTCGCTAGGCGAATGCTGGGTAGGTTAGTTACATTCCCCGACTCCCTCTCACTCCATTTTATCTCCAGTATCATTTCATACCATCTCTCATCTGGTGGTCTCTTTCAGGGTAGAAGTGTCGGCGGTGCATGGTAGGATGATATGCTGAGTGAATCACTTCTTCCTTCCGTAGGTCGGTTGGCAGTCTCCGAACTGATTACTGACTCTTCGAACCACAGTACGGGGAAAATCGTTGTCCTGGCCTGCCCGGGGAGGGTTCCACCTAAGTAAATTGTACGGACCCTGCCATCTGCACTGTTGTGGCGCCTTGGAACGGCCACCCTCTGCCTCCTCTCGCCTCATATTTCCTTTTGGGAATGTCCCACTTGGGGGCATAAGGTACAATTGACCCAAACTGGTCACAGTGCCGAATCCCCTCCGGAAAAAAAAAAGAATGTGAAGACTGGTTATTCCTCAATGCTGCCTGAATTTTAGATTCGGTGAAGATTAAAATTCAAATAAGGTGTAATCCGTGCACTGCGAGATTTGTAACATTGATTTTAGTCGGTACATATGCTTGAAGCACCAGGTAACTGGTATGTATGTTGGAAATACCTACTGGTGAAATAAGCACAAATATATATCGAGTAATACCAACGCCGTTTTGTAGAAGGCCGTACAAAAGCAAGCAAAGGACATTCAACACATTCATGGTTAATACTTTAGTTACTCCACCTCTTTTATATTTAATTTATTTAGTTTTATATTTTTGCTGCCAAACCAAAAGAACACTGGAACTGAACAACATCTAAGCATGAAGATGGCATTGGCATACTTAGCCTCACATGTAGTACGCGTGGCACAATTAGGGAAGCATCACACTGATTTATTTTCTTCTTCTTCACTTCATGGATTAGGCTCTCGCCTGTTCCGTCTTCACAGTGTCTCCCTCCATCTTTTCCTCGGCCTTCTTACATCCCTCTTTACTTTAGGACTATATTGGAAAACTACTTTTGGCAGTCTTGTATCATCCATTCTTCCGACATGTTCAAACCATCTTCTTCTGTACCTATCCATTCTTGAGGTGATAGCTTCCACTTGTAATTCATTTCTTATATTTTCATTTTTGACTCTATCTTCTCTTGTACATCCTTTTGTTCTTCTCAAGAACCTCATTTCGCAACTTTCTATTCTGCTGATGGTTCTTTGTGTAGGTACCCAGTTTTCACATCCATAAAGTATCTTTTTCATTGCTGATTTCATCACCCTAAATAATTGAAGGAGGATACTTGTTCCAATACTTTGTCATTAACGACTATTTTCGACCTTATTGGTATCTTGTCCCAGTTTGCCATTATTTTTTACTTTTCTATTGATATTTCAATATTAAAACTTTTGCATATTTGTTTAAGGTGGTGTATTGAACGTTGTAGATCAGCTTCTGTTTCCTGTATAATTACTACGTCATCTGCATATAGTAAAATATTTAAAATATTTCCTTGAGCTACTTTTATGCCTGCGTCAATTTTTTGTCTCCAATTTTGGATTATTTTACTAACATACATGTTAAAAAGTGTCGGTGACCTTGGGCACCCTTTTCTGACTCCTTTGTTAGTTACAACTTCCTCTGATTTCGATGTCTTGAATCTTAAAATTATTTTAGTGTTCTCGTATAAACTTTTCACCAACTTTACCAAATGTCTTGGGTAGCCTTGTTCTTTCATTATGATCCACAGATTTTCTCGGACTACATTATCAAAAGCCTTCTGGAAATCTATAAATGCTATGTGTGTCTGCAGATTATGATTTATTTATTCATTTTTTCATTTTTATTCATTTTTCTCCAGATGCGCGAGTTTTGCCATGGATTTCCTAATTGTGGAAGTTTGAGTTGTGCGTCCAAACTGATTAAAACATCCATTGTGAATGCTTGCATCGTCCAATGTTTAGAATTACATTCAATATTATCAGCACGCATCGGAAAAGCCTTCCGGATTTCACATGTCTCGTAAGGATACAGTCTGATTTAATGTGAACACTTTTTCGAATGCATCTATGCGCGGTATGCAAATAAGAAGGCGCGAATCAGAAAGTCAATGTTAGGCCAAGTAGAAAGATAAGCACACTTACCATCCAATTCGTTTTCACAGTTTGGGCACTTACCTGAAAAAAAAGAAAGTACGAATTAATCTACATGTTCACATATGAGTTTAAAGGATTTAACAACAGTGGGAGAAAATACACAGAAAAAGAGGGAGGGAGAGGAATAAGCCCCATTCAATATCTGCTGAGAAGGAGAAATGTAACCAAGACAAAAATCTTAATGCTATAAGTGTACTCTTTTCAACCAATCAAAGACCTGTTAACCTAAGAAATGCATATTTAGGTGAAAGAGATTCGATTGTGCGAAAACGTAAGCTTTCTAACTGTATGCACCCGCAATTAAGGAAACGCCCATCAATTTGTATTTACTAGTTCACTATTGGTGTTGTATCCTGCCTTATAACGATAACATTTATTAGATTATCGAGTACTATCTGTAATCAGGTCATATTAATGCGAACCCTAGAAAAGTCAGACGATATGAAGAAAATATTGGTTAAAGAACCCTGGGATGGCTGCGTAGGCATTGGCTGAGCTGGCTGTAGAGGCGCTGGTTGCAGTGAGAATTCACTAGTGGTATGATAAACCATATCGATAGCTGAACGTAAGAGATGGCCGATAGTTTCCGGTGTGAGAGACAAAATAAGTAAGGGAAAAAACAGAGAGAGAAGAAGAAACTCGCTCTGTCGAAACGGCACTAGTAAACACATTAGCGAATAAACTTCTTGCACTCATTGCGAAAATACGGTTCACAAGAAGAAATTTAATTCCACAGTTAAACACGGTGTAATCTGAAACACACGGAAGCGCGCGCACAACACGTCCGCGTCGTATACCTGTACTCGAGTACCGAATTACCTGTTGTTATACAGGAAGCACAAGAACGTGTTGCACCTGTAAGTGAAGGTGGCCACATGACCGGAGAGGGGGCGGGGTAATTCATTAACTTTATATCAAACCTTCGTCAACGTTAGAAAATCACCTTTCAGAATGCCCGCATTTGTAGCATGATGCTAGCAGGTTTGCATTGCATTCAAGAGCTCCCGAGTTTGAATCTCGCTCAGGGTGAGCTATCTGGATAAGTTTCTCTTATCCTGAAATATGAATGTCGGCTAACTTTACGCTGTATGAACCCTGAACTCATTTGATGTCACCCATTTGTTCCATCGTCCAGTATAACTTATGTCAAAGGACGTTAATTATATTAAAAAAAAAACTGTCAGGCCTTTTATCAACGTGTCTTTTGTCTGTGACACGAGGGGAATGGAAGCCATCAACTTGATTCGCAGGCAGGAGAGACAAGCAGTCAATAGTTATTGCATATAAATTGCATATTTATTCTGTACGTTTAAAAGGGTCCTTTAAACAACTAACGTATTATATGTTACATCGTTTCCCTTAGCGTACGCGCTCGCTAAAAAACTTTGACTCAAAACAATGACGACATAGGACAGTATAAGGTTTTAAGGAGACATTACCCACCCTTGCTAATCCCAGTAAATTCCTATTCGCGTGCATTGTTATGTAGTTCCAAAATCATAAAAAGAGAAGACAAAATTAATTACCTAGAAAATTAAGAATAAGGTTGACCAGAAATAAAGGATTGACAACAACATAGAGACAGTATCTAAGTATCAGTAAACATCTCCCACACCAGACACAATACATAAAAGGCCTAATTATATATTAACAAATATGTAATTGCTGAAAGGATTTTGATACGCCGAAAGCAAAACGCGAATACAGAATCGTCACAAGAACAGAAACAGCATATGACTGTTAAAACGATATTTTCTGAAAAGTTCTTGATATATTGTTATTAGTACTCAAAGCAAATTGTTATTAAGAACATTTATTTCATATAATAGAGAAACACATGTATTAATTTACAGAACAATAATAAATGTTACCTTTGCAAATGGGGAAAAAGAAACCCAACCGTCCTATGATTTAAGTAAAAAACCGAAACGTAGCTGGTCGCCACATTAAAGAAAATACAAATAATGACGTCATGCTCTAAAAGACTTGGGTAAGCCATGAACGCAATAATCTGCTTAAATATCATCACAAAACACGAGGATACCTTAACAAAACTTCCTTGTAGTACGAGGGCTGTTCAATAAAGAACGATCACTTTTTTTTTTTTTTTTTTTTTTTTGACAACGTACATTTACTCATCCTCGTGATTTGGTGGTCCTTCTCAAAATAGTCTCCCCGGAATGCGATGCACTTGTCCAAGCGTTCTGCCAGTCTTCAAAGACATGCTGGAAACCATTTTTGATAGATTCTTCAAAATCACCTCCGCAGCCTTCACCACTGCTTCTGATGATGGATAATGCCTCCCACGAAGGCATTTCTTCAAGTTAGAGAATAGAAAAAAGTCACATGGGTCTAAATCCGGACTACAGGGAGGGCAAGGGATGCACTTCACGTTGAGTTTTGCAAGATATTCAGCAAAAAAATTGTGAATCTGCAGCCGCGCATTATCGTGGTGCAGCATCCAGCCTCCTTCAAGGAAAATGTGATCTTCTGCGCCCGATATGGACTTGCAGTGTTTTCAGGACATCCCTGTAGTATTGTCCAGTTACTGATGTGTGTGCAGGTACAACATGCTGATAAACCATTCCATGAATATCAAAGAATGAGATGGCCATAACTTTCCCAACAGAAGCAATCATTTTTGCTTTTTGGGGGGTTGGTGATGAACGAGATTTGCACACTGAGCTTTGGTGTTTGCTCTCAGGATCAAAATGATGTAGCCAAGTTTCATCAGCTGTGATTACATCTGAAAGAAACTCCGCATCTTCCTCTAACATCAACTTTAACTGCATGTTACCTCCATTGCAGCGGTAGGAGATACTGAACATGTCTGAACTTACCTGGTTCTCACAGGCGGGAACCAGGAGTACAAACAATGAAACTACGGCATGTGTGTTTCACATTAAGCTAACAGAATATAATAAGATTGAATTTTAGTGCGCAAAATTATGTCCGTAAAAAAATTATGATTATTCTTTATTGAACAGCCCTCGTATTTGTTGAGAATTTAACGACCAATTGAAGCCTATTTTACGCAGTGTATCTCATGATTAACCACTTTGTATAAAATAAAAACTAAGCTGCATACTACTATTCTGTAGAACGGGGGCGTTTGTTTTGCACTCTGTTTTATAAATATGCACACTTTTGAATTTGCCTTGAGGTAAGCCTATAATTATGTCTATCATGACAGAAATTTGGTAAGAGCCTTACCTACTTTCAGATTAGATGTACGTACCATTAAAAGACGGTTGTTCCGATAATTCCTAATTTTCGGACACGCAACATTTTTCATACAATCTTTGCACTATGAAGGGGCCTTTACAACTGTATATCGTATTAGTTAATATATAGGCCTAGTAAACGATTTTAAATTTTAGTGATTGCTATAAATTAATTCTTGTTTTTGAACTTATAAGAAGTTATGAAGCTTCCCTTCTAATCTATTACTATTAAAGTTCTAGCATGACTTCATAGGATATTTCTCGGCACTTTATGCTTTAAAAGTTTACTTACTAAATAATCTCCCACGTAAATCTCCTCACATTTTATTGAATAAATAAATGTGCATTGCTAATGTAATAGTGTCTATTACGATTATGTTTGAGTATGAGATTCTTGGCAAAAAGCTGTTAAGTACAAAAGTCTATAATTTCTCTCTGTGCCTAGAAAGGTGACTTACTCCGTATTTCCGAATGAAGTATGATACTAACAGCTACGGCGCTATTTCTCTTAAATGGATATGAATTTAATCTTGTTTCCGTTAAATGAAGTTGGCATCTGAAATCCCTTGCCTTAGTGTAACATGCTCTAAGCCAGGGGAGGCCAGGCAGTGCTCGTGTAACGTCAACTCACACCGCTGTAAATTCACTGAATACGAGTCCAGTGTGTGACGTCAACGCGCTCTGAAGTCCTACCGCAACGAAAGCAGAAACAGTTTGAGGATTGCAGAATGTAGCAACGTAGGAAAGACGGGGGTGTTAACAACACAACATCGTCGACGTCAAAATAGTACAAAGAGTAAAACTTCCTTACACCAAACGTTGTTTAGATGGAAAATCTTTATTTTCTCAAAGACGGTATTAAATATTTTAATTTAAACAGACAACTATGTTTGGGATACTCCCATGAACTGATATATATGCAAGCATGCACACCGTCCTTATTCTTAAAATACCGTTCCTTAAATTCAGAGTATACTGTCACAAGTTAGTTTTTGAAAGAATTTTTGTAAGTTGTATGTAATATTTTGATTTTTACAAATGATTGTTAGTATGGAAATTTTTTCAAAATTTCATTTAAGATGTATTGGTAGTATACTCACTTCGTGTTTAATGTGTAGTGGAAGCAATGCAGTTTATAAAAGTGTTTGGTTGGTTAAATATTAAATTTTTCTGGCATTTTAAAGTGAGAAAAAAAAGGGGGGATTTTGGGCAGTTCAATAGTAAAAGTTTGGGTATTGCTGATTGATAGAAGTGAATATTTTCAGTAAGTGTTTAAAGCAACAAAGTTACTGTTTTCTTGTGAAGGTAAAGATTTTAATTCTTCGTGTCAGGTTTAGTTCTTGTGGGATCTGCAGTGGGTTTTCATGAAAAGTTTATCAGTGAAAGATGGTGAAATTTTCCTGAAATGAGTTCTCAATGTATGCTGAGTTAAAATTATTTTTCTGCTTCATTTTTAACAGGTCGTGTTTCTTGATGAGTTGTTCTTTTTTTCTTTTTGCACTATTTCACTGTAGGGTTGTAATTAAATGTGTTTTTCTTTCTTTTCTTAAATTGGAACTTTAAAATTTGGTATAATGTTTCTTGGGAAATGTTTCTTTGGCAAGGTTGCTTACCTTCTTTATTTTAAGGCATATTGGGAATAATAATTACAAAATTTAGGTCAGGATTTTGAGGTTTTCTTTGCAGTGCTAAATTAACATTATTATGTAATTCTTTACAGTGGTAATTTATTTTCAGGCATTTCTAAAATTTACTTTGCATCCTTTGGTTTGGTAAATGTTGAATAATACTGAAACTTCAGAGAAGTTATGTTTAAATTATCAGTGTTTTGTTAAAATTATGTGTAAATTCTAATATTCTCTGTGTTTTATGTTTAGCTTTTTTCAGATGTGATGCTGCTGTATCTTTATTCTTTTTCTATCTGTCTTGGTCATTGCAAGTGTGAATGTGCTTTCTAGGTCAGTGCTGAGATATGCCTCTAGATTATTATCTGTGTTTGATGTGGTAGAGATGTTGTAGCTTCAAGGAAGTGTTGTAATGTAACCTTGGATGTTGTGAAGATGTTAAGAGTTAAGAGAATATTTTTTTTTTTTTTGTGTATTTGTGAAGTTTTACACGGTAGATGTGCCTGTAACATGGATCGCTTGTCAGGAAGCCGATACATACCTGACACAGTGTTGAGATGTAGTAATATTTTGGGAAAATGTGTTGCAATGATTGGTGTGATATGTGTGTTTTTCTTGCAGCAGTTTCTCTGAAAATGGTGAACATATCACAAAACAAAAAGTTTATTACTGACATTTTTTTTTTCTGAAACATGTGTTTTATAATTATGGTTAGTTAGAATTACTATTTTCCCTGCTTGGCCTTGTCAAATTATTTTGTTATAAGTTGTGGTGTTTCATCATTTCTTAATTTTGGGGTGTATTTTCTTTTTCTGTCTTAAATTGAAAGTTAAATTTTGGCATAATGTTATCTGAAGAAGTTTCTTTAATACATTCAGGTTTCTTTCACCGTCATAAATAATGGGAATAACTTAAAAAGAAGTATATTTGGGATATTACTGTTAGGTTTTCTTGATGTTACATTGTGGTTGTATTATTTTAGATTTTCTATGCAGTGGGTTTGTAATATGGTTGCTAATGTTATAGTAATTTCTGTTAGGCATCATTAAATAATTTTGCTTTCTTTTTGGTTAGGATTTGGTTTAACAAACAGTTAGTAGGGAGGTCATGTCTAAATTACTATTTTGGAAGTTTGGGAAAATTCGGATTTAAGCTTGTTCTTTGTCCAACTCAACGTTTCTTTTAGGAGAAAGAATGCTGTAATTTCTCTTTCTTTATGTGTGTGTACTGTAAAAATTATTTTTGGTTTCAAGGAGTTGCTGTTATGTACCCTTGAACGCAGTGGTAGTATAGAGGAAGTGGTGTGAAGGAGCTTATGTGAAATTTTGCAGGGGCGCTGTTATGTGCCTGCAGAATGGATCATGTAGGGTATCGGTGAGCCTGTGTGGTCCGTCACAGAGTCGAGAGATGTGTAGTAGTTTTTTTGTAATGGATGAGTATTGCATCAATAAGTGTGTTATGAATGTTTGTTTTCTTTACAGCTGAAGTGCTTCAGAAGAAGTTAGTGGACATTGTACAATCTTAATCTGTATTTTGTTTTAGTAATGGCTTTGGAAAGTATATGCAAATGATGAAAGGAATTATATTTCTTTGATTATGTGTTATCAGCACATATAGTGTTTTGGATATGATTCTTATGGTATGCTGTATTTGTTTTCTTGTTTCTCTATTTATCAATGTTTGTTATGGCATCTGGTAATATTTTGTGGTATTTACTTTTACATTATGGATGTCTGTCAGTGTTTGGGATGTTAATTGCAAGTTTGGCATGTGTAATTTGTATACGATAAAGTGGTGATCATTGCATTATGTTGAATGAAGGGAGCTGTATATGTTTAATTAGTGATAAGATTTCATTTATAAAGTCGACTTATGCCATGGTTAAGAAAATAGTTTTACCATTGAATGAAAGATAGGAAAAAGTTTGAGTGAGAAAATTGCTGAATACTGCATGTACATTAAATGAAAGATTGTTATTTTCAATAGAATAGTGTGTTCATCTTACAGCTGTAATCTTTTCAATATGTTACTTCAAAATATTGTATTAATATGTCTGTATTTCAAGTCCATTTTTCTGTATTTCAAGTCAATTTTTTTCCTCATATGTGAAAGTGTGTTGCAATACACTTCATTAAGTGTTTTGTATCAATTGTCAATTGTTTTGTCTAAGAGCAAAAATGTGAATACTAGTAAGCTTGCTTGTAATTGCTAAAATGTCAAGTTTGTGTAAGTCAAATCTAGATAGTGCGCACTAAATTTTTCAAGGGTACCCTTAATTAGGTTTATTTGTGGCCACACAAATAGTTTTGATATTGTTAATATGTGCACATGCATATTTGTGTTCTGCATTGTAATTTTTGGTTCATTTATTAAAAAACTGGTGTATTGCATGTCACTTTGAACAACCCTTCTTTATTGTCTCTGATATCTTGTAAAATTGTTCCAGTTGAAGATCATTGGTTAGTTGAATATCATTAGGAGCCCCAGCTACAACACACCTAGCCACTACTGACAGCAACCAACAAACCCCCAGGTGCTTGGCAGGCTCGCCAGCAACCTGTGTACCAAGTATGGTCATAGTCTACAGCATACTCACAATCGTCGGGTGGGGGAGGTGTTTTCCCTCACCACAGGTTCCAGTGTACACATACAAAAAGTGTTAGCTGAGTAAGGGCCGACACCAACTTATGTGCTATAATTGTGTATGGGAAATAGTTCCCCTCATTACAACAGACTAATTGTGCAGACCAGCAAGAAACAGACATCTACAGTAAGTAGTCCTTCAAAGAACAAAAACAACTTGGGTGTTGCATCTAACTCAGTGGAGTTGTGTTGTAACAGTGACTTTTTATTTTTTTTACTTGTGGCTAAACTATCAAACTAAAAGTTGTGTACTGGAGGCTCCAGCGTTATAATCAATTAGCATTTTTTTTTTAAATCGACTGCGATCTCCTGCTGTTATGTAGAATTTTTACATTTAAAAATTTGTATGAACCAGCTAATGGATATGAAAACAATAATTCAAATTTTAATCTTAGATTCAAGAAGGTGGTATGATTTTTCATATTCTTTCAGAGACAACACAGATTTCACTGAATTTGCATATCTTATGAACAAAACAAACTTTTTGAAAAGCAAGAAGAAAAAATTGTCTTTGTGAAAAATGTAATGTAACACTATTTCAAGAGCAATGTAAAATTATTTTAAGATCAATGTAAACATTGATCTTCGGGAAAGCGAGGGAGGGATGTCACAAGTTACTGTATTAATACTAATAATAATTGATGTGACTTCAGCAGTACATGTGATGTCACTCCCCCACTCCTCCAGCTCTGGTATAACTGAATGTAAAGTATGAATCTCATCCTCTTTTGTGTGCAGGCCTCGGACTAGCCAGGGAGTGATGCCCTGGCTCTGTGAGGTAACGGCCACTAGGGCCAACTATGTAATTAATTAGTTTAGTAAATATTCTTATTAAGTGGATTCTAATGTTAATTAATGTCACTCCTATCTTTTGCAGTTCTTTTGTAACCTAATAGGAAACCCCAACCTCTCGTAAAGCATACATTTCCTACCCTGAGTAATTCCCCCCGTGTCCAATCTGGTCATGTGCTCCTTAGCTTTTACAATCTATAGTTAGATCGTCACAATATCAAAACACTTAATTCCAGTTGAAAACTTCATATCTAATTCTGGGTGTTCGTCCACTAGCTACAATAAGGAGAATGTGATATCAGATCCAAAATTTATGTTTAAGCGGCAAAAAGTATGCTCTTACTACCCCAGGAAAACAAGACCTGCGCACTCTGTACTCTGTAGTAAACGTGGATGGGGGTGAGATGTCTGATACGAATTACATTAAATTGCAGAAATATATAGGCAAACAACATAACTATGGTGTGAAAATTTACACCATATGTAAAACAATGACAAAATGTTTACCCTGAGCATATTTTTAGGTACATCAAACATCAAAAATACATTTTAATAATGGGCGTTCCTTCCTCTGGTTTGACTAGGTGCACGGATGTTCCCATTCTTCAAAACGCGCTTGTCTCAACTTCTACAAGTTAGCAGCAGTCTTGTCTTAAAACGCCGCTCCAGCATTTCTTCTTCAACTGTTTACCCTCCTCTTCCGCAGGACTTACACCCCCAGGACTTGGGGAGATGCCTGTTGAACAGAAACTTTGGATCAGATAGTGTACTAGGATGGGTGATCAGCCCAATGCGCGGTATTAGAGTGGGAAATAAGATGACAGAATGAGGGCGAAATGAATGAAAGAAAAGGTGATAACGCAGCAATTGGTGGAATGATGGCGAGGGAAACCGGAGATCCTAAGAAAACCCGCCCCTGCACCGTGTTGTCCACCATAAACCTCAAATGCGGTCGCCTGGAATTGAACCTGAGCCACCTTGGTGAAAGTCAAGCGGTCCAGCCGCTCGGTCAAGGCGCCGGCCGCAACTCCCAATCATGTTCAAATAAAACTCATTAGAACTCCTTGCTGGCCGTACTAAAACACGGATTCCAATTTTTGGAGAGAATTTCTGACTATCTGAGCAACAAGTGAGAGTGTATTGTCGCTTATTAAGAGAAAATTATCGCCTTTATGGGCAATATGTTACATGAGTAACCAGAAATTCATTTATGTACCTATGAGCTGCTAGACTTCCATTCTTTGCAAAACTAGCTCAGTACGAGCATACTCCTGCCCAAACCATCACTCCAGGGCCTCCAAATGTTAGCTTTTCGGAAACGCAGTATTGCGAAAATCGTGATTTCCTCCCCAATCTTTCATGTCCATAGATGAGAGCAAACTGAAACGGGGCTAATCTATATACAGAGCATAGCCGCGCAATGCATTTCTTTAAACGCTATGATCACTTGCAAAATGCAATCGTTCAAACTGGTGCATCCTGAATTACCCGGGACATTTGCAGGTCTACTTGATTTCAATCTTCTTTTAATGGTTTGGCCCGGAATCGGAGATCCACACATTTTAAGAAATTGCTGAGCTATGGTTGCAGCTGGCAGGTTGCTCTTCCAAAGAACTGTCTGCACCGGCAACTACCTTCATTTTCATTGGAGCACGTCTGGAGTCTGGTCTTTTGGTATATTTTATTGTCTCTCAAAACCTTTTAAGGGCATCAAGGACTGGTTTTTTAGGCGTATTCATCACGTATGTACACACTGCGTCCATTAACGTTCAGAGCTACGGCTCCAGCTACATCTGCAGGTCGCATGTTTTTTTAGATAGAATGTGACAACCCCACTAACACTGGCGTACAAATAACGAAATAATGATAATGAAGCACAAGTAATTAAGGCAAATTTGTCGTAACTGCCATTGTTCCACATACTCTGCTACAACGAGTTGTTTATAAAACAAGACATTTAAAATAGCTTACACGTCTTCTTGACAACAAATGCTCACCGTAATATTTTTAATGTATTCCAATATACAGGCAAATATAAGGTCGTCCATTCTATTTAACAACCTGAGTGACTAACTTGTTAAGAATGAAGAATGAGTAATATAACTCGGCCCAGTTATTCACACTATTGTCATCACTTGGATTTATTTTCACTTGACTGAAAGTAATCTACTGCATTTCCCTCCCACGGTCTCCACATCGTGGCACACGACGAATTTCCGCACGTAATGAAACAGATCAAATGGAAGTTGGAACTTTGGCAACTGAGACTCCACGTGGAGTAAACATGCAACTGTCATTTCCAGAAAATCAAGGTTGCTATTGGTCCTCAACGACAGTGTTACATTTCAGAAGTGTGGAGATAGATTTATGACGGTCATTAGTGGGCGGGAAGGTAGTTTCCTTTGAGGCGCAAACTGCACTCGCGTTCACTAGAAGACTTTACACGTTGCGAACCGGACTACCCCTGCGTGTTGACCCTGGGACTGACGTCAGCAGTTATATACTGCAAGACTCCTAAACTTCATATCCCTTTAAAGCTGTATGGGATTCGATGCATGTACATTACTAATCAACTACCTTATAACACTACTAAATAATAATGGTACACATACAAATTTATCCATTAATATACATTAAGGTCGAAAATAGTTTCGGAGCGGACAGAAGTTCCAGCATCAAACTTCACTTTCTAATTTTTGCTTCACAGTTACTCTTCCTTCGTTTAGTTCCTGATATGATTACTATCTCACAATATTATTTAAACAAAGGTTACAAAAAGGACAAGTATGCGTGAAAGTGTACTGTCCACCTGTATGAATGAATAAGAGCATTTATTCAAATAAAGGTACACATAAGCAATAATGTTTACCAATCATGCAGATTCTTACACCGTACGTACGTTTTAAAACACAGAATAACGCACAAGAAGAAAAACAACAAAAATAGAAGGAAACAATATTACCGCTACAACAAAACAGCACTGCGCAAAAAACGTAAAGATAAATATATTCAAATATATCTTAAATTCATGTTAAACAAAAACATTTTCTTTGCCTGTTGACGGACTTACACTCTCAGGACGTATGCAAGTTAGCGCCTGGGGTCAGATGCCTGCCGAGATGCAGAAAAAAATCTAGATCAGAGAGAGTAGTCAGATGGCTGATATGCCCGGTGTGAGACTGACGAAGAAGAGAGCAAAATGGATGAAAGAAAAGGTGATGATTGGAGTTATTGGGGGAATGAATATAACTCGTATGGCTCGTTTTAAATTACATTTCACAAGAGAAGCTAAAATTTCAGCAATTTATGGAAATATTGCTCTGGGTATACTCTAATGAAAAACAAAATACTACACCGTTATATGCTAAGTTTAAAAATTCTGTGAGGTCTGAGCGTTTTCAAAAGTGCATCACATTTAAAGATCTGCTCTATTTAAATACTCTTTGACAAGGACATTTAAAAGTAGGTTTTACGGACATACAATTTTTGCAACTTATCTGAACTTTCAAAACTTATTGCAATTCACAAAATACATTCTAGCACGCTAGAGAGTTTACTGGCTCTTCCCAAAACTTTTATAATAACTAAACATGGACTTTAATATTAAAATAAGAAATAAAATGTTTGTAGAAATAGTAAGATTTTAAAATGTTGTTTTTACAGTAAACATAAAAATTCTTCTCCTTTTGTAATTCAGATACTGAAAACCGATGCCTGCAGCTTTTCTCTATACTTCCATGGCTTTGCCAAATAACATTCAGAGGTTTTACTTGACGAAACACACTCTCCCAGAATGCGGAGCCACTGAACGGACTCGTCAGATTTTTGGAGCTACTGCAAAACTAGGAACAAGCCCTAACTTAGTAAAACACATTCTGCAGACAACTAAAATATATACTTTGATTACTAACTTGGAAATAGAGAAGTGTACAAAAACTTTTTAGGCTGAGGCGCTTTAAGGGAAATCTGCTTCCAAAATACCAATACTTTCAAAATAGGTTTCAGACCGAAAAACTGATTTTTTTTATCTTTTGGACATTTTGAACAAATATCATTTTGACGTTAACGTAGCACTAAAACACTAGACGTATATATTTCAATAGACCTAGCAGTTGTTTCCTTAAGTATGTATTGTACACGCTTGAGGTTTCATAGTTCTATTGCATTCAATGAGAAGGAAGACAACGTTTTAAGCTTTATGTCATTATCAGTGTTGCATATGTGATCTTTTAATCAAAATCGTTAAGTCATTTTCAAAATGCAATTGATTAAAAAAAAATGTATGCGAAGATGGTTTACCTGGGATGAATATTTCGTGCTGCATCATCGCAAAATGAACATTATTTCCAAGTTTTAGTTTAGGAAACCTTTTTGGGAGATTCAGAATATCCCAAAACATATTTCCGATGGAATATGGAATTGTCGAATGGAATACAATTTCCTACCTTCCATAGATAGTAAAAATAGGAGATGTCATCCTTAATTTAACTCGTGAAATTCTATAAGGGGTTGTTACAACTGCCTAGTGTCCTGAATGGAAGGTTTCAATATATGTATTTCAGTCAACTGTCCCTAGAAAAGAAAGTAGACAATTGGATTTTACTGTAGTATTGCTTTTCTCATTACTCCAGTGCTCAGATCTTTTGGAAAATGTTATATTCCTAAACTTCACGCTTGAGTACAAGCAAGAGGAAACCATTAACCTCCTAAATTTTATTCACTCGTAGTGAAACAGCCATACGTAAGTCAGAAGTGGGGAGCTCTCGGAAGAGAAACTTTCCTTGCGGCATAAATCAAGTAATTCTTCTGGAGTTCCCTAGCAGCGCGGAGTGGAATTAATTTTCAAATTTTCGAAGACAGATACCGCCTTCATCTTCGAGGATTCACATTTCAGTAACACACTTCGCTCCAACAAAGATGTCACCAACACTGCATCCGCGCAATGCATTTTTTAGAATTATGAACAATTAATATAAATGCCAACTCATAGAAGTATCAGCAAAGCCGGTCCTATACCCGGTACTTAAAAGACGCACTCCCCAAGGGTGGGATTGAATCCAGGCAGGGAAATGGAGTAAAACGCTCCAACTCATTACGCCACGGCGCAGGACATATGAACACTTAGATGCACTTCAATGTATATTTCGTTGCCTAGTAACATTTGTTGAAAGCTATTAGTCCATTTTGTCCTGCGAGTTTTGGTTAGGTCTTTAAGTGCCTTGTATAATATTTTAAGGCACCTTCAAAGAAACGCAAGATCACTGGCCATGTGCAACATAAGGCCAAAAGTTTTAGGAATGAACCTCAAACCACGGGTAACGCGAGGTAATTAATGATAAAGACTTATTAGTATAAATTTAGGTATATTACCTACCAGATTACACAAATTTTGAAATAAATCTATTTTAGTTGCTTCAAATTTTGTGCTATGTCTTTATTCGCAGAGAACCCATGGAAACGGCTACGACATCTGAGTTAGTGTGAGTACTCGTATATGAAAGGGATGAAAGCGTCCTGTGTTATCTGTGCTAGGCTACTGGCTGCATATGAACGGGGTAACAAGTACCTGTATTATCAGTCTACTGCTATCAATAACCAAGTATTTATAACATCATATCTCCACTTTCTTCCTTTTACATATTGACGCAGATATAATAGCTCAGCACAAATTTTAATATTTTTAGGGGATTGCAGGATTTCATTAGTAAGTTAAGTATACACAATGCCACTACTATAAATTCTGGTTCCACGACAACTATTCAAAGAATGGCACCCAAATTTTGGCTGCTTATACTGTATGTGTTTCTGCGAATATGATTATAAAAACAATAAATCAACGCTTACTTACAGTTACGCAAATGCGATAAAACAGTGCTTTTTAATGCTGCACTTAACTCATACTCACGTGCACTTTCCTCCTCTGATATCGCTATACAACTGTGCTCTTGCGTAGTGTTTTATTTATTCTCCTTTATAGTGTGTCCTAAGAGTTCACTCTAACACTTTATATAAGTGTATTAAGTAATAACTTATAAATGTCTAAAGAGCCGCAAGGCTATTGGGCAAGTATAGACCAAGTCTAAAAGTGTAGAGATAAATTGTTAAAATACGTGCGATGCCATATACTGCCCAGCTAGTATGCTAGTAAAACAGGAACGCTTTGCTAGCTGGTTCATAAATTACAATTTTATGACCTAAACTTATACGAATGTCTTAGCTCACTCAATATGGAAGATTTTCGTTCTCCGTACGCAGGATACGTAGCACACCGTCAAATGTTTATTCTACCTTCTTAAGCTTACAAGAAAAAAGAATATATAGGCATAAAAAATAATATTAAGAAGTAAGAACAAAATAATGTTCAAGGAAAGATTATAATCCTCCAAAAAGACAACAAAACGGCATTTACAGACTGAAATATTCTGCGGACTCATTCATAGCACTGACATTTCTATGTGGAGCACATTCCTGCGCAAAAAACCACACCTTCCCAATACAACATTCAATATATTCTATTTTATTTTAACACTGCTCCGGTAATCCACACGTGTTACACACTTTGATATTCATAATAAGAAATCTTCCTCTAAGGATATGTAAATGATCACGTGCAAATGCCCTCACATTAGGGAACTATCAATTTTTTTTAATGAGCTCATGCAAAATAAGGGAAAAAAGAAAATAGTAACTTCCGAAACAGGTTCTTTCAAGTAACCTGGATCATACTAGAAGAATTTAAACTTAGAAGCAATACGTCGGAAGCAGCTACGCAAAGAGTTATTTAACCGCACTGGGAATTTTAGTGAACTCTGAATTATTACAGCATTGAGATTCTATACAAGTACGAGGTAGGTCGAGAAAGTAAGTTCTGTTCGAAAATAAAATTAAATTGTGTACAGATGCAGAAAACTTATTTATTACGCAAAATTCTACAACTCTTAAACTACTTTTCTACATAACTGCCGAAATTTTGCAGGCATTTGTCATACCGAGGCACAAGTTTTTGTATACCTTCTTCATAGAAGTTTGCCGCCTGTGTCTTCAACCAGTTGGAAATATTTTCTTTCAGCTCTTCGTCATTGTTGAAGTGTTGACCACCAAGGAAAGATTTGAGATGCAAAAACAGATGAAAGTCGCTAGGAGCGAGGACAGGGCTGTACGGGGGGTGGTCAAACATGTCCCAGCCAAATCCCTGTAGGATGTTTTTCGTCGCATTTAGAGTGTGTGGTCGTGCGATGTCATGAAGAAACACAACACCTTTCGACATCGCAAATTTGCTGACAAATTTCAGTTGGTTTCACTTTTCTAGCATTCAGAAAACGAATTACAGATCTGATTTCACAAGTGGCGGGATTTTCAATCAACACCGACATTTTAAACAAGCACAACAAAGCGTACGTGGCTGACAGCCATCTCACAATGGCGCACGTTTCTTTTCCTTGATACAGAGCGTCTACCGCGCATGTGCGGAACTGCGATCGCAGCGCTGCAGCGGAGATAACTTGAAACAGAACTTACTTTCTGGACGCCCCTTTTATTTTATGATTACCAACGTGTGCAAAAATCAGTGCGAAGGAGCAACAACTCAAACTATTCACAAAAATGAAACATTGTACAAGTTATAATAATATTTTAATAAGTAATAATTTAATTGGAATAGTTGAGGCCTTTTTTTAGAAAAATACAAAACCTAATATTAAAAATTATTTAGAGTGAAAGTATTCATTGTAAATCTTGGGGATTAAAATATATATGACCCAATGACGACACACATTTGACTTTTGGTATTTAACGATACTGCTCTCTCTCTCTCTCTCTCTCTCTCTCTCTCTCTCTCTCTCTCTCTCTCTCTCTCTCTCTCTCTCTCCCTTTGTCTGTCTCACACATATGCAAACACAAAGAATGCCAGCGAGTGAGGTTTTCTGAAAATGCCTTTTTTCTCTATTCAAGAGAGGTAAGATTCTTCAATGATGGTGAAATATAGGCATGGAATTTTTGGGTGACTTAAAAATACATATCCCAAGATATGATAAAAATGATATTTTCGAAGGATTATATGGTCTAAAATACACAATGATCCAAAGAATTACAACTATGAGATTTTACGACTATTCTGCACTACCTCTGTGAAGAAAACCCAAAAACAATATATTATTCCTTTTATTATTTTCCCCGTCTCCAGTATACGCAAATTTCTCTGGCTTACCCATTGTTACGCGCCGCGATATACCACTAAGTGTAACAACATTTACATTAAGAAACCATGTCTTTACGTGAATTCGTTTCTCTCCTGTTTTCTCTAAAAGCAGGTTGCACGTATCTGGTTAGATGACAAATTGCCGAGCAAGCGGTAGTGCATAGGTACATCACCTGCCACTTTCCCTTTCACACTGAGAGCAAACTGAAAATGAACTTGGTGTTCCAACACGGGAATCGATTACAACCGGCTAAAGGCGTCATACCAAGAACCGTAATTCAATTCCACTCTCGCACACTTCACAACTAATTGTTTTTCCCCATCAGCAGGTAGAAATGCATGTTTAAAATAAAACATCAGACTTTGTTCCACTCACACGACTTTCTCTACTCCTCTACAACTATTCTTATGCATTTTTATTCCATTATCTACTTCATGTTAATCGTGATAAATATTTGCAGAAATTATTGAATTGCTAATTTTCCTGTAGATGCAAGGGATATATGGGAATAAAGTACGCGTTAAGCGATAGTCAAATCTTTTAAGAGCTCATTGCATTGTCATAACCTTGGAATTCTTTCTATGATAAAAATGGGAACAAAGTATTACGGTATGAGAAAACTTTAAGTATTGGAAAATATATCTCGGAAATGCTACACGCCACAACACTATTTTAAATAAACTATGTGTTTTACTGAGATCTGCATGTTTTGCATAATAAGATTTTGACTATTTCTTACGGCTTAGGGAATCCGTCCCCTTCAGCTGTCGTGGTGCGGGTGCTGCGGACCCCTAGCACTCGTGGTATCCTGACGTTACTAGAGGAACCTCGAGCCGAACATTCGTGCCCCAACCTGATTGGGAGTTGTTCGGATTGGGTTGGACTCGAGGGGGCAGTGGTTCCCGATACCCGTGGGAGATCGGGTACGTCTCCGGACGGGGTTGAGGGAGGCCGTTAATATTCCCGCGTACTAGCCAGCATAGCTAGTAGAAGGTGTGCTAGATCACCAGGCGTACCACCGAGGTCATATCGGTAGCCTTCCTATTTTGGAGTTGGCGCGTGTAAGTAGCGTATCCACTTCCATCCCGTCTTGAGTCCACAGGACCAGATGGGGGGGGGGGACTTGTTAGTCTCTAGGTCTTGTCCTATGGAAAGCCTCACGGAGGCGCCGGGTGCCCTTTCGGGACAGCTCGGTCTCGGTAACTCCCTGGTCGTTAGACGGGGGATCCCTCTTCACTCTGTGAGAATCTGCCCTGGTAGACACCCTCGAGGCTATTGCGGCTTGCCAGTTATGTAAAAGACATTTGAGAACAAAGAGGACTTCTGAGGACATTTCCAGAAAATTCAAGATATGTATGTAATTTGGTATAAAGTATCTTAAATATGTAGCACTGTAATAAAAGAAATTGAGCCAATTTTTGAGAAAATCAACATTTTCGAAAAAACTCTTCCATGCAAAATGTAGTTTGGGCTGAAGGAATTTTCTTCATGTTGCATTCTGGGAGGATAAACTGGACTAGTCTGACTATAAGTGAAGGGGATTCCACACGGAACCTACCCTTAGGCTATTTCTATATCAGACACTGGGAGGAACGGATGAAATAGGAGCGCCCCTATTTCATTCATCGCCCGATATGAGCTATGGTGAAGGACTTAAACAAAAATAATTAAAAGAAAGAAGGAAAAAAACAAAACAAATGGACTTTGTGCAGTTAAACATTCGAAGACGCACACGATGATGGATACACTTAGATATGCGTGGGGGGTGAGAGTATTCATGGATTCATTTAATATAAAACTCCTGGTTTTATTCTGTATCGTAAAAATCTTTCATTGAACACATGGAATGATGAATACATACAGCCAGGAACGTAGATGTTGGCTGGGAAAGTATTTTTACAGAAAACATTATGATGATACATGGTATAAAAGACGTATTAATGTACATAGATTGATTGCTAAGTCTGGTAAAAAACCAGGAATAATATTCTTTTTCGTGAACATCTCACTTAGTTTCTCGACATAGTCTCCATTGATGGCTATACACTTGGTCCAGCGATGTTCCAGCTTTCTCATCCCGTCGGAAAAATAGGTTCCTGGAGGTATGCAAAATACTCTTTGACGGTGACGATCACTTCTTTATTTGATGAAAATTTCTTACCACCAAGCCAAATTATCAAGTTTGGTAACAGGAAAAAGTCACTTGAGGCTAAGCCTTGTGAATAATGTGGAAGAGGAACCAATTCAAAACCCAACTCATGCACGAGTATTCCTTGAGAATCCCAAAAGCAGTGGCTATCACCTTACCAGCGGACAAAATGGTCATTGCCTTCATTGCTGCACATTCATCAGCCTTTGTCCATAGTTTTTGACTGCTGTTTTGACTCCGGTGTGTAATGAGAGATACAAGCTTCATCCACGGTCAGAAATCGGCACAAAAATTCTTGCGGATTGCGATTAAACATCGCCAGACACTCGGTAGAAATGTTCTTCCGAATGCGCTTTGAGCAATCGCGTCACCCATCTTGCACACAGATTTTTCATTGCCAAATTTTCATGCAGGATATTAAGCACTCGCTCAGCTGAGATGCCTACAGTCTAACCAATCTCACAAATTTTGATTCGTCAGTCTTGCAAAACCATATCGTGGATTTTTTCAATAGTGTCCTGAGAGGTGACCTCAATTAGCCGACCAGAGCACGATTCTTCTTCGGTGCTCCTATGACCTCATTTAAATTCATTGATCCAAAAGTAAATGGTCTTCAATGTTGGTGCAGAGTCCGCGTGAACTTCAATTCAGTTTTGACTTGTGCGGCAGTACAGCCCTTCAAATGATGATGTTTAATAACACGAAACTGTTATTTTTTTCATTTTCAATCACAATGACTAGTTCAGATAGCTGTCAACAATGAACTGTATAC
The DNA here is from genome assembly GCA_030765055.1 of Mantis religiosa. Classification (NCBI taxonomy): domain Eukaryota; kingdom Metazoa; phylum Arthropoda; class Insecta; order Mantodea; family Mantidae; genus Mantis; species Mantis religiosa. The sequence goes on along the minus strand of CM060948.1, from coordinate 287,493,921 downwards.
TGCAGCACAATCAAATTTTCTTTACAATTTTTGAATAATCAAAATTACCACCCACGAAGTTATAAAAACGTTCATTCCTTCATGTAAATTTGCCAGACTTATCAAACGACCCTCGTTTGCTACATAGAGATATGTAAAAGAAGTGTTTCATCAAAAATCTAAAACCAAATAGCAATGAATAAATCATTAGGAGATAGCTCACAGGTTATTCGTTACAGGTGCGCTGAAGAAGATAGAAATACTATAGTGAATGATAAGGTAGCTAGGTAGAAGAACAGCGGCTGGACAGAAGAATTTCATTATTCTTACCGACAGAAAGAGGTAAACATTGATCGCTGACTACACGAAGTCCATGTGTTTAAATTGCATTGGCTTTCTCAGCGAAGCGAAGAACATAAAAGGTTGCAATGATATTATACCGAATGATGCCTTCCACTGGATACGAACCGGAAGAAGTCATAATCTTGTTCATAGAAGATATTGTGCTATTCCCTAGTTAGACCTTACATCTTGTATCGCAGGAAAGACATCAAGTATGTTGGCAAGAACATTACATTGAACAATGTACGCATCACAGGAAGATACCAAAATGGTTGCACTCTTCAGGTCATCAGCGGTTGAGATTTTCTGAGAGACGACATTGCATTCGTCGACGTAATCGCCGTTCTAAACAGGTTGGTATGAATGTTTGTGGGATGCGACATGCAAGACATGCAGCCAAGCGGAGGATAAAGAAAAAGACCATTAGAGATTAGAGGAACCAGAATACCAAAAAACTGCGTTTTGGTTAGAGCATAAGATCACTAGGAGCTGCGAATTTTACGACTGATCTTCAGCTTCTGGACCAGGTACTCCCAGGATGTTTCCACTGCATGAATTGGATTACATGGAAGCTTTGGGAGAGGCCTTAGGGTTCAATGGAGAACAGGTAAAGAAATTCCACACTAAAATACACAGAATTAATTACTACTGCTGCAGCAATATATTTAAATGAAGCAAAATTCCCATGTAATAACATCAGCAACATATATAACAGCTTTATTCTGAAATATCGAACAAGCATGATCAGATATTGAAATAGACCTCAGCATCTTTTACTTGTCACTCTTTGATATTTACGTCCTTTAACTTTTTATTGAATTCATATCGGACGATGAATGTAATGGGTGAAATGATGCTTGCTCAAATGGTCCCAGGGTCCATGGAGCTTAGAGTTACCCAACATTCGTCTTTCAGGATAAGGAAACCTTATCCAGGTAACTCGCCCTGATCGAGATTCAAACTCGGGACCTCTTGAACGTGTGGCAGACATGCTACCACCACGCTACCGAGGCGGGCTTTAGCATTTTGTCTCCGATGTAAGTCGTACATAATGTAGTGATGATCTCATCAATGAATCGGTCTCGAGCTTGGAATCGTTAGGGACTTCGCGCTTCTGCAGTTGTATGCCTTTGGTCTGTAGTATCCTGTAGTTGCTTTGCTTAATCCTTTCTTCCTAGGGTGCGATAGCCAAAATGGATGTATTTAGGTCTCTGTCCGAGGTGACCCATTCACTTATAATGTATTCAAATGCCGTGCATAGTCTGCTCATTATTGCACGAGTGCTGATAATAGCATTGACGTATTTCCTGCAGCAAGAACGTAATACCGTCTTTACAAATAGCCGCGACGTATAGAGAAAATATGAAATCATTTTGTAATTTCTTTCTGAGTAACTAAGATGGATAAATCTCTGTACATGAATAGGCAGAGGATAATCAAGATGTGAATTAATGATTCCTTACCACGCTGTGCCGATAATAGGCTACATCACAGTTCGCTCCCAGGAAAGGAATGCTACTAGCTGCTAATCGGTTCAACATGCCAGGTAATGTGTAAATGAAATGCAGTCACAGAATCTGTCCGGTAACTCTAAGCTCCATGGACCCGGGCCCATTTGAGCATCATTTCACCTACTCCATTCATCGTCCGATATGACAAAAAGTTGAAAGACGTAAATTACAACAAAAGAAAAAAAATGAAAACATTACCACTTGTATCAGTAATGGATGCCGGATTATTTCTTTATCTATACTCCATAGTGCTAAGATTGCATAAAATATTGCGGGAAGAAGGACGAGGCAAGAGGAGATAGAAAGCGGCCGTCCCAAGGAGCCACGGTAGGGCAGGACAATGGATGTCTTCGGAAGCGGTCCCAGCAGCCAGATTGGAGATCGGCAACCGACCACCCTTGCTCTGTGCTCTGAAGTGGTTCAGAGAATTTCATTCTGCCATGCACCGTCGAGACTCCCGCCGACACTTCTACCCTAAAAGAGTCCACTACATGAGAGATGATGTGAAATGATAATGGGGATGAAATGGAGAGTGAGAAAGTTCGGAAGATATAACTAACCTATCCAGCATTTGCCTGGCGACCCGGGGAAACCGCGGAAAGACCTATGGATCAAGTAGTCGGCCACGGGAATCACACCCAGACCTCCGAAATGTGGGCCACAGACGAAACCGCCTCAGCCAACCAATTCCGTATGCACCATCATAGTCCATTCCCGCATATAATATGTGTTTCATGTCGCATGTTTAATGGCTAGCACAACAACATGAGCAATTATGAGCACTGGAATGTGTTGGTATTCCAATCCGCAAGGCAGCAATCCAACTTTGGAATCAAACAAGAGAGATAACTGCAGAGGGAGTCAAAATTCGTGCTCTACACAGCCTGTATGAACAATTTGTTACAAAACTCCTAAAATGGGTTTCCAGCGCCTCCGCTAATGGAAGGTGCAGCTGCTTGAGTTTGTAGAGATACCATGTATTGTAGTGCTTTACTTGCAATCGATGGAAACTACCCCAACGTAAATATTCTATCTCAAGTAATTCAATACGGCACGGAATTAATTTCCTTCAACTCTTTTCAGAGAGACGCTGTTATTTTCCATTCCGTCTCACCGGATTTCGAGCCCCCCAAGAAATACAATGCCTCTTGAAGTCTCTGTATTTCTGAAAAGGCGAGGTTGGAGTTTTATGGTACAACTTCCGCATTAGTTTATTCACTGGAAACTGGTTCTTAGTTTACCTTAACTCCTCCAGGCTACTAAACAATGGCGTTTATAAAACCGCAACTGAAAGATTACTGAAGTACAGAAAATTAGTTAATTTTATTGAAATGTAACATATCTTTCAATTATACGACCATATTATAGATTTTATTTTCTATTGGTTTATATGTTGAGCTAAGTTATATTTAAGTTATTGGCTCAAAGTAGAAATAAGACAGAGGTTGGGAACGCAGTAGATCTAGGCTTGTTATCGAATCACAGCATTATAGAGTTTAGTTTAGTTTAGTTTAGCTTAGTTTGAACCTTAATAGTTCAAATTGCAAATGCGCTGATGCTTTTAAAACGTATTCTTCAGATGGACGATGTAGAGATTTCCTTTAAGGAGCATTCAAAACGTTCACCAACTTAATGTTGTTCGTCTGTTAATACCATTACTTTACACTAAATTTTAGTGTTAAACAATTCAGCCAGATATCGGTTTAGAACTTCAACGCTAGAAAATTTCAGATGAAGAATTCTCCACAACTCTTGATATACGCGTTCTCATATGCTTATGGTATATTAAAACCATTTTTTCTAATGACACTTTTTCGATCAGCATTTCAAGGAGATAATAATCCGCATACACTGAAAGTATTAAAATTAAGCAAAACGGAATATATACAAACAAAAAGAACACTCATAGTAACAGATACTCTGTGGGAAACAAATCACATAAAAAGAAAAATTGGACTGATAAGTATTGCTTAGTAAGGAGCACATAAATTATACATACTGTGACGTAGGGCTATGCTCCAAGCTTCATATCGTCGCGCAGGGGAAAGACAAAAACAGAAAGCAGAGCTCTCGCCCAAGTAAGCATAAGGAACGCTCGCAAGGTAATAACCGGAATCTCCCGAACTTCTCCCTTCACCCCGCTTCATGAACGTTCTAGAACTCTGTAGAAACTTCCAACAGGCATATAAAATAGTGCTCTAGAGTATTAGCAAGTGCGCTTCTGATGCGACAAGAAGTGCTGTATTCCGATCGTGTTACTGACGACTTCTGTGACGTTGAGTGAGTGTTGTTACTGCAAGGAATTGGAAAGGTCTTGTTTCCGACTCCCCAGCGTAACAATGCCTATTTCATTATATCGCTACTTCGCGAAGAGAATCAAAATATGAGGCAAAAAGAACCTGTATCAATCCCCGCTGGTGGTTCAATGCTCCATCGGATGAAACAAGAATACTGAGTGGTCTGGTTACATAAGTGCGCTAAAGCAGCTAGTTATGGTATATCACAAATATCCAATAAATTTTATAGTTCACTAACCTCTAATTTTGATGCACACATAGCCCAACGGTCTAGAACCAAAATGTTGTGCGGATGCGAAACATTACCTAAAAGTCTTGTGTCCATCAATATCAAGTAACCCTGTTTGATATAAAGTTAATTTAGGAGTGCATTACACTTTAATGGGAACTTCGGGTTTGACTAATTTTACAAGGAAATTAATTAAAACATTACATTAATAGAGACCATCAGCGAGTCCCCTCTCAAATCTCTCTGTCAAGTCCCCCGGCTGCTAACTCAACCAAGCTTAAATATGGGCCATACCCAAAAGCCAACTCAGCGATTCCTATGCTAACTGTTAATTTCCTCCCAACTATTGCACCATATTGTGCAATCATTGTTTTCATCATTGAGAACATGTTTGGACCTGTTACTGAGCACCTAAGCATTACATCCCTTGATTAGCAGGATGTGTGATTCATTGTTTACAACATGGAGAACAAGTTGAGGCCTGTTACAGGCCACCTGTGCATTATTTCCCTTGACCAGCAAGATGTGTGATTCACCAGTCCAAAGTAAATGCTTTGCCAGTCAGCAGAATTTAAGGTTAATGATCAACAAACAGCTTTGCCCAAACTCAAGGCATCGGAAATAAATGTTACATAATAATGATTATAATAATTTCCAGATCTTGCTCAGCCTATACATGTAACACTATATTATTTTACAAGTTTACTAAGTTTCATAAATAATTGTGTTGCAAGAGCACACATTGTTTCTTCATTTAGGTGGTGTACTATTACTTTCTGGACTGACTGTACGTTCATTTCACCGCATTTAGTATTCAGATACATATATAGTGATTGTGATTGTGCTTTATGTGTGTGTGTGTGTGTGTGTGTGTGTGTGTGTGTGTGTGTGTGTGTATGTGTGTGGATTATTTACCACTACGTAACACTTATTCTACAATGGCTCAACCGTCGGAAACTAGGCCAACTTGCAATGCTTACTGTATATCAAAATGATTCTACTTTACAAGCTAACTGTAATTCAACGATGCCTATTGGTCATCAAGGTAATTCTATACTTTCTCCACAACAATCTACGTTCGCTTTTCCACCAGTATTTATGAACAATTCTGGTTCGTCTACCGATGCTACAGTGAATAAATCTATTCTTCTCCCAGATATCTACAACTCAGGTATCTCCCACAATTAATAATTGTGTTCCACATGGTACTGATAACATGACATACTGTGTCCCAATGGATCAATCTAATGGGACATCTAATGTGTGCCATTCACCCGCACAGTCAGCCGGTCACACCAAACGGCTCTGTACTGCTCCACCTTAGTCGTCGCCTAACATGCCACGTTATGCGTATAAGATCCCTACATATAACCGTTTCCAGCCTTTAGGTGATACTCCTGATCCTGATACTCCAGACTCAACTTCTGTTGCCGCCAAAGAGAAAATTCCACCTGTATGCCTACGTAACGTTCACAATTATCAGCTGCTATTTCAAGATGTCAAAAAGTGTGTACAATCCGATTTTCCCTATGAGCTCAGGGGCTCTATTCTTAAAATTTATGCCACTACTTCTTCTGATTTCCGCTGTCTTACATCCTACTTCGCCTCCATTAATCAAGAACATTATACCCACCGAAATCCGGCTGATAAACCATTTTTTGTAGTCATCCGCAATCTTCCTTGCTCTCTCACAGATTATGAAGTGTATGATGAGCTTTTCTCACTGCAATATCCTGTTCAACGGTCACACGTTTGCTTGGCAGAAACAGGGATCCCATAACATTGTGTGCTGTCGAATTAACAAATAACGATGAAGGTAAAACATTCAAAATCTTACTCGACTGTTATAATGTTCGAAGGTCGAACATCGCCACCGTAGTACTCATATACCAAAGTGTACACGCAGTTAAAACGTTGGACACACCAAAAACTACGGTAAACTGCGACCTCGATGTAATAACGATGAAAGTAAAAACATTTAAAATCCTACTCGACTGTTATACAGTGTCGTGAAGGTCGAACATCACCGCCGTAATACTGCTATACCAAAATATACACGCTGCCAAAGCTTTGGACACACCAAAAGCTACTGTAAACTGGGACCTCGATGTGGGAGATGTCCGGGCGCAAACCATTATTCTGAATGACAGAAACCTTCCACCATACCAGCCAAATGTGTAACTGTGAACAAGAACGTCTGGCTAATTATCGCGGTTGTCCTCACTGTGGCGCTGAAGGAGCGCATCTCTCGACGACCTTAGGATCCGAGGAACCTACACCTTCGTAGTCACATACAGTGCCTGCACCAGAATGACGTCCACAGCAGCAACCTCAGCATCAGCATACACCAGTCTTTCACCACCCGGGCGCTCCTGATGCACAGCAGCGGACCTATTTTCAAGTAGCCTCTTCTTCCCCCTGCCCTCCTCCGAATGGTCCCACTGCTGCTCAGCCCATGGATTCTGCTTCGACGCCCTCTCTGAATTCTCTCTCTGATCGGGTCTTACAGTTATTCTCCTGTTTTCGCACTTTGCTCACCCCTATACTACCACAACTAACACAGCCACTTAGTTCTCTTCTTCTTTCATGATTGCCCAATGGCAACGCGTAATCTCATCAGTCTGAAAAAGCTAACCCTCCTTAACTGGAATCCTAATGGTCTCCGTGCAAAACGCGTCTCTTTTGTCCCTTTTCTTACCATGCATAAAATAGATATGGCTTGCGTCACTGAAACGCACTTTCTTCCGAACGAGACCTTCTCAGTACCTAGCTATAAAATCTATCACCAAGACCGTGTACCTGAAACAGCTTCCGGAGGTGTTGCCATTTTGATAAAATGCACTCTTAGTCACAGTGCCATATTTCTACCAGCTGTTCCTGCACTTGAAGTAGTAGGTCTTAAACTCTCTAGTACGGATGGTACTGATCTTATTGTTATGAGTGCTTATAAACCTCCCAATCCTAGGCTAAATACGCGATATCTTCCGTTGTTATTCCCTCCGGAACGTAGCACTCTCATTTTAGGAGACCTTAACTGCAAACATTCTTCCTGGCGGTGTAGGTCCGCGAATCCCAATGGCTGCCTTCTCTTTACTATGTTACATATTCATGGGCTTACTGTCTCAGCTCCCTCGGACCCTACTTATTATCCTAATAATCCTCTACACACTCCTGACACACTTGATATTGGTCTTGATAGGAATCTTTCTCTGCCAACATACCTTGTCTGCTTTAGCCCAGCTTGATTCTGACCACTGTCCTGTTGTGACTACTTTTCAACTCTCGCCTGCCTCGTTGTCTCCAGTTCCTAGACTCATCATTGGTACTGTGATCTGGGAAGCTTTTCAATCTCGGCTAGATGCTACCTTAACCTCTTCTTACTCTCTGGCGACTACTAAGGACATTGATACTGCAATAGAGCACTTCGCCACTACATTGTGCCACTGTGTACAGCTTTCTACGTCACGCTCTACATGGCGTAACTCTCCACGTTCTTTGCCAATATCCATTCTCCGTCTTATTCAGGAGAAAACTGCAATTCGTCGACGACGGCAACGGGAACGCCAAGCCTGGTTACTAGCAGACTTAACAAATTGATACGCATTGACAAGGATCAGCTGCAACGCCATTGTCTACAAACCTATCAATATCAGCTGGCGACTATTTCCCCACGTGACCAAACCCTGTGGGATGCTGCACTCTCCAATGAGACCAATCGTGTTACTGACGTCACAGCTAAGTGTGACATACTGGCTGCACATTACGAACAAAGGTTTGCTCTTCCCATCACATCACCCTGCTCTGCTGCTGTAGAAAATGAACCGTGTGCCCAACGCCAACGAGCTACATTTCCACACCGAATTTCTTTCACTAGTCTTCGGGAACTATTCCATGTGATTCGCCGTCTTCCTAATAAAAAATCGCCTGGACACGATCTCCTGCCCAACATAGTTTTCAAGAACCTTACAAGGAAAGCGATTGCCTAGTTACTTTCTGTTCTGAGCTTCTACCTCCAAACCAGCTACTTCCTTTCCACGTGGAAATTTGCTCATATTATTGTATTCCACAAATCTCAGAGGCCTAAACATCTGTCAGGAAGCTATCGTCCTATCGGTCTTCTATCAACACTGCCGAAACTTCTTAAGATCATCCATCGCCGTCTCGTGCAGTACCTCAACAATAATCACATTACTTCTTTTCAATTCGGGTTTCACCCGAAACACTCTACTGCTCATCAACTATTGAGGTTAACTCAACACATTGTCACTGGCTTCGAGGATCGTCAACATACCCTAGCTATTTTTCTTGGTGTAGCACAGGCATTTGATAAGGTATGGCAATCTGGCTTGCTACTTAAACTCTATGGCACTGGTCTACCGGACTACCTAATCCACATTATTACCTGTTTTCTCCCCGATCGTACTTTTGCGGTGTACGTTGGGGGTACTCTTTCAACTAAGCGTCCTATTACAGCAGGCGTTCCACAAGGTTCAATATTGGCACAAACGCTGTTTAGTATTTACACCTCCGATATTCCAGACATGGCTCCATCCTCAATTGCACTGTATGCTGACGACACAGTGTTATTTCACTCTCACTCCAATCTACATTCTGCTGTACGAACCTTACAGCTCTCTCTTGATCGCCTCACTCAATGGTTTGGACCTTGGTGCATATTCCTCGATATCCAGAAAACTGAAGCCAAGATTTTTACTTTACACCGCTGTAATCCACCTCCGCCTATATACCTTCTGAGTTCATGTTCCGTGGCTCCCTTCACCTACACCAGTCAAGCAGTTTTACTGGACACTTGGCTTGCGTGTAAGCCTCATATTGACCGCACCATTACCCTGGCATCCGCTGGTCTTTCACAACCCTCTCCTTTATTTCACACACTTCACTCGGTTTAGAATTTTCACTGCTCTTGTACAAATCTGTGGTTCGACCTCTTATTATTTATGCCTGCCAGATCTGGGGGACTGCCAGTACTTGTCACCTGAGGCGTCTACAGGTCATCCAGAGTCGATTCCTGCGAATCGCCACCAAGGCTCCGTGGTTTGTCCGGAACCAGCAGCTGCATCACGAGCTGGGACTTCTTCCTCTGCAACATTTCATCCGACAGATTGCTCGCGCTTCTTTTACAATTTACGCCACGTTCCAGGAGTTTTGACGTATAACATCGGCGTCCGAAGTCACCGGCCAACGCGACTGAAGCGACGACTACCACAGGACCTGCTTTACAGTGATGACACTTCCACTTCTGAATGATCTACTGTTCCACATTTGTTCTTCTATTTTTCTTTTCTGCTGTATAAATTCTCACACCATTTTATTAGTTCAGTATCACATTTGTTTTAGTGCAGTAACATATTTTAGTTCAGAGGCGGCACACTGCCCTACCTCTACAATGTTATTACTCTATAATTATTTTGTATCTGTTCTCTCAGATCTGCAAAGTATGTATTATTGCTGACCGAGCTAATAAATATTACAAAAATGACTTTTTAAGTGAAGTGATGCAGAATTCAGAGCATAAAAGGGCAAATCTATTGCACTTTTTAAAAATGTGTTTAAGATACATTTTTACAAGAAAAAATGCCCAAGTTCAGGAGGTTTTCCAGTGCACAAAAAACTAAACGGCATTGTTGGACAAATTGTTGTCATTTAGTCTCAATATTCATTTAAATATTGGTCTGCCTCTGTGATTTGGTGGTTAGCTTGCTGAGCTACAATCCTGTTGTCTCCGAAACATTAGTCAGAAACATTGCTTCACTCGCCTAAAGCCCAGAAGTATGAGGTGCGTATGTCATTTAATGTTTTAAAACAGCATCAAAATATTACCAGCGATTAGCACAAGTTAAAGATTGTTGACTAGAAACTATTATCGTTCCAATGGTAAAGACTCATCAAAACGGCAGATATTGAATGCGGTAGATACATGAAGTGGGAGGTTAACATTAATTAGAATGTCTGTTGGCGTCATACTGTTACAGGAAGTATTTATATAATATGAGGGAAAAAGCCATATAAAAACGGAAGAATGTCTATTGTTTCCCAAAGCGCAATTGACAATTAAGTGTTACTGTAGGCGAAACTATCGTACTATCTGCCTAAGACAGGGTTTAAAGATTAAAGATGCAATGATATTTCCATCGACATCCCTTTTGGTTTCTACCAGCTTATCAAAAATCCTAAGGTGTAAAAAGTAATTTATTTCAGCACATGATTACATCTTATACCCTCACAACACTCAATGCAAGTTACAATAGTGACGGTTAAACTCAGATTTCAAAGAAAATGAATTTAACGGCATTACTTTATCTACACGTTGTTTATTTTCGTACACAGGAATAAGGAGGTAGAAATGAAGTTGAACAGGTTCATACATATACGGTAGCCCGAATATGACACAGTCATTGCATTAGATCACTGAAAAACTGAGGAAAGGTAAGTTAACATATTAATCAACTCTGCTTAGAAATTTGAAATTCAAAACTTTATTAGGAAAAAAGTCCATTTAGTACACTTTTGGCTGTTCTTGATGAAATGGGTCGTTTAGAATGGGAGGAATTCTTCAAATAACCCGAATTTCTGAGAAGCACACTAAAGAAGGCTACCCCAGCAATCTAAAACCCGCGTTTCAAACGTGTGAAGTCTTCCGTTTGAGTAGACCTACTGGAGGTTTAAAATTATAATCTGGCGTATACGATTTTCTATATTAAAAACAGGGCAGGAGCTGACTTAAGATATGAAACCTAAGCTCCTTACTCATCCACTATGCATAGCTGTGACTTGCTCAGTCGTGTATAAATCCTGATTTTGTGCATATAATGAATGATTCACTGCATAATTCTAGATGAATCGCAGCAATATGCTTTTCCCTATACTATGAATGGAAAGTTTTTAAACCTGATTTCCAAAATGTTTACCTGGATATATGTGTATATGAATAAAACCACTTCACAAGAATGTGCCTATACCAGAGGAACAAGTGCAGAGCGAAGGCAACTAAGTTGTTCTTTCTAAGACTCCACCTATGTTATTATTACCAACATAACAATGGAAGGTTCAGCATAACCGCAATGAAGGCACAAGACATCTGCTGGCGGAAACAGGTACGCCGATTTACTAAATGGAAGCGGGAGCTGTAATTCTCAGTCATTGTTTACACTTAACATTAGGTATATCTTCCATGTAGTGATGAGATAAACTTCAGCGGAAATGGTTTCATCGCTCATTCCTAAAGTAGTAGATAGTTCTTTAAAAAGCTGTATAATTCCTCTCCTTGTATGACCAAGACGTACCACTGAAATGCTACTTACAGGTAAATAGAGAACCAAGGGTGATTATTTTATCTGCCAGTTGAATGTCAGTAATATTAAAAAACTAAAAAACTATAATACGAGGACCGCCTGCGGTGCCGTATGTAGTAAAAGCGGGCGTTAAACACTACACATATAACACGAGAGCTGTTCAATAAAGAATGATCACAAATGTTTACGGTCATAATCTTTAGCACTAATTTTCAATCTTATTATATTCTGTTAGCTTAATGTGAAACAAACATGCCGTAGTAGTTTCATTGTTGGTATTCCTGGTTCTCGCCTGTGAGAACCAGGCAAGTTCAGACATGTTCAGTATCATCTACCGCTGCAATGGAGGTAACATGCAGTTAAAGCTGATGTTAGAGGAAGATCCGGAGTTTCTTTCAAACGTAATCACTGCTGATGAAACTTGGCTACATCATTTTGATCCTTGAGAGAAAACAGCAAAGCTCAGCGTGCAAATTTCCTTCATCACCAACCCTCAAAAAAGCAAAAGTGGTTGATTATGCTGGGAAAGTTATGGTCATCTCATTCTTTGATATTCATGGAATGGTTTATCAGCATGTTGTACCTGCACACACATCAGTAACTGAACAATACTACAGGGATGTCCTGAAAACATTGCAAGTCCATATCAGGCACAAAAGACCAAATTTCCATGAAGCAGGTTGGATGCTGCACCACGATAATGCGCGGCTGCATATTACCAATGTTGTTGCTGAATATGTTGCAAAAATCAACGTGAAGTGCATCCCTCACCCTTCTATGGTCCGGATTTAGCCCCACGTGACTGTTTTCTATTCCCTAACTTGAAGAAACGCCTTCGTGGGAGGCATTATCCATCATGAGAAGCAGTGGTGAAGGCTGCGGAGGCGATTTTGAAGGATCTCTCAAAAAATGGTTTCCAGCATGTCTTTGAAGACTGGCAGAAACGCTGGGACAAGTGCATCGCATTCAGGGGAGACTATTTTGAGAACGACCACAAATATTATGAGGATGATTAAAGGTACGGTGTCAAAAAAAATATTGTGATCATTCTGTATTGAACAACCCTCGTACAATGTACTCCCGAACAATTCGATTCAATGACCGAAAACATTTGTTATTTTAATCCAAGTAATTGTACTGATAAGCTTTTTCCATGCAAAGCATATTTTGGGATATGAGGGGAGATTTTCTTGAAAAACTTCAGATTTCCTATCTACTTCACTTTTCGTATATGTGTTACGCTCTTCATGCAAGCAAGCACGTACGCACGCACCCAAATCCTCGTATGGAATTGTGTTAGTTAAATACTCTACCTACTACAAGTAAGTAGTAGAGAAAGAAAAAAGAAAAACCCTTATCAATTATTGACCGATTGGGATGATACAACCAAAATATGACCGTGGGAAAGCATTATGAGAACATTACACAAAAGTATGGAAGGTATTAACAGGTCTGTAAGAATGATTTCAAGCAAGGCCACATCAAGTTCCAAATACTTCCTAACAGCAGTGAATGAATGCACTGAGACCAGAGTAATTACTTATGAGACTTGGGAAGATAGAACTGACTTAGATTGATCCCATTTCTCTCATGGCCCATTGCACTCCATTAGATAACTGTCGAAGTGAGGGGACAATCATTCCTTCCTGCCACCTCTGCACACACTGAATCAAATCCAGCAGTTATCGAACACTTTGTTCTTACAAATGATTTTGCGTGAATACTTTCGAAACACTGTACATATTACGACTTAATGTAATTTCAACTGAATACACTTACATAAGTTATAGCACATTATTAAAATTGTATTTATGATCAATTAATGGATGTTTTATTTGATTATATTGATTATCATCCATTTTTCCTCAAATAAAATCTGCATTAATGTTTATTGTAATCACATTTACAGGTTAAATCATTACCTCTGAAGAACTGAAACACCTGCACCAGTATTGTAAATATCTGAAGCATTCAGTCATTTCTCTATCCACTAATACATATAATACGTATTTAGTTTGATATCGACTCTAAAATATTCATTGTTTTGTTCCACTATGAACTTATAGTTAATCACGACCAGTACTGTCACATATCGTTCCAATACACATTCTAGCAGATATACAAAAGCATTAAACGGCTAATGTTACAGTCAACTGTTTTATGTAGGTCTAACGTAACGTTGCACACTTATTGCATAAGCTCAGAAAAAAAAAAAACAATTACATTTGAAAGCGTCTAGTAAAAATTACTGGAAAAAAACAGCATAATTCAAACAGAAATATTTGTGTAACACAAACTGGGTAGCTTTACAAGTTCTAGCCTTATTTCATTACTATCGTTCAAGAAAATAAACAACCAACATTTTTCTTTGTAGAGGTAGTTGAAGTGGTAATTTATCGAAAAGCCTTTGCCTTGAATCCTTAAAGCGACAAGTATGACCTGTATTTATTGATTTATTTATTTATTATTTATTTGACTTCTCACTGTTAAGCTGTGCTGTTGGAAAACAGGCAGGCATGAGCCCTTACAGATCTCAAAAATTATAATTGAGTTGAAATTCTTACATCGGCTGATTTTGAGGACTGCAGTATTTTGTTTAACAAACGTGTGCCGATTGGCACAGAGGCTTATTGCAGGTAATTGTCAGACTTCCCTATAGGGGCGGTGGTAGTAGCTTATTGTGTTTTGTTTAGTGGTTGCCTGCGCCACCGTCTCTATCAGGAGGTCGAAGCTGGGTTCCTTGGCTTGAGCGAGGCAGTTGGGGCTTAGGGCTCGTCTCAGCAAGCGGTGTGAATTGTGAAGGACATTTTTAAAACTGTTCGTTGTTCGTTTTCATGAAGTTGAAGGACATTCAAAACTGTTCATCTACTTTTATATAGAAGCAAATGTTCTATTTTCACGAATGTTCAATGTTCGTTGTCGTGAAATCATTCTACAGACTAAAATGTATTTGTAAAGGGGAGAAGTTAATTAAAGTTCTGGTGCAAACGTAAGCGGGAGGGGGGTTAAAAATAAACTGTGAAAGAATAATTACAGCTGAATGCTAACATCCCTGTTGAGGTTTCTGCCAAATCTAAAGAAATTATTATATACATAAAGGTATATCGGAATAATGTTACATTAACAAAATTTGATAATGAAACGTTGTTAGCGGCCTACATTAAAGTCTCGTTGACAAATATAATTCATTATGTATTGAGGTGCAAGTGAAACATTAGTTTATAGCACTACATCCCGTTGAAACTGTGGATTTAGTTTCACAGATTAACATTCCAAAAATCTTCCCGCCTCAGTAGCGCAGTTGTAGCGTGTCCGCCTCACGTTCAAGAGGTCCCGAGTTCGGATCTCGGTCAGGGTGAGTTACCTATATCTATATAAGGTTTATTCCGGGGTTTTCCCTTATCCTTAAAGACGAATGTCAGGTAGCTCTAAGCTCCATGGACCCTGGACACATTTGAGCATCATTCCACCCATTCCATTCATCGTCTAATATGACTTACCGCTGGAGGACGTAAAATTGCAACAAAAATTTCAAAAATCTGCTTTGAAGATTAAAGAAGATTATATTCTTGTCTTTTTATGGCTTTTCATAAGTGTATCACAATTTAATTACTGGGATTTGAATGAATGAATGAACTGTATTGCCAAAATTTGGTTACAAAAACATTTATATTATTTCAACTTTCCTCTTGTGGAGTACTTTAAATTTATCCTAGGGAACCATACATCAGAACGTGATCGGTTACCTTATGCATGACAACCCTTCCCCTTCTCCACTTTCAATTTACGAGCGCTTACTTCCTAGCTTTTTAATAAACTTATCATGCTCCCAGTCTCCCGTTTAATTTCTATTTTATTTTTTATCTTTATTCAGTATCCCTCTTTCTCTCTCTTTTTTTCCTCATCAGCTTCACTCTTGTTACTAAAATTTCATTATACCTTCACTAATCTTTTCTATCCCGACTTCACTATTCCCTATAGCTTCCTTCCACTGTACATGCATTCCCTCAATTCCATCACTTACAATTTACTAGCCATGCTACTCTTCGTAAAATGTCCGTGTCTTATCTTTTCAATGACGATCAAAATATTCCTTTCCCTTATTGCTTTGTTTCTCATTCCACTACACTTTATCACTCGTTCTTCGTTTCGATTTCCAGTTTGACCACATCTTCTTACCCCACTTGCTTTCTGTTGTTACACGGTGTACTATTTTCAATTTCTTTGTGCTCATTGCTTCCTTGTATAATCGAACATCATTTCCCTATTCTGACAACCACCGATCTTTTCCATTCCTCCATATCCTAGCTACCTCATTTTGCTTATATGTTCTCCTTCCATCCAGGCACTGTATTTATTTCTCCCCGTTATCTTTTCTATCCATTCCAACTGGCCATACTCTACATATTCTTCACTTACATATTTATTCCAAATTTCATTGGAAGTCTTCTCGTACTCTTGTTAGTTATTCACACAGCTTCCCCGCCGTCATCTCGGAGTACTTATTGAGGTCTTGTTCTTGTCATCCCTTCTCTTTCTCTCCGTCGTCTGTCAGTTACTGCCACGCTTACTTCGCATCCGTTGATCCATCAATTCTTAAATCAGTGTAATGCCCTGAGTTTCCGCATTCCACCACAAGTTTGTTTTCCTACTTCAGTACTCGCAAGTTTCTCCTTGTCTTTGTACTCTCCTTTTGCCAGCTTACCATTTATCCATAATTTAAAATTCCGTATATAAGTCAATACCTTTCTATGTGCAACTCTTCTGTGTTCTATTGGCCTTTTTAATAACTCTCTTTGCTCGTAGGCTGTCTCTGTTAAATGCCAGTGCCTTTTAGCTTCTTCGCCTGTTTTATCGGCTTATGCAACCAGTTGTGTACTTGTTAATTTCGCTAATATTATTCTCTTACAATCTCTCTTCGCAAAACGGAAAGGGCCACAAATCTCTTATCTTCTCACCTCCGCTTCTAGTCTTTCTTCTAAAATATTTTTTACTTCAATGTTCAACGTTCCTTCCTCATACATCTTCCACTTCGCAAATCACCACGTTGTATATTCTGGACGTATCTTCCAAATTCTTCACTCTTAAAATAAGAGCTAAAAAGGACATAAATAAAAGACAACAGAATTAAACGTGAGAGAACTGGTTTCACTTTACTGCTGTGAACATCTTAGTTGGATGTCAGTCTAATTGTAAAATTGACTATACACGCCTACACTGCGCTGTAGGGGAGCGCTTTTCTTCCAGATGTAATTTCCACGCTCATTTCCTAAACTCAATCGTCGCCTGATATCAAATGTCGCGTCTAATGATGGCGAAAACAAAGTTTATTATTGGCAGCACGCTAAAATCCCTCGTGACTTAACTAAAGAGTCGTTAAGTGAACAAAATACTGGCTTGAAGTACATCATCAAGTCTTTGTGAGTATTTTGAGCTGGTGTAATTATCCCAAAATATCTATTATATTAGTTCACATGACTTTCTCTACGAGATCTTTTACAACATATTCGTACAAAAGCTTACTATTCTATAAATTTATTTTAATCCGGATAGATGTATGCAGAAATTCTTTTGTTAGACACTCATTTCGCTTTAGATACAAGGCGTATATGGTAGGCTCACAAGCAATGAGATCGCACTCTTTTGATGATCACCAATACGACTTAATAAACAAGCTATAAACTTAACCTAATCTGAAATATTTAAAATTGCTTAAAAACTCAAAGGATCAGAGACTTACTGGGAGTTCTAATGAGATGTGCATTTTTGTCTTAATTTCATTTTAAAAGGAAATTCTCGTTATCCGTTATAAGGATTATACTAAAATTCATTCAGAATGAAGAGAAAATTCAAGCTATATAGTTATTCAACACGCAAACATTTAAAACATACGACATTTTAATCAACATTGTTAAAAGTCCTTCTTAAGAAAATAAAATTATTTTCCATGCAAAAGGATATTTTTCTCGAGAAGCTTTATATTCCTGGAAGATGGTGAATTTAAAGTATCAAGTTTTCTGTTTATTTAACGTTTAGTTTTGAGCAATGCCTCCCGCATTCTATTTCAGTGGCAATTTTTTAAAAACATGTTTATGGAAAGGGTAGCGCCAGACTGAAAAATTCAATACCACAGCCGGAATTTGAACCACGGATCTTCTGGTCTCTGTCCAGCCGCTCTAAACCATTGAGCTACTGGCCAACGTGCCAACATGGCATTAAATTCTCCAACTGATTCGTCTTTTTCCCGGTAAACCACTAGGAGTTCTCATAAACACATGAGACAACCACCTTAATGGCGACTTACTATGCTGTAAGTACTTTAAGACCCAGGCTTTGCAATTCGCACCCCTATTAGGTACAATTGTTGTAGTTGTCTCATGTGTTTATGAGAACTCCTAGTGGCTTACCGGGAAAAACACGAATCAGTTGGAGAATTTAATGCCATGTTGGCACGTTGGCCATAGTAGCTCAATGGTTTAGAACGGCTGGACGGAGACCAGAAGATCCGTGGTTCAAATCCCGGCTATGACATTGAATTTTTCAGTCTGGCGCTACCCTTTCATAGTGTTCTTTCACACGGCTAGTGTGAAAGAACATTTAATTTCCATTAATGTTTATTGCTTTAAATACATATTTCGGTGTTATCTCCATATCGAATTTCGACTGGATAGTTCTTCGTGCTCTACGTATTATAAGCAAGCAATGGGGAAAGTAGAAACGTTATGGATTAAATTACAGATCTAAAGACCTTCCATTACTTACCATTATCTAATTTGATTTGGGACTCCACACTGTTTGCTGTCATTCAGCCAAACCTAATATGGTCTATTTAAAGCATTTGCGGAGACAGTAAATTATTCCCATTGGACATACAATACATTCAGATTATTACTGATGAAACTAAAGCATTATTAGACCGAAGTCAGCTTCACATTAATTTGCAAAACATTTATCATTAGCGGCAAAGAACCCTTAGTAGGTGCACTTTCAAATCTCGCAACGGTTAAGCCAATATGCTATGATCAAGGTATTTATACTGTCATTGGATCAATAGGTGTGTTGTGGTTAACGAAATAAGCTATGCAATTTGGAGGATAACCTTGTTAGGGATTAGTCGCTGTGTAAACATTATACTAGTGCTCCAGCAGGTATACCAACTTGGAATTACTGAACCTTAAACAATGCCTTCCGGATCCCCGATAATGTTCCCTCGCAAATTTGGAACAACATCGCAGGAACGTCATCCCAAATATATATGTACGTTCCTATTCCGGAGCTCTTGTTATCCTTTCGGCTAAAGCATTAACATTTTTTGTTTTTATGTTTCAAAACTAAGACGTCATTACAGATCGATATTCGTACAGTTAATGAAAGAGATGGATTTCCCAGAAAGTCCTTCTTGTATGTATGATTGCCTTAGCTAAATACGATAAAATTTAAAGCATATAAAATGCATTTCATTTTTATCGTCCAAATATCAAACAGGGTGTAAGCAATGAATTTACAACAACGTAGCCTTTCGGAATCTATTAAAACATTGAATTTGCTAAAAAAAAAAAACATGCATTTGCTAACATTGGGTAAAGAGAGGGACTTATGTAAAAGAACATGCGAGTTAAGTACTGGAGCTTTAGAATCTGACGCTTGCAGCTCATTCAAACGTTACATCGGAGGAACTCATTACGATATTACCTGACATCTTAATAAAAAGGGGCTTTGTACAATATACATACAACAAGGTTTAAACATGCCTTCTTTTGGCAAAAGCTACTCCATATAACTGTCACCGCCTCTGCTTGTAAAGTTACATAAAAATTGCCACTCCTGTGCTTGAAGTAACTTAAGTGTGCAACTATGTCAAAACAAAAAAGCGCTATATGAATGGCTGGACCCAAAAATAAGATCGTCAATTTATAAGATTGTTATTTATAATGTTCTGGCTGTCGATTTGGGAGAGGTATGAGCCTTTTACAGTGCATGATGTGAAATAAAGAGAAGTATAACTCTATCTTACATTCATCAACATTTATAGAAACAAATTCAGCACTTTTAAAGCAGTTTAATACACCACTGAGGTTTAAAAAGACATTAAAGACAGTAACACAGTTTTAAGAGGTTCATTATTCTCATGACAGGCAGTTTCTGAGTGGATTGCACTAAGCCAATAACAGTTAACACTTTACTGGAGTACTAACCAACTTTCTGTTGCAGAGTGCGACCTGCATTATCGTCAAGGAGCGTTCATGCACGATTAATGGCTAGGACGGAAATCCCAGTAAGTTTACTTCATCTGCCCAGCGATCGATGCCACATTTTAACGGTATGACTATGTTTTCAGATAATGACCCATTATCTTCTCACACTTTCTCAAATGTTGCTCTTATCCCGTTCAAATGTCTTGCCTGTCACAAATGCATGTACTATGCTTTCAGGATTTTCACCGTGATTTATGTTCGTGCTATCGCTTTCCATGGCGATTCATCAGCCTTATAAAGCTTTGGAAATGTTAACGAAAAATAAAAATAAAATCTATTATTACAATGTGCAACTCTTTCAGGGTACAAAGGGTAATTTTGGTTCTAAAATATCAATTGATACTTCAGTCATCTAAACTATATATATCGCCACATTTTAAGATAAATGTCTCAGGATAACTTTTCTCCACGCAGCATAAAGAACAATTAATGTAAAATACATTTCTACCACTTCTTTTTTCGAAAATTTCACAATAGCAATGCAAACGTCTTAGGCCGGCAAATATATGCTTAACTTATTTTAAATGCTCCCAAACTTGATCCCGCTACACACAAATAACACAAACATCTGTAGATACGAACGCACGGCTGTTTTCCCAAAAGATAAAATGGCTAGTTTTCTACAGTGACACACGCGAATGAAGCATAGCCGGATTTCTAAATACACTGAGTGTTCTAGAAGTCTCTGGAAATTTCCGGTGTGTATAAAATATGAGTACTTGCGAGTCAGCGAAATGGCGAGTGGAATTTTGATCCGATATCAACAGCGGTTTCACGAATGCCCTTGTGAGGATCGTTACGACATGCAGCGAGTGGTGCTGCTGCAAGAGATTAGAGACATCCGGAGTTCGACTTCCCAGTGAGTGAACGATGCGAAAAGGCTGCTCCGCGCATATTTCATTACGTCGCTACATCCCGAACAAAAACAAAGTAACAGGGTAAGCTGTACTAACCACATTCATGAAGTGGCACTCAGAACTTAGTGAAGAGAGAGAGTTATACTGGGAAAAAAATCATAATAGTCTATTTACCACACACTTTCAACTTCAAAGTTTTCGTCATGATGGCAACTTGTCAATGTTTTCCTAACATCAGGCGAAATAAATCGATGATAATGAATTTTTCCCGGCTTGATATCACTCGATTTGGCATTATTTGAAAATAAAATTGGTCATATAAGAGTACGTGTGTTAATTATGTAACAGAACATCGGACACAGACTTTATCTCGTGTTTTCAAACTTTCCTTTATTGATTATTAAAGGCCGGTGAGTTGTGTGCCCGCATGCAACACAAGTTAGCCGGACACAGAGTATGAAAGACGTATGATGTACAGTATAGCCATAAAATTTGCAAACATCGAAAACGACGTAACGTAGTACTCTGCGAACTAGTGAAACATTGTCTTTCAAGTGTATGCAGAATCAAGGTCAAGGTATATAACGCGACTGTTTTGTTTCCTCTGATTGTGAGGCAGTTGTCAGGTCAGGCTATACCTAACTGCCTTTGTTTACATGTGCGACGGATAACAGTACAATCCATGTGAAGTATACCTATAAGACAATGCACATGCCTCCGGCCTAAATGATTATAAACCAATTACTTCTCCTATACTGCAATATATAACTAAAGAAATTCGCAAATATGCCAAATATACACACATACGAGTATACTGCCAAGGCCGGACGTAGGTGAATAGCACTACTAGAATAAAAAAAAACCATTCGTCACTTGTTAAATGAAGTAGAGGATATGCAGTCTCGAATAGTTTCAGGATGCTAATGAATTAGGAGAAGAAGCAGATACCGGAGCTAAATTCTATCTTTCAAACTGATGAAGCAGGCAGCCCCTAGATATTTGACAAAATATGTACTGAAGAGAAATAGGAACCCGTTTTCCCAACATTTTCATCCTTAAAAAAATGCCTGTGCTTCTACTGAAATAGATGACACCACTGCCCACTAAAGCTGCCACCTTGCAACCAATTAAGTTGTAATGCCAGCCAAGTGTAACACCATGTTTCAAGAATATACAGCATTCAAAGTACCTGACTATTGTCGCGGCGGCGAGCTCAAAGCGCGCGAAAGAGACGGATAGTGCAACGCGGAGATAAAATCTTGCCGAAACAGAGAACGAAACAAGACATATAGATATCTGGAATTTTCTTCCTTTATTATGACATCTTGATTGTTACAGAGAGTTCCACTAATTTCTACAAAAATGAGTGGAGGTATAAAAGAAGCCGGGGCTCGCCAGTCGAGCCAGTGTGTTAATCAACTTGTGAATAATCTCGTGTGCGTGCAGCTGTCTAGTGATTTGAAAGTGAATTCTTTCGTGTGTGTGTGTGTGTGTGTGTGTGTGTGTGCGCGTGCGTGCGTGCGTGCGTGCGTGTGTGTGTACACACGGCTGTACAACGTGTGGATTTACTTGGAATAAAGAGTATATTGGATTTCTGCAAACTACACTTGTTGACATTTGATATGAGAAAAAGAAGAACTAAAAAGAAAATTAATAGATCCATTTATTTTAATATGATGTAGGGCATCCGTTGCACTACTATTGCATGCTCCCATTTAAGTACAGAGCCTTCGATTCTTGCTTGTGATGCGCTGCACTGTTTCTAACAGGCTCTATTGCCTCATCCGTTTCTTTCCTCTTCGCACTAGCTGACCATTTGACACAAGCCTTATACAGAAGTGATACGTTGCGAGACGAGTGATAAGGTAAGCTACTACCATTTTAATGGCAAAAAGTTCTTATACTTACGATATAAAATCTTCATGTATGAATCCAATGTGAAAAAAAAAAAAACTTGTACGGAAGTGAAACGCCAATTAATAGACAGATTCCTTACTATTCATGCATCTTACAGAGAAACGGTTCTCAAACTTGTAAATAGGTTTAGGAAGACGGGATGTGATTTTGATCAGAAACCAAAATTGAGTCGCCTTATTGTTACAGAGGAGAAACTTTGAACACAGTACAAAGAAATCCCTGTGAAAGTATGCATAGGCATCCGGAATTTCGCAAACCTTGATTGGAATGCCCTAAACTTTAAAATTAAAATCCAGTATGAAACTTTAGTTCAGGAATTGCAACGGCACAATATCACCCGCCTCGGTAGCGTAGATGGTGTCTGCCTCACGTGCAAGAGGTCCCAAGTTCGAATCTCGGTCAGGGTGAGTTACCTGGATAAGGGTTTTCTGGGGTTTTCCTTTATCCTTAAAGGCGAATGTCAAACTCTAAGGTCCATGACCCTGGACTCATTTGAGCATCATTTCACCATGACTTAACGTTGGAGCACTAAATTACAACAAAAAAGGGGCGCAATAATACGGGTAGAATCAATTTCTGCAAAACATGTTGAGTGTTTAATTTATTTATGACAAAGCACATTTTTATCTATATGGCCATGAAGAATAAATGCATACTAAGGTAAATTTTCTTAAAAGTGCGACAGATGTGTAATGGCACATGGCCATTTGCAACATACGAGCATATATCATTACTGTAGTTGTAATTTGCCTG
Organism: Mantis religiosa; assembly: GCA_030765055.1. Classification (NCBI taxonomy): domain Eukaryota; kingdom Metazoa; phylum Arthropoda; class Insecta; order Mantodea; family Mantidae; genus Mantis; species Mantis religiosa. The sequence continues at coordinate 287,470,468 of CM060948.1, read as the reverse complement.
ACAAACTAATACTTGAATTTAAGGGGTTATGAATATACGACTCCACTGACAAACAGCGCGTTTCCGGATGTCAAAGAAAATTCCCGTTTGGTCGGCCACGCCTCCAAAGTTCTGTTGCTGTCCTCTGCTAAAATCAAGGATGTGAGCTGTTTCTTTTAATATTAAAGTTTAATAGGATAGAACAGTGGGTGGCAGAAGTCTTGCTTTATGACTTCCTACTAGCAGGCGAAATTACTCACTGCCTGACGACACCATGTAGTGAGCACAGCATGCAGAAGAAAACTGAAAAGCTTCAATGGAGCAGTTTGCTTTATTAATCCGAGATAAAATAACTACAACTCATCACAGGAGCCACCCACAGTAAAATAACGTATGAAATATTTTAATTTTATGTACTAATAGTAATAGTAATGCATGGCATAACAGCCGCGTAACAGCGGGCCAACCCGTCTGCCGCCCTCACGCCCACATACACACGGCAGAAGTGGCGATCATCCAACCGATGCCGGGAGAAGATGTGGTCAGCAACATGCACCCTGACCAGAAAGTTGGTTTTCGCTGCCTTTGGTAGCTCTTCAATTTTCTCACAATGCTGAGTGGACACCGGTCCTACACCCGGGACATAAAGGCGCGTCCCCTAAGGGTGGGATCGAACCCAGGACATTCCGTGGCAGAGAACCAAAGCACAATCTCTAGCCCACTAAGCCACGGCGCAGGACTTAATGTACCTATTGGTAGAAGCACTAAATGCTTAACTGCAATAGCACGTTATTACATAAACGTGGCTACAAAGCATCTTCGAACACTTTCAGTAGCAGTAATACAGTTTTCCGTTTGGAACATCATTTCTTCCTCCCCCCTCTTTCTACGCAGTACATATTTGTATAAATTTTGTATTGCGTCAGCACAGAGCAAACCATTACTTCTGCCACTGCCCGCTTCGGTAGCGTAGATGATAGCGTGTCTGCCTCACGTTCAAGAGTTCCCGAGTTCAAATCTCGGTCAGGGTGAGTTACCTGGATAAGGTTTTTCGGGGTTTTCCCTTATCCTTCGAGGCGAATGTCCAATGTCGGGTAACTGTAAGCTCCATGGACCCTGGACTCATGAGCATATCACCCAATTCCTTCACCGTCCGATATGACTTAAAATTGAGGACGTAAATTACAAAAAAACATTGTGCCACTGCTTAGACCTAACTAGGTACTTTATTGACCTATTTCCCTCTCTTCTCCCTAACTAGTTTTGTAATGTTTGAATTCATATTTTGTCTAACACGTAAGCGAACACAGTTTTTCAAGTTCACATCAAACAGTTTGAGTCCAAGTTTGGAGATCTAAATACACGAAACGAAAATACAAGTAATTAGATAAAATATGCTCAGGATTCTGGTAGTACATTTATCTGTGGGAGCCTTGTTTTTTGGGAATTTTTGCAAAAGGAACACAACCATTTTTATTTTGAAAGCCCTCTCACGTGCCCATCATTCTGTAAAATATTTACAATGGCAATTAAAAAGCTCTGCTACTATCGGCTCAAAATTATTTTGCGTCTATATAGCTATTCTTATCGGTAACCGCGTGGCATAGATAGACCACTTAGGAAAAAGTGACAGCTAATGATCTTTCATCATTATTATCGCACTATCTTAATGCACAATGACGGCTCTTGTGTATATGGAAAGTACTTCTAACGCCAGCTCTGTGCTACCCTTGCTCGGATCCGACTCTTACGTCACAGACGTAGCATCTGCCGACCAATGGATTAGATGACGACAGCATCTCATGCATTATGTAGCAAATGAACTATTTGTTTGTGCTGATCCAGGGAAATGGGGGGTATTTTAATGGTACCTATTTTTGGCATTTGTTTTGGGGGCTATTAAAATTACAGAAGCGATAACTTTATTTTCTCCTGAAGTTACGATGAGCATTATTCTTTAGTATCTGAACCACTAACACAAATGTCGCTTTATTTATCACGTATGCCTGCATCATTGTGTGCTCTTCCAATCTATTATATGAATTATTTATTAAATAATTTCGTTCTCATACATTCCAACAACCATATGTAATTTACAATGTTCTTGAAGGAAGTGCACATGCTAATTCACTGGCCGATCAGCTGCTTAAGTTACACAGCACTATTCTGAAAAAGTAAGGAGCCTTAATTGTATCAAATTTGCTTTAATTTATAGCTGGGCAGATCAGTCAGGTGAAAGCATACAGTGTTTTAACCAAGGACACATGTATGCAATGCACAAAATTAACTGGATTCTGACACATCGCCAAGCACAATTTTTAACGAAGTGTAAAAAAACAATAAAATGCATGTTTTAACCTAAACAGCTTAATGAGATATCAATGTCAATAACCATTTTCCTCCAGTAACAGACGCAGCTAAACTTGAAGTTCCTCGTTCATACAATTTTCAAAGAAAATAAGTTTGCACAAGTGAGGGGCTGTTTCTACATCCATGACAGTTCTGCCGCCTTATCTGCACTCCAGTGCATGCTATGTTCTGTAGCACAAACAGTTTTAGACAGCTTCAGAATGAAAATGTTTAAGAACAAATTCTGATGTCTTCATTTGACTTTATGATCGCCTAAAAGTACGAATTCTTCAGAAATCGCGATCTAGTAAGTCTCCTTTTTACTCTTGTATTTTTTCCTTGTTATACTTTTCACCTAAATAAGTAATACTTTAGATATGTTTCTGTAACTTCATTTAGTATTTGCTTGCAAGATAACCGCCTCTCAAGAGTGAGACGAGAACATCAAAGTCTCTCTTAATAACATTTTAGATTTTTCCCTGAGAACTCCTTGTAAACAGAACAAAAAAGCTACAGAGAAACTCATTGCTCATTCGTTTATACCGTAGAAATTCTAGTGCAGCAACCAGTACTCGCAAAATTAAATGCAAACATTTTAAGATTCCCACCTCCACCTCGGTCGAGATGGACAAGCTAATTAAAATTTCCTCTTGCTGACATCCAAGAGGACTGCGTTTACAAAGTACAGAAGCAGGTAGAAATGGAGGAAGAGGAAGTGCAAAACAAACGGATACATGCTTGTAAAAGGAGAACTACGAAAGAAAAAGAGAAAAAAGAACTGCAATAAGGGCATACCAAAAACGAGAAAATGGAATCGCACGAAAGTACAAACCTGTACAGGGGAAACAGCTTAATAAAAGTTTATTGGGTCAAAAGTTAACATCTCCTATATATTTTAGTAGTACTTATTGACTCGTTCTGTCCCTAACATAAGTATTGCAATGCACAAAGAAAATAGTGAGACCGTTGGAAATATCGTAAAAATATTTACGAGTACTCCCGCGTTCAATTCCCGGCTGGGAGTGGAAATTTTTCTTCAACCAAGATGATTCCCAACCCTCCACATGGTCTGGAAGTATGTAGAATGCGAATGTGTGCGTGATCTAATGATTAAAAATCCAGCTTTACGGAGAAATTTGAGGGGAAAAAAAGAGTGTGCACCTTTGTGGGCATACTTGTCTTTCTGTCAAGAGCACAGTTCGAAAACCGAACTTACTAAATCATACTACGAGATAAATAAATGAGTAAATAGTGATTTAATTGTCATTGAGGCATTCAGCAACAAACAACGTCAAAATAGTAATCTCCAACACAACTTTACCTATATAATCTTCTGCTATAATACCAACCGCAGTATTTAAAAATGAGTTACGCTCATATGCCCATAGAGCATCTAAACATATATTCCAACACAACGTAACAAAACAAAGTGATCACTGTATACATTTAAATAGCACACTATGGCATTATTATACACTATTTATAAATAAAATTGTCTAAAATATTTCTGGACCGAGGTATAAGGTGTGAAGTATTCACACGCTTACTCTAATATTCCTTGATAATGCATACTGTCCTATGTATAAGTGCAATTTGCTACCCAGTTTTACACCTAACAAGTACATTAAAATATTTACCCACTCATATGAATGTATACCATGTATATTTTGCAATTCAGGTAAGTAACCATGTGTACAGTAATACCTACAGTGTAAATATATAAATATATAAGTCAATATTTAAAATTCCATAAATAATGGTTTGTTGAGTCTAAGTTTTTGTGCATTGAAGTTATCCGAATAATCGTTTTTGCAATATCAGTATTCTGCGAATAGTGAACTATTTCCTTAGAGTAAAATTCTGTATGCTCTGAAGAAAGAAAAGTAAGCTAATGTAATATATGCTTCTGGTATAGGAATTTTGAAGTATCTAATCAACTGAACAACTCTGTAGAGTTCAAATGTTATGTAATTAATATGCAGTGCCTATGATTACTTATTTATTACTATACCTAAAATGTTTCATATTATCCCAACTTGTTCTAAGCATATATCTTAAGTTAAATAAAACGTTATATATAGTTTCACTCTCACTGCCGAGAAAATCATGTGTCTAAACCATTAATCTGACTACAATATTATGTTTTCTGCTATCGTCGACATAAGTGTCTGCTAATCTAAGCTAATCTCAAGAAAGATACCGCCGTGCACGTAAAATTGAGCGAATGACTACAAAAGATGGGAGATCATTTATCATTAGTGAAAACGGTGAAGGTTCATGAATTGAACCCTGCTGACCTAAAGTTTCGTTAGGTAAGTGTGCTCAATGCAACCAAACGCTTCACTAAAGTCACAAAAAGTAACCTGTAAACAATTTTTCAATTCAAAGGCTGTAAATACTTGTCTCACTAAAGAAAGTATAGCATCAACAGTTGATTTTCCTTTCCTGAAGCCGTAATGTGATTCTGTAATTATATTGGCTTCTCCTAATTTTGGAGCATGCCAGCAATTTATTTTAGTTTTTGCAGTTTTCTTTCATTACGGTTGATGTTGACAATATATTCCGTTTCAGACATATGCATTTCAAAAGTATTCATAAAAGGTGCAAAAAGCATCAGAAAAATTTCCTCTGCTGACAATAAGTTAGAGACGAGTTTTACATAGCAGGTTCAACCATTCCATATTACATAGATAGCTTTTAAAATTTTGTTATTCATGGTAGGTCTTCTGATCGAAGTTCCTTTTACATGTCGGGAAAATGAGATTTAACTTAGGCCAAACTGCATAGTGATCTGAGAAAGGATATGCGGCACTTTGCACAGTTTGGCTATATTTGTTAACATATTATCTGACCAGGTTGTAGCTTTTGTGGGTTTATTGTTTGTGCATTTAAAATCAAACTGCCTAAGTAGATTTTTAAATTCCTTTACAATGGTTTTTGTTGAATTTAGAATTCCACCAATTACAATGTTAAAATGATTTCATTTGGAACGTACAAGAGAAATTAACAATTACTCAAATGCTGCAAGAAAAGTTGTAGGGTTACCCTTTTGGTAATCTATATACCGCCATTATTATTATTATTATTATTATTATTATTATTATTATTATTATTATTATTATTATTATTATTATTATTATTATTATTATTATTATTATTATTATTATTATTATTATTATTATTATTATTATTATTATTATTATTATTATTATTATTATTATTATCATTATCATTATCATTATCATTATCATTATCATTATTATTATTATTATTATTATTATTATTATTATTATTATTATTATTATTATTATTATTATTATTATTATTATTATTATTATTATTATTACTACTACTACTACTATCATCATCACTATTTGCGGTAAATATCCTACATATGACTTTCAGAGGCTACACCAACCATTGCTGTGCAGCGTTGTCTATTCAGAATTAGAATGTCTATAACACTGGAGACACGAGGAAAACCGCCGCCATGTTTGATCCAAGTTTCGCACATAGGTAATTTTTGTAAATGAAGTTGGGGTAAGTTACTTTTGTAGCCAAAAGAATCGTCAATGAATAAACAAATATGTGTACACATACTTCCGAAATTGGACACTATTTAATTATTTAATGCCTAATAGATATGAATCAAACTCTAATGCTTACCTTCTACTTTTTAAGACACGAGAATTTTGGATTTTCAAATCCCATAGAAGCTGTGCAGTGAACAAAATGTAAGTTTCCCATCCATAAAGTTTGTTTAATAGAAAACAAAGGGAGCGCGAAAGGAACAAAGGGGCGCAAAGCACACTACCCTGATGCTCATCAGGAATATTTTTTATCCCTGGATTTCTGAACAACAAAATTCGAATGTTATATGCACCTTATCTTTCTAAGTGAAAAATGCAGTTTCATATCGGATGGCGATAAAGTTGTAAAGAGAAAAGAAAATGTTAGTCAGATTTTCAATAATTATGACATTTTATCTGTTATTTCCCTTTATTGAATGACTATTAATAATTGGGGATTATCACAGAGAAACTATTAATTTTAATTATAAAATAATCGAAAAGAGGTTAAGTAATCATTATAATTTTACAAAAATTTCCTTTTTGTATGTTACATCTCTTATTCCTACGGTATACCTATTATTTACGCATGTAAAATATATTTTCCCTTCCAAATAAATGGCACAGATGTATAGGTATTGTTTATAATTTTATTATAAAGTAGATACTGCCTTACGTTGAATATTCAATAAGCTTGCAAATTATTCTATAATCGTATACTTAATAAATTATTGGAAGTTAAAGAGTAAAAATAAAACGATAAATCATAAATATGTTCACAACTTCCTTACATATTGTCACGGCAACGGATATAAAAATTTCGGCACAAATGGAAAACAAACGGCGGATAATGTTTCACGGTAATAAAGAGCTTGCATTATCAGTTTACGATCGCGCGGTTAGTGTACACAAAGGAACTAATAGGCGGCTAGCGTTCACAAAGCGCCGACAATTAACGATATCGCCGATAAACAAGAGACGGATAGTTTATCACAGAGGTGAAAGACTTGCCGGCCCAGATAGGGTTTCACGTTTCTGGAAGGTGACAGAATATTCGGATTACGTCATTAGATGCCTCGTTTATTCCAGAAAAATCTAGTGATTGACAGAACAGCCTGGAATTCAAGAATGGGTATATAAAAAGAAGTCATGGCTAGTGATGAGTCAGTTCATTCCAGCCTAAATTAAATTTCAGCTAATCCAAAAATTTTATTCTGGAATATTCAAAAGTATACATACCTTCTTCCTAGTTTATTAACTAATCCACCAGCGGTGCACGCTGTCTGTAGTACCCGGTTCATCATTCCCTGAGGAGCAACAAGCTACCTCCCTACACTACCCCCACTTAAACTACACCCGTCATTCTGCAACATCCACATCCCGCCACTACGTGGTTAAGCTCTTCCCAGAGCAGGTACACGATTTGACCACCCTTCGGGCTGTTCCAAACAGCCCGCCAGCATGGAGTTGAGTTGAGTTGAGTTGATGAGTCAGTTGTGTAACAAGAGTGTTGTTGTAACGAGAGCTGATCAGAACGTTGTTTGTGGTGTGTATGTGACGTAATGTTGTTACGTGAGAGTTGATCAGAGTATTTCAACGGAAATAAAGAACATTTAGAATTTCTGCAAATTGGATTTTTAATTCTACGAACCCACAAAGTCACAACATTGACATAGAACTGTTTCTCTTTTACTATAAATCCTTTATGTTTTTATTTTTACCTTATTTTTAGCAACTATACTACAACATGAGCTTCGGTGTATATCTTACTTATGACAAATATTAATTAATGCAACATATTTTAATTGTATTCAAGTTTTTCATTTTAGCAACCAATTCTGCACTCTGTTTCGAATCACATGGAAACGATTTCAAAGTATAACCTCCTTCAGATCTATTACAACATCCAAAAGCTGCTCTACCAGTCACTAACAACTAAAACATACTATGCGTGGCACTATACTTCAACAAATGTTGTCCTTAGTCGTTCTCTGTGGTCTAGGGTAATATGCTACCGTCTGGTTCCCCAGATCGTGGGTTCAAACGCGATGAAGGGTGATGGACTTTTGCAAGCTTTAGCATCGTTAGCATGGCTTCCTTCGGAACTGAAGTACAGCTGGTGATCCTGCATCGCAATATCTTCATCTAAGACTGTTAAAGCAAAAGCAATAACGCTCTACAATCCTAATGAAAAGAAGTGACATTGTTGTGTCACGACTGAATTCCTTCGCACAATGAACGAAATTCGAGTTTCTGGCAATAAGACATTATTACTTAGATGAGACTTGAGTATGCTCAAATCATGCCATGAAATTTATTTGGCAAGATTTTTGAAAAATGTTGGAATTAAATTTGCCTATGAAAAAGTAGTCGTCGTATTGCGTGCCATGCAGAAACAGGATTTTTACCGGAGGACAAGTTTTAATTTCGGTCAAAGCAGACATTGATTAGCACGATGAAATAACTGTATACATGTAAAGATTGGTTTATGAACATAATTTCTTTAAAGAAAGAAGTGTAAGTTTCGTGGATAATGCAAGCTACCCACAGTAACTATTAACAAACTTCCTAACATGTCTAATATAAAAAGTGAGATTCAAGAATGAATCAAAACAAAAGGGAATAGAATTTTCTCCTACCAAAGTAAAATGTGAGTTGTAAAGCACATTGTCATTCAAAGAGCAGAAATGATCATGAAAGTGGGCATCAGATAATGCGATTACCTCTCTATTACTATAGTACAATCCGACTGAGTTTGTGTGGATTCAAGTAAATCATGAAAATGCTCTCAGAATCAATACATTTGAATTTGTGGTCCATGAAAGACTTGACAATGTAACAACGGAACAATGGGGAGCATATGTTAAGTACGCAGAACTACAAGTGATTTCAGTAAAAAAAAAAAATAGGAAGAGAAGCAATTTTAGATCTAATTATAAGTTTAAAAAGACAGAGAAGGAATGCAGTGCAGCAAGTGGTGGCGACAGTGACGATGGTGAGGTCGTTAGTGAGGCCCTAGCCCTCTTCTAGAATAATCACGTACGTTAATTTTTATTGCCATGTATTTTATTTTAGTGAATAGCCATATTATACTTAGATTTAAATCTACAGCTTCGTTTAACAAAATTCTCAGTGACATGCATAGTGAAACAATAGTCTTACGTTGCGCTGCATGCTACTATCTCCATCTCTCACGCACACGATATGGTGCTCCTATTGACTATTGCCATTTGCAGGTTTGACGCTTCGTCTTGACGCTTCCTGCCACTTCCTCTCCACGCAAGAGGCAGCGACATCATAAAGCCCCCAGTTGTCTTGTCACTGTTACCGTTGCTGTATTCCAACCTCAATAATTATTCTCAAATGCACACCTACTGCTCAATTGCTTGACGATTTATGCCGGTTACATGTTATATTTCATAGCTGTGACATACTCTAAGTGTATCACGGCCAGGGCCCGGAAGTTCATGCCCTAAAAAGCTACAAATATGTATGCCAATTTGCACTAAAAACTTAAAAATATGTCATTAATATGGACTTAAAGTATAGTTTATCTCTGTAATGTTCTTCTTATAAACAAAGGGAGATGAAACTGAATTTACATTTATTACTGAGAAGTAAAATTCTGATTCACTGTGCAAAAGGAATAAATTGCAGTTCACAACAGCCGAGGGATATTTTCAGATTTGAAAGGACATCTGTTATCTCTAAAAATAGATTTATATTTTGAGAAACTTTTCTCTACATCACAGGATGTGGCGCATATTTTAACCATGGTTCACAGTAAACGCCAATTCACGTAAGTTAATTGTAGTGTTTCCATCTATGTCTCAGAGTTTACATATCTGTTCATATCCAGAATTTTTTATATTACACTTTTCACTTCGTTCTTTAGTACCTTCCCTACACTACCAGAAACAGAATTTAAGTTTGATGTTGTTTCTAGAAACAGTTTAAGTGTTTCATTTAAAACTAGGTCTATTGTTTCTAAGGAGATAATAGCTTTAAGGGAATGCAGCACCGAAATTGGCTAAAAATATGAGAAAAATAATTCTTTTGCTTTTGAGCTAATAAAATACTTTGAAGCTTATCGTATCACAATCCAACTAAATTTATGAGTTTCAGGCGTTTAAATACCCTCTCATGACAATTTAAATGCCTGTGCGCAGGTGCATGCCGGCCCTTGGAGTCACAGAATTCTGTCATTTGAGTTCGATTGAATGTACTAAATTAATACATTTGAATTAGCGGGCAAAGTTTCTGGTGGAATTTTCTGTGTTGGTATGATGGTTGTTTCTTACAATATGTGGCACCATGGAAACAAAACACTGGCTACAGACATTGAAAGGAAATAGTAATGTTTATATTTTGTTTTTGTTTGAGTTTCTAACTTGGTCGTGATTTTCTTGTGTTTCTCGTTAAACTACATACTGTTTGTGCATAATTGATGAGTTTTAGTGTGCCATTTAACATTTATAAAGGTATTTTATACATCAAAACGTGTATATAACTGTTATATAGGTTATAGGTAAAACATTCTTTGAAACAACTGCCTTTTGTTGACTGTGTACATAGTTAGGATCATAAATAGACTAAACGATACATGGGAAGAAACACCTAAACATAACACAACAATGGGAACATACTTGAGGCCTGGTGGTAAGAAAGCTAATGCCTGTGTACCAAAGGCTGGCATCAGATGAAATCCTAACGAGATGTACATTGGGTAAGACACAAAATGCAAAGGAAAATTTACATAACATGATATGGCATAATTGCTCCTAAGAAATATTTGTGTCAAAGAAGAGACTTCGGGTTGCTGTGAGATCAACCATCACTCAACCTGCAGTCAGACATAATGGACACAGATTTCACCAGCATTTCCAAAAATTAGCCAAGGGAAGGACCAATTACGCTTACTTCATTCAGCAATTTCTGCGAAGTTAACTTCTAAAACATCCAGAAGGAAACTAAAATTGAAGAAAACTGCTGCAGAAGAGAGAAGGAAGAGGCAGGAGGGTCCAACTTATCTATCTGGAGGGTTTTAGTCTGCTTCAAGGCATGTAGCTGAGAAGGAAAATGTTTTGGATTTTAAAATTTGAATTACTTAGTTATAGTTTTTTCAACATTTTTTGCCATTCAAAATGTTCCACACGATGCAGTTTTGATTCAGTCCCTCTAAAATTTTCAACACATCTTCTTACAAAGCAAACAAAGGTTTCTATCATACGATTTTTTTAATATTCATTATATTTTTAAAGTTATTTAAATATAAAATCAAATGTTTAATCATGTTTGGGCTTTTTTGTTTGCTCCACACCCACTTTTTTATCCCTCTGGAACTAAAGGCAGTATAAAAAATTCATATGATAGATATTTCCTTCACAATCATCTGAATGTTTTAGAAATAGAAAAATTAAAATATTGAAAATTTTCATCACGTGGAGCGTTTTGAATTTTGCCCAAATTTTGAATTTCGCTAGTTAATTACTCAAAAACTACTGAAGATATAAAAATCAAATGTTGAATTCTGTGTCCACTATGCATCAGAACTAAGTGATAAAAATTTCAGCAAGATTGATTGAAAATTGCTGGATTTGGGGTTTTCGGTGCTGCATCCCCTTAAGTAGACCTCAAATTTGGGCAAACAGAAAAACATGATTAGCTTGCAATTCACTATTAAGACAATAAATTTTGGGATGGAGCATTACTAGTGTCCAAGGCTCTTTAACTGACTATATAATCTACATATAGAGGCAGCATCAACCCACGTACACATCTCATCAATATTGGTTCAGGAGGAACTGCAACTCATGATGCTAAGGTCCTAAATAACTGAATTCTCGATGAGACTTGAACTAAAATTTAGCTGCTGTCACTAACCGATCCACTAAAGTAAATTCTCCACGTACAGTCATGGAAAAAGTATTCATACACCAGTGTTTATGTAAAAAACAAAAACCTATGTAGAACTAAACTTAACATCCAGAGAGATTATATGGTGTAATAACAGTATGGCATTTCCTCCTGAATCTATACATATAAACGCATTACCTAAATTACTCCTCTTCAAAAAGTAAATAAAATATTTATACCAGCTGGCTTCTAATAACAAGGAAAAAAGTATTCATACACTCAAAGAAAATGACAGTTTAAATACAACACAATAACAAAAGTAATACTTTGTAGGCATTCCTCTTCTACGTATTACTTATGTTAACCTCTTTGGCATGGAATGAATCAGTTTTTCTGTAGACTGAGGTAAAATTTTGCCATTCTTGCTGAAGACATTGTTTCAGAGCCACCTTACTCCATATGTCATGCTTTCGGACCATTCTTTCAAGGGTATCCTGAAGATGTTCACTTGAATTAAGATCTGCACTCTGTGCTGGAAACTTTAGAACGTGTGGAGTATTGTACAACAACCACGAACGAACGATTTCCGCTGTATGCTTAGGGCCACTGTCTTGTTGAAAGTAGTAGTCCGTGCCTAAACTCAACTTATCAACACTCTTTTGAATATTATTCTTTATGATATTTAAATATTGAAATCTATCCATGTTAACTTCAACATAAAAAAGTTCCCCAACACTAGATGTAGCCATACATCCCCATATATAATTCCTCTCCCACCATGCTTCACTGTGGCTCGAAGGTGCTTGGGTTCAAGCTCAGTATTTGGTCTTCTCCACACCAAAATTCTGCCATCATTTACAAATACATTAAATTTACTTTCATCTGTGAACAGTACTTTGTCCCAGAAACTCGTGTTCTTGCTTAGATGCCCTCAAGCAAATTCAATTATCAATTTCTTGTTCTTGCTGATGTATGGTTTCCTTCTAGGTGCCCTACTTCCATAGCCTGCACTATTTCGAACATAGCGAACAGCCCTTGAAATTATTTCCTTTCCGAGCTGATCGTTACCATAGGGAGACAATGCATAGGCTGTTAATTTAGTATCTTTTTTATCATTCGTATTAACATATTATTTTCCCTTTGCGTTAGTGTCTGTGGTGGTCCTCTTCGTTCGCTGTTAATGGTACAATTTCTCTCTCTATATCGTGATATTATGGACTGCATAGTTGCCCTGCTTCTTCCAATAACATCAGCAATGTTTCAAAATAATTTTCCCTTTTTATATTGGGAGATACCTGTCTTTCCTCTACAGTTTTTTCTTTACTTTTGCGGCCCATATTTCTGTCGCACGGCATTCACTACATATGAGAACCAACAAGCAGGAGAAGTAGCTTGCCATTGAAGCCCTTGCTTGCTGCAAACGTTTCGTTGGTGGTTTCTGTGTTTACATTTCTCTTTTTCCCTGTCAAATACCGCCAGAATTGGGGTATCGTTTATTTCCTCGAGGTACGTTTGTTTAATACTCAAATCTTTGTTACTATGACACTGTTTATTTAATGGGGTGGCTTCCTACTCAAAATCGTAGCGCTGTCATTTCACTTCATATGGAAATATCAGTGATCAATTTCAATTACAGTACTGTATGAATATTTATTTCCATGACTGTACCTGTTCACAAATGTGGTGGACTGCAATATACGAGGCGTATTAAATAAGGAAAAAAAGGAAAATAACATTCAGTGTGCGTCCTGTGTAACTATGTACAGAGGCCGACAGAAGTATTCGAATAAGATAGCATGTAACATTGCACGTACTATCAATACTGTAATATTTATTTGGCAGCGTTGAATTTTTAAACATGTTAACATTAACCTTTTATGTCTCGGAAACAATACTTAAAATATCACTTTGCATGTATTTATTACACTATCTGTCCTGTATTTATTCTATGGTCTCTCTTATTGGAAGACATAAGTATTCGAACGTACCCAATCGAACACAGAGAAAAGTGGTTGGACGTACCCAACACGCCTCTACCACATAGCAGTTGTGTTTATGTTATGCCTCGAGACAGTGTGCTCAGTTATTCAACCGATTGTGAACTCCCAGGTAATTTGGTACGCAAAGGTAAAGATGCATCGGTGGCAAAGAGGAATATCGTGATAAATATGTACAAACAAAACAAATCTCTCTCTGAAATTACCAAAACCATTAACAGAAGCAAAACTACAGTGTTCTGCATAATTCCACACTTCAGACAAATACTGTTGTAACATACCTAGAAATGGCGCTCCTTTTAAACTCACCACAGAGATAGGGGGCAAATAACAAAAATGGTGAAGCAGAATCCGACAGACACTGCATATGAGATTAAAAGATGCCTTGAGCAACATTCTGGCACTGTGGTTCACACCAGAACAAATGAACGGGTTTTAAATAGTACTGGGTATAATGCCCGCGCTCCTAGGAAGAAACCATATGTTAATAAAGTTAATAAGAAAAAGCGTGTAGAATTGGCTAAACAGTATGTGGTGAAGCCAACAGAATTCTGGGATGAGGTTCTCTGGTCGGACGAGAGCAAATTCTGCTTATACAAGAGTGATGGACGTCATAAAGTGTGGAGACTGCCAAATACAGAATGTGAACCTAAAAACATGGTAGCTACAGTGAAACATGGTGTCAGTAGTGTGATGGTATGGGGCTTTCCAGCTTCATCTGGCTTTTGGAAACTGGTGTTCATAAATGGGACCGTGGACAAATCTGAATGCAAGAGAATTCTTGAAAACAATCTTAGAAAGAGTGCAGAGAAGCTGGGGTCAGGGCATGATTATTACTTCCAGCAGGACAATAATCCGAAGCATACTGCTGAAATTGTAAGGCTTTGGATCGTGTACAACACTCCTCACACTTTGAAGACACCGCCCAATTCTCCAGATTTAAATCCTATAGAGAACATCTGGAAGGAACTCGAGGAGCGTGTGAGGAAGCATCACAGCAGAAGAAGCACCATGTGAAAGAACTTGAAACAGACTGGAGAAATATGGACTCTGCAGTCACTAAACAACACATACAGACAATGTCCAAACGATTATCAGCAGTAATTTAAACAAAGGGGATGATAACTAAATACTAGCTGCTCTCTGTTGGAATACTTGTGTCCAGACGTAAAGTACCCGTATTATTTCTCCTTGTAGTGCAAATTAGTTTCAGTTGCTATTTATGAGTTTATATGTTTAATGGAAGACTCGAGTTTACTTTGTATAAATTGTATTTCGGTATGCTTACTCTGTGTTGCTTTAAAATAATATAATTAATATGTTTACGTTCGAATACTTATGTTGGCCTCTGCATGTACGTAATGACGAATAAAAGCAACCTACAGCATTTAATCCCGTTGGCCATAGTAATTTTCAAGAATCAATTACTGATTAAGTTATTGTTACTTTATTTGTAACCTCCAAATCTATCACATTAGGAAGATATGACACCGTTAGTTCCTGATTGTTAAGAGCACCAACTATTACATTTGCAATACATCTTCAGAATCTTTTTCATCTATTGAGAATCAAATTAACTCATTTTACAGCTTATTCTTGATGTAACTATGCCATACAAACAACTGATGTAAGTTTTTCGTAACGCGCTTGTCGTCAGATACCTGATGTGTGGTACATTTATGAGAACACTTACTCAATTTAGGATTATGAAGTTTCCAAGGCGGTATTTCAGATGCTAAAAATTCTTCACATAAATCGGAAGAAAAAAACTGATATAGTTTGTTTCCTAAATATTCTTCAATTGTTTTTACTTAGGTGCGGTTTCTTTCTCGCGTTTGTTTGTTCGTTTGTTTTTTGTGTGTGTCGATAATGGCTAATGTTTTGCTGAGTCTCCCTGTTGAATAACTTAACTCTTTCCACTTCCCACCAAAATATTGTCCCGTCTGTATAAATCAAATCACTCCCAAATTCATTTCGAATATTATAAAACCTGTAGTGTCACAAGGTTTTACTATAGGCATAGGGCTACTTTAATACATTCACTGACCAAATACCGACCACTAATAAACACTTTTTTCTAAAATAATGAAAGTAATACGCACAAAGGAATCAGAGAATTGCAACACTGCGAACGCACAAACAAATTGTAGGTACTACAATTATACCAAGTTGATTGTTAAAGAGACACTGATAGGCTTACACCGCTGCACACTAGGTAACAGCAAGTATTTCCGCCATGTGTTTACAAGCGGCTCAGTTGCAACATTTCTAATCTTGATAAAGGATAAGACGGTTTTATGGTAGAAGTACGTCTTATTAAAAAAGCCAAAATACGCATTTATAGTGGCCGCGCTCAAACCATCCCCAAGCCGGCTCTCTTTGTAGGGAAAAACTGTTCTTCCTCCTAACCACAATGTCATAAACATCTTAGGTTACACCAACCGGGGTCAGAGGTGAAGAATGTTAGGCACGTGTTTACAGCTGAGAATACCCAGGGTTGCCGTTGTTTAAAATAACGTTTACAGGCAAAATATAAATAAATATAAATAAAGCAGAATTCACTGTAAGAAATCGTCATTGATCTTTTCAAATAAATTTTAAATGATTAATATTTCCTTTAATAATACATAATGTTACAACTCTTTATAACATAACTGAAAAAGAGATATATTACCTATGCTGTTATGCTATAGTACTTATATTACCTACAAGAACTAAATGCGTATTATTAGCATAATATCTAAGGAAAGCTTAGTAAAAGATCATTACAATTTTAAAGGGATTAAATTGCATCAATGTGCGTGGATTTGCGAGGGATATTTATTTGCAAATTAAACAAGCACTTTGGATATTCTGGTAGTTAATAATGATTTATAAGCAGAGATTGCACGTTAGAGCTTTGTTTATTGCAATCGTGAGCCAATTTATTCTAAAAAAAAATTCCTTTATTCTATGGCAGCTACAGCTCGTGAATTTCTGTTGATTTAACAAAGCAACAAATACTTCAAAAGTAAACGAAACAAGGAATTAAAGAAAAACTAGTAAGGAAGCTCTATTACTCTTTTTAAATGTTGTAAGCTTTTTACAAGGATGTCTGCTAATTTTACAAGTTTGAATAAAGTTAAGCAGTGTATTTTTTATTTGGGGGGGCCCTTCTGTTAAACACAATTTAAATAAATAATCACGTACATTCCGCAAAATAATTAAATGTCATAAACGCTTTAGAACTCGAGAAAGTTTAAAAATACTGTTAGATATGTATTACAAGTATGAATGAAAATCCGTGTTAGCATATCCATGTTAGGCTCGATACCTATGGTCTCCGTATCTTAATTAAATTACGCAAGTGCCAATATCTTTTAAACGCTAATAAATTTATAAAACTATACTAAGTGAAACACTGTGTAACTTCTATAAATATAAGCTTAATTAACACACATATGAAGCACGTTTGCACAGTCTAAGCTAATTTCTGAGGACACATGAAAAATATTGCAACAGCGCTCTAAATTGGTCAACGTACATGTTTAAGGGTGGAAAACCCTTATAATTGCTTACATGTGAGGAGGCGTGGTCAGAAGGGAAAGCTTTGAAGAAGCCTGGGATGCAATGGACTAGGCTACTATATATGCAACTTCAAATTGGTTTTAATAAGCTTATAAACTGATTATTCGGCCCCATAACTTACCAGAGTTGTAATTATAACAAAGAAAAAAATTACAGGATTATTCTAAGTGACTGTCGGAGTTTAGTGACTTTTTTTTTTTTTTTTTTTTTTTTTTTGGAAAACGTGTAAAACATACCATTTTTATTATTGCAGTAACCGTTACACAAACTCTTAAAGCTTTGTTTTGCATCAACTGTAGTACGAAAGTCACCAGCAGATAGCAGTAATAACAGTGTTTAACAAAGTGGCGGTTAGCGGTAAGGAGAAAGCTTTTTGTACTCTTGAATATCAGCACCGATCCGCTACCAAAGTCCTGCGCCATTTTCGGACAAAATACGGGAAGGAGCCTCCTTTCGACAACTCTATACGCAGATGGTACGCACAATTTGTGGATGCAGGTTGTTTGTGCAAAGGGAAAAAGGGTGGCATCCCGCTATGTCAGAAGCGGATGTGAATCGGATTAGGAACGTTTATCTCCGTAGTCCCGAGAAATCAACTACGAGATGTAGCAGGGAACTGCTAGTTCGTCAAACCACAGTATGGCGTATGTTACGAGGGCGCCTGAAGGTAAAGCCGCTGAAGGTAAAGCCGCCTTCGAAACTATTACCGTTGTCATGTTGATTCGTGTGTGGGAAGAGATGAACTATCGATTAGATGTGTGTATGGTGACAAAAGGAGCATTTGTAATGTATGTAATGCATGGAGAAAAAAGCTTTATGATTTACGGTACACAATAACACAAGATTCATATTCTTACGTCATTGCATTGTGGGTTATGAATTTTTGTAACCCCGGCAATCATTTAGAATAACCCTGTATATAAATGCATTTACTTCCAGGCGCTAAACACAGCATCCTCAAGCGCACAAATTTCCAAGGCTTCGAAAATGTCAGATGTGAATATCTGGTTGCTCATTCATATGTTCTAAAATTCGCTTGCATAAAGACTATGGTATTTCACCAAGCGAGATGAATCAGCGACTTCGGATTACATTTGGGACCTCGCGAGTTAAAATCCCATATACGGGGCAATCTGAGTCTTCCCCCCCCCCTTCTTTTTGTGATTTCCTTCAACCGCCAAATAAATACCAGATGGGACATGCAACTATGCACATTTAAGTTAAATGGTACAGGATGATTACGGCCATATGAATGGCTTATATTGGCTCAAGTGAAACAGCGAACCTGTTGTACCCGACGGTGTGTGCAAAATGTTAAAGCGGCCAAAAAGACAATATAAAGCATGAATCCTCGTACTTTTAATGGGAAATTATAACGGTGAACCTACTTTTTTAGCATTTAACAAACTTATTGTTCATGCTAATATGTAGTTAACGTGCTATGAGGTCTTAATGTCACCAGTTTCACGTTTATCTGCCTTTAGTTGTAGTTTTGAATTAGACACTGAAATGAACATTTAAAAGGTAGTTCTTGATACCGAAATTAAGAATTGCAATGTATAAAGAATCATGATGGATTTCAAAGGAATGTTGGTTCTTTGTTACAACACGTGCAGGTGTAGTTGAGTCGAATAGCAGTTGGGGGAATAGTTGTTTTAACAAAAGAAATGTAAGAAACAGTGTCCTTAGCAGAGTTCTAAAGGGTAGCACTTGACTTTGTGAATAGGGTATTCTTCGGACCCTTCATAATGGCATGACAGAATAGTCACAAAGGGAATCTTTGGTTGAATAAAGTGCTTCAAGAAAGTGAAAGTCAAACACACCCACGGGCAGCTGTGACCAGTAGGGACTTTCAGTTCGAGGCTGGCAAGCCATTAAGAAAGTCCGAGGCGTGAAGCCGATTAGGGCTTCTGTTTCTGTCTTGGCTGAGGGCAGACCAGAAGTGATGAGAGAAGATATTTGTCGGTTTATGCGTAACTAATTAAGCATTATCGAGTAATAAGCATTCCGCCTACAGTAACTCTAAACAGTGATATATTGGTAACCCTTGGTCGGCAACTTCAAGTTCGAAGTTCTGATAAAAAGAAGCAGTCATTAGACCAGTTTGAAACGGGCATTGCAGTGTCATTAGAACTATGCTTTTCATACTTATCCACGCATACTCTGGGAGAGACCTCATTGTTTTACCCTGAACCACACATTATATTGCTTCAAACTGTCGCCAACGTGGAACTCTTTGCTCGCCAATATATTCGCTTCATTCTGCAGTAACTTTAGTTGTTTGCCTTATAACCAGATTTCACAAACTCTATGATAAAAAAAATCAGAGTTCCATAATCATGATACAAATCACCGTATATGACTTAGATTAAAACCGCTTACAGAGAGGCGGTGAGGGAAAAAGGTACACTTAACAATATACATCCCAACATTAGTATCGACAACTGACATGCATGTGTTACTTCCTATATTTCAAGTCAGAGAAGGAGCACAGATGGTGCACAATAACATCACTTTATCTGCTCATTACATATATGTCGTACGTATTACAGATGTATTTAAAACGTATTCCTCTATCCGTGTTGGTTACTCAGCATAAACCTTAGTTTAACATGATTTCAAATTAGTAATTGTTAACATTTACGTGTTTCAGTCTGGAAGGAAGGAATAAACTTAAAAGTCGTAAGTAAAAAAGAAAGGAAAGTAGGAATCTCAATCCCACTTAGGAACATATGACGATACAACATGCAATAATTCAAAATTACAAAAACAGTTATTTGAGTTAAATTGCGAATTTCAGAGAGATATACCCTTCCTGTAGCAAGTACGTGTAACTCTCGATGTTTTCAATTATATAAAATGATGCCAGTCATTTAGAATGAACAACATGACAGGGTACCTAAGGAATACCCAGAATAAACATTTTATTCTTACGCCAAAATAGCAAACTTTTTAAAACAATATTGTTAATACGTGTCTTTAAACAAACCAAATTATGGATATTTTGTTGTCTCCATTAAGGGTAGCGCACTTTTAAAGAATTTCGTATGAATCTTCGTGATGTGCTCTCGTAAAGTACTGAACTTAAATAAGCTAACTAATCCACCTGTTCGTTTTTGAATTATTCTGTTTTAAAAATAACCCAATATCTCACCTACAAAGACGCACACCGAGTGAAAATGTTTCTAAAATAGTTTTTGGTGGGGTAGAAAATCAAGTGACCTCGGCAAAAGCATTCCGGAGTAATCTTTAAAACTACTTTCTTAATGGAATACGGAAATGTCACCTATCATAGCCATTTACATAGTAGCAAACAAATAACGGAAATCGTCTCAATAAGCTTTGGTGGCATGGAATTCCACCAAGGTTGCCAACACCGCGCGCAGTCAACGAAGGAACACAATTCTCTTGGCGCCTCATCCCGGAGCAGCAATCTTTTTAATTTGTGAACAGTACAAATACTAAACAAATCTGTACTGAGCCGGGATTTCTTATGATACTACCGTACTGAATGAGCCAAACGCAATTAGGGCATGGCATTTACATGAATATTAAACAGATGTCCATTTAATTATTATTAATGCGATAGATATTGTATGATACTTAGCATTTTATTCCCTTATTATTAACACTTCATAAACTTTTAAAACGACCCACGTTTATCAAGAGATATCGTGCTTGATGAAAAAGTTACTTTGTCATAAATGAGAATGATTAGGAACACCATATCATTTACGCACTTAATTTATCATACTTGCATTTAAGCGGAAGATGAAAAATATGATCACTGCCAAATATTTGTCCCATCGAATGTTATTTTACTGGTTTCCGGCGAAGGCACAAGATCGCAGTCTCCGAGGAAAATTGGATTTGGTGAGTGGATTTCCGCAATGCTCGGTTGGAAATTGGATCAAAATCGGCTTACCAGCTCTTGCCAGCTTTAGTGTGGCGTGTCTTTTTCGTTGGTGACACGTGGCAACACGCCTGCTGGACCACAGTGCCTTTCACCTTTGTTTCAATGTTGTATTGATTTCTCTAACCTTCTCGCTACTCCTTTAATTAGTTCCCCGCTTCGTTGTTTTTCCCCTCCTGAGTTTTCTTTCTGAACTACTCCTGTCTCTTCCATTCGTATCACTGTGCAATTACCTAGCCTGAATCACTTCTATGAACATATTTAAGTTTATTAAGATGAAGTGCATAGATTACAACAGTCACGAAATGTCTCTCCCATTACCATTTATTTTCATATATAATACAAATTAAGATGAAATCTCATATTCCTGTCTCCCTGAACTCTTCTCCCATTTTCTCATCTTTCTCATCTTTGCCTCTCGCTTCGCTACCCCCTCCCAGTCTTGCCTCTTGCCATTTGCTTTACTAGCTTCCAGTTTCAGTCTGTCCCTCTCCCTTGCTCTTCCTGCACGCTGTATATATTTCATGTGACATTTCGACAACAGGTAATGAAACTTTTTCTGGGATGTTCATACAAATTAAAATATAAATAAAAGGTTTAGACGTACCCAAACTCCGCCTACTCCATGTGCTTATAATGCCTTCATAGCCACGTTGTTTCTTGTAGTAATCGGTTTTCGCATGAGAGAAATAGGGAAGCAAAATGTCTACAAATTCTTAAAACACCGTTAGAACAAATTTTTATACATAAGCTGATCAGAAAATTATGGCTTGAAACCTTTTATGAACAGACAGAACAACGTGAAAACCTGTTTATTTCGACTTTCACTTCTCCACTACGTGCTTAATAAATAGAGCAAATATTGTACTCCACCCAAAAATTGGATGACGGGATGTCACTTAAGATATGTTTCGAGACTTTCCACCGCTTGCTCCATCATCATCTTTCCTATCATTCATCTCACCCTCATATATATCATCCACTTCCTTCACCTTCACACCAGGCACTGGGCTGATCACCTATCCTGGTTCTCTATTGGATCCAAGCTTCAGCTTCTCAGGCCTGACGTTGAGGGACGGAGGAACAAGAATCCCCTAACACCACGATAGTGGTATAATTAGGGAAATTAAAGAAGAAGACGACACACTGAATGAAGAAAAAAGTAGAAAAAGTGCGTGCGTGTGTTGAGCTTTTAAGGATGTTTTGATCTCCTTTTGGATTCAGTTTTGCTGCACTTCCCTTCCAGATCATGCTCTCATCATAATTTATTTTATACTTTCATCACTTAACATATGCCATGCCTCTTAACACCAAAATTAGCCCAATCGTTCATTCTACTCTGTTATCACATAACTTACTCTAATCTTCTACTCCCATATCACAAACTAACCCGCTTATACCCTTCTCTTCTACTTAGCTATATTCTCTCTTCTACTCTGACATTTTATTCCATCATAACCTCACCTGAGATTTTTACCCTATCATAATGTATCCTCAGCTCTAATCTCATTTCTGCTCGTCTATTCTGTTCTGCTATAACCTAACCAATGCCATTCTCTTCAACTCTCCTATTAAACTAACATAAACTAAGTATTCCTCTTAGTCATGTAACAAACTAAAGCTGCCGACAAAAAAGTAAGCAAACCGACGATTTATGCCTTACCTAAGATTCATAAACGTGGGAATAAAATGAGACCGATTGCAAATTTTATAAATTCACCTACCTATAATTTGGCAAAATCGTTAAACAAAAAATTAAGTACTTTTGATAGATTTGACAGCTTAGGTATCAAAAATTCACCTGAGTTAGTAAACAAGATGAGCAATGTAGTATTGTCAAAAATGATAGGC
This sequence comes from Mantis religiosa, assembly GCA_030765055.1. NCBI lineage: Eukaryota > Metazoa > Arthropoda > Insecta > Mantodea > Mantidae > Mantis > Mantis religiosa. The sequence goes on along the minus strand of CM060948.1, from coordinate 287,447,387 downwards.
TTGTTTCCTTCGATGTAACTGCTCTATTTTCCAGTATTCCAAGACAAAAACTTCTAATGTTTTTAAGAAAATTGTTGAATTCTATAGATTTGAATAAGAAGTCAATAGATGATTTTATGAAACTTACTAATCTGTGTTTAGACCAAAAGTTCTTTACTTTTAATGGAAACTTTTCTCAACAAATTTCTGGAGTAGCTATTCGTAGTCCTCTTTCACCTTTTCTTGCGGATCTTTTTATGAGTTTTTTGAAATAGCAGTCACAAAAGCTTTTCCTTCAATTTTTTTAAAATATGATATAGATATGTGGATGACATTTTTGCTATAGTACCTGAGAGATACGTAAATGATCCTTTAAAACGTCTAAATTTGCAGGATACAGCTATAAAGTTCACATTAGAAATCGAAAACACTGGTTACCTCCCCTTCCTGGATCTAAAGATAATAAAAAATAACGATGAATTAAATTCTGTCATTTATACCAAATCAACTCACACTCATGACTATACAAATAAAAGTTTTAACCCTTTGTTACACAACTTTACTGTTTTTAATATTTCGATTTACAGGTTGATAAACATACCTCTTACCAAGGAAGAATTTAATACAGAATATAAACACATCATTAACACTGCTTTAACGGATTTACTAAAGATTTTATACACAATAGGTTAGAAAAATTTAAATACAAAATATAAGGACGTTCCCACTCTTAAAAGGTAAAAATGATTATATTTACTTATCATCCATGGGCAAATAAAAAATTCAAAAACATTTTCGAAGAAGTTGGTATAATACTGGCAATTCAAAATAAAGACAGCGTAAAAAATTTACTACAGTTTTCTAAAAAAAGACAAAATTTCAGACAACAAAAAATCTGATATTTATCAAGACAACTGTTTAGAATCCGATAAGATTTATATTGGTAGGACCAAATGTAATTTAGAAACTAGAGCGAATGAGCATTTCAGAAATATTATATATAAACAGACAGATAATTCGGCAGTGGCTGATTATTTTTGGTCATCTAAACACGAAATAAACCCAGAAATTAAATTACTGAAACAAATGAACGAACCAACAGATTTAACGGTTTGGGGAAAAATAAGGACCGCGTGATGAATTTTGATATCCCACAAGTAGATGTCATCACAACGTTTGTGTTGTCCCCGTAGATGGCATAAACTATAATTATAGTATTTATAAATATACATATTTTGCGAAAATGCTTTTTCCAATTTTGATTTTGGCAACTGCATCACTGTAAAAGTTTGTAAAATATAATTCGCCTACCCTTACATCTAGCGCCAAGCAGACGTACATGTTGTATGAGTGTGCGAGAGAGAGGGAAATATAAAAGGAGTGGGGTAAGAGGCTGGCAACGCTGAGTGTGATACGGCATCTGATTAGCTGGACTCCAGAACCCTTCCCATTTGAAACACATTATAGAGGATTCGCAACCAGCTGCGTAGTGCTTCCTGTATCAACTCTAACCACGCGACCCCATTCTACTTTATTACTTAAGTAATTTACGACAGTCTGGATAATTTACTTCGCGTAATGTCAGAATATTATCAGTGGGTTATTCACTGAATAAGTCAATGTCTTTCTATAAAATGAGAACGAAACTGCTCGGTAGTCAAATCAAGAAACGGCAATCGTAAGAGAGGCTTGCAAAATCCGGTTCACTCTTGATTGCACCCGAGCGATCTGTAATAAAGAAAAGGGGGAGGGGAGGAAGTAATGGACCGCTCGGCGCTTCGTTTTACAAGGAGCGACCTCCAAGTAACAATGACAATTTCTGCCTTTCTATCTGGTTTAGCGCTGAGTGGAATCATCCGGCCACGTACAATCTACCTATACGTGAGAGCTAAGACATTCTTAAGCAAACTGGTTTTTGTATAATGCTTTATATCTGAGAATACCACTCTGGCTATATGCGAGCATGCAAATAGATTTTTATAATGACAAATTTAGACGCAATGTATCATACTATTCATCCAAAAAGTGATTCTTCCATACACGTTACATTACTCCTTATATACCTTAGTTTAGGAAAGGATTTCAAATTAAAGCAACAATCGCTTTGTTACAATGTAAGGCGCAAAAAGCATTCAAAAGTTTATCCCAGATAACAAACCTCTTACGATGTAAAGGAAGGATTGGGTAGGTCCGGGGTTACTATAGAAAACGTTTCGAAAACGGATAACACTAAGAAAAATGATACAATACGTGTAATTTAATTATTTATACATATTTGTTGTCAATGCTTTTCTATAGCGTTGAACTAGTTATCAAAATATTAAGTTTTATAAATTAAAGGAGACCATGGAAAATTCAATATACTTATTGTATTTCTCATGTCTAAGTCTGAAACATATGCCATTCTTATCAAAATCATTACGTTCTAATTAAAAATTAAAAATAGCAAAAAGGAAAAACAGGTCGCATCCCCGTAAATAATAGGAGGATGCGAGTGAACTGAATATCTTTTAGAAAATCAAACAGGTGTTAGTTTTTAAATTTTTTAATAATTTTACTGTTTTTCGAAATATTTCCCTTTAACACTAATACATTTCTTGGCATTCGATGGAACCAGCCCTTATAAGTAGTGATGCTACCCTTCCTGAGCACATCAGAAAGCAAATTTTTTATAGTGATACACTGCTTCATCTCAAGACGAATAAATGATTTTATCTTTACTTTTTGGAAGCAAAGAAATCATAAGGTGCTATAACAAGAACGCATGGTGCTGACTTGTAGGCCATCCAGACATTGAGGGTTCTTTATTTTTTTTTTTTTTTTTTTTTTTTTAATTTTACGTCCTCCAACGTTAAGCCATATCGGACGGTGAATGAAATGGGTGAAATGATGCTCAAATGTGTCCAGGGTCCATGGAGCTTAGAGCTACCCGACATTCGTCTTTTAGGATAAGGGAAAACCCTGGAAAAACCTTATCCAGGTAACTCACCCTGACTGAGATTCCAACTCGGGACCTCTTGAACGTGAGGTAGACATGCTACCATCTACGCTACCGAGGCGGGCCAGACCTTGAGTTGTTCGTTTTACTGGAAGCAACGATGGGTTATTATGCTGTAAACCTATTTTGCCTTTAGGGCTTTTTCGCGAACTCTTTAAATTTTCTGTAAACAGACATGTGTGTACCCATCGGCCCTAACGGTACATCTATGAATACTATAGTAGCAATATGCCCCGTTTAAAAAAAGAACAACAAAAATAGCAATGACCTCATCTTCACGCGAATTCGTGGGACTTTTGTAGGCTCGGGTTCTGTTCGAAAGACCCACTAAACACCATTTTCTCAGTTTTCTGCTTTTCGAGTTCCACTACTTCTTAAAACTTTGAACCCTCTTACTAACATCCAGTAAAAGGTATAAGTATTGGCCTGTCCGTTTGTTCTAAATGTCTAAGCCAGTATAAAACTGGCTTTAAAATGTGCACACGTAGGAATGTACGATGGATTTAACTATAAATCTATTGGTGCAATCTACAGATTTTCCTTCAATTTAGCTTCTAAAGTGTCTAGATTAGAAAAGTCTTGAATTTCAAAGTCACGAGAAAAGATATTTATGAAGGACAATTTAATAGAATGAAGGTAGAAATGGAACTACGAGGGTGGGTCAAAAAGTAATGCCTCCAATTTTATTCTCTTTTAATTGCCAAGAAAATTGAACACAATTTACATAGCTTGAAAACTACAACATTCGCGATTAATTTGTCACTATTCAATATAATCTCCGTCCTTTTCCACAGTTTTGGTCCACCTTTTAACTAGGGCATGTATTCCAGTGTGGTAAAACACACGGTCTTGCTTCCTAAGTCATTGACGCACGGACGTTTTCACAGCCTCCTCATCTTCAAAATGAATCCCATGATGAGCTTCCTTTAGTGGCCCGAACAGATGGAAGTCTGAAGGTGCCAGATCAGTGCTGTATGGGGGGTGAGATAAGACTTGCCATCCCAATTTCTCCATTTCTGCAGTGGTGTAACGGCTGGTGTGTGGTGTTGCATTGTCATACAAAAGAAGAACATCCGCCATAGTTTTTGCTGGGCGAACTCGACGAAGACACGCTTTCAGCATTTTGAGAGTTCTGACGTATTGGACAGAATTTATTGTGCATCCCTGCTCCAAAACATCAATCATAAGCACACCCTCTGCATCCCAAAACACTGTCGCCATAACTTTCCCTGCCGACCGCTGAGTTTTGAATTTTTTATTTCTTCGGTGACGTGTGATGCCATTACATTGACTGCCTCTTTGATTCAGGTTCAAAAAAATGAACCCACGTTTCATCTCCAGTAATAATTATTTCCAGAAACTCCTCTCGCTCCAAACTGAAGCGCTGCAAGTGTTCGGAGGCTATTGTTTTCCTTGTTTCTTTGTTTTAGGCGGTTAACATTCTTGGTGCCCAACGTGAACAAACTTTTGAGTAACCCAGTTGTTGAATAATCGTCATCACATTGCCTTTACTGAAGGAGATAATGAGACACGATTCACCTGTTGTTACCCGGCGATCACCACGAATGATGTCATCGACTCGCTAAATGTTGCATGGAGTCACTGCAGTCACCGGCCTGCCGCTTCGCTTTTCATCTGCCAATGGCGTTTGCCCTTCAGCTTCGTTACAGCGACGAACCCATCGTCTTACAGTGCTGACATCCACCGTTGCATCACCATACACATTCTTTAGCCTTTCGTGAATGCGAATTGGCGTTTCAACTTCCGCAGTCAAAAATTCAATCACAGAACGCTGTCTAATACGAATGTCGATGTCAGACATTTTGCAAGAGGATGCAGTGCTGCTAACTGTTGACTTAAGAAGTTACTACTGCAGGGGATTGGAGAAGAAGGTTTGAGGAATTGCGCCAAATTCAAAGTTTTCACATAACTTACTTATTTAACGATAAAAAATAGGAGGCATTAGTTTTTGACCCACCCTCGTAAAATGGTGTATACTAAGTGAGTAAAAAGTATGGAACAATGCCTGTAACACTGCTGTTGCAACTCTATAAAGTGATACTTTTTAGAGAAGCTGCAAGATATAAACATGCCCTCACATTACTATGATTACAAATAAAGGGCGTGAGGTTTTTTTCTTTGTTTGTTAAATGTCAACATTTCTTTTTTCTGCACTCCTCCAGTCCTCAAGTCTCACAACGTACACACAGATGCCCTTTTGAACTGCAATTTAAATGCATTAGGACCTTACTGCATGTATACTGAGCAATATAAAACGCATCATTACTTCAAATTGAGTAGGTTTTGAATTAAGCAATACAGTAGCCTTCTTCAATATGTGGCTTGGATTAAAAAATACAGAAAAAATCTAAGTTAATAAAGACAACAATGCTTACTTCATTGCAAAATCCTACTGAAAGTAATCAGTCATGACACAACTTAAAGAAAGACAACAAACTGAAATACTAATTATGAAATGTGTGGGCTGGTATATTTAACGTCGAATTGATAGCCCATTTTACACTGATGGCAACTTAAATTCTTATTTATGCCTTCTACAAAATGAGGTAGTTCCTGCTTGTGCTACTTTATTTCCTGTAGAAGGAGGAGGAATTCAAAATATCTTATTCCAGCAAGATGGTGCCCCTGAAAGGCATGTGGTGAAGTACCTAAATCATAAATTTCCAGGAAGACGGATTGGCAGAAGAGAAAGTATTGTCGCGGAACGGGCATAAAGGTTTCGACGCAATTAGATAACAGACGGCGCATAGTATTTCAGGGTAATAAAGAGCCTGCATAAGCAGTTAACGATAGCGCGGCTAGTGTTCACAATGATAGCCAAGATAAAGGACTTGCCGGCACAGGTAGGATTTTACGTTTGGAAGGTTCTAGTGATATCTCGATTGACAGAGAATAGTTGTTTTTCTTATTTGCTCGAGAAGTCTCTCGAATGAGATATATAAGCGATTGTGACACGCCATCTGGACAGTTGTAAAACGAGAGAGTAAGCAGGGTCAGCTGTGAAGTGTTGTAACGAGAGCTCATGTTTGTTATTATCATTGACCTGGTGCTGTAGATCGTGATATGTGATGTAATGCTGTTACGTGCAAATTGAACAGTGTATTCCTAAGCAAATAAAGAACGATTTTTATTTTCTGCAAATTGGACTTTTAATTCTACGAACCCACAAAGCTACAGTATTGAATGGCCTCCAAGATCTGCTGACCTGAAACCTTTAAGACGTTTTCTTGTGGGGATATTTGAAGTGGAGGGTTTACAAGGATCGACCAAGAAATCTTGAAGAGTTAAAGCGATGAATTGGGCACGAAATGCAGCTGATCAGGCGAATAGTGTTGCTGGAAGCACAGACTTTGGTATTGTTTGGCAGTAAATGGAGGCCAACTTGATCACCTTTTGAAGTGAATTCATCATGTGCTACAACACAGCGCCACTAATTTTGTTATGAATTGTTTTGTTGATTTAAATTTCATGTGCTGTAATACGTCCTAATAGATTTAAATTAAAGTTCAAAAAAGCATTACCTGTACGTTCCGAGACCTGAGGAACAAACAAATGGGGAAAAATGTTGCCATTAAAAAACGTCACGCCCTATTCATTATCATAGTAAGATGAAAACATGTTGATACTTTACAGATTTTCTAAAAAATATATCACTTCACAAAACTATAAGAGCAAACATACAAACGTTGTTCCATACCTTTTACTCATCCCGTATTTTATCTGAAGCTATGTGGACGGTCCCAATAATGAGCTTTTCAATGCTATTTACTTCATATACACATCAGCCGTATGACCATAATAAAATATTGTTCACTTAGGGTCTAAGCCTTAGGCGGAACCCCTCCTCCCCATTTAAGAGTACGTTTATATTGTATAGTATGTTGACACGCCTGGCAGTTCTGCTAAATGCCGACATGGATCCAATGGCTGTAAACACTGGGTAAAACAAATAACATATACCACGGAACCAACAAATAGGACCTGCATATATTGTATTTAAACAAGAGCCCAGTACTGTTAAATTAGTGAAATCCAAAACTGCATGGTAACTGCACAGAAACTAAAATGACTTATTTCTGCTATCAGAAATACACTGATTCAGAGGAAAGACAGCACATCCCAGAACATGTAGTTGTGATTCCGACGCAAAAAGTAATTAAAGCAAAACAGGATACCAGCCAGGCAAAACTGTAGATACAACGAATCCTGATGACTACACAACAGGAAAAGGATAAACGGATAATTATAATTTAAATAGAAATGTTATACAAATATGGCAGATATCATAAAGTCGTTCACTATCAGCAACAAAAGCTCTTGATAACCTTTTCTGGTGCAATAGACAAATTTATAGTTGTCAAAGCCTTTAGTAAGTTCATTTAAGTAATCTGCCTGTATTATCTGTAGACGTGATCTCACATAGTTTGTACGGTAAGATAAGCGGTTATTTCCTACTTCGTTATTAGTGCGAGTGTTTTGAACAAGTCAATCCACCTTTAACTCTAAAACTTCTTTGACTTCAAACTTATTATTGACATCGATTGCAGAAGTGAATCAGCTCGCATGACATTTTTAAGCTAGCGAGAAACCTGGAGAAGCAAAAGAGAGCAAACAAAACATAAACAACTAATAAAATAAATCTATATTGGGGTGGAATGAGCAAATAAAAGCAATACAATAAATATGTGCATGTATCTGGAAAGATGTAGTAATTTAAGAAGATAAAAAGAAAAAAAGAGACAAAAAAGATCAAAGAAATGGTGGTGAGTAGATAGGCAAACAAGTAAGGTTGATGAAACAAATATACAAAGTAAGAGCGGGAAATGAACGGACTATAAAGGTGGAATGGCTTCCACTTGCCGTATCATTTCAGTCGTCTTCCGAGAGAGAGATGTGAAACAAACGCCGAGGGAAGACAAGGCTAATAATAACTTGATTGAACAACGCAGAGCAAAATGAAGACAGCATCTCCTCCGTAACAGATGCAAACCTAATTTACCGGAGTTCTTTGTAAAGCGTATTCGTGCAGGCAGTTAGATGTGGTTCAACTCACTACGGTAGCACATCTTATCGTGCAGTTTCAGCACGTTCCCCTTCATACAGTGCAGGCTCATTTAACCGTTATAGCGTGTAATTTAATTACATATTAAGTTTGGAATCGATAAGATTTAACTACTTTCACTAGCCTAGCTGCAAGAAACTGCAATGCGAATGGCAATGCTTTCATTTCAATTGAATACTTACACGGACCAAAACCCCTTTCAGTGTCCAAAAAGTTTATATAATTCAAGCTGCACAAACCGCATAAATAGTGATGCAGATTACAGACGTCCCTCAATATTTGGGTGTTTGGGTTCAAAACCGTACAGCGATGTCACATAACGTCGGCTAGAATTTTGTTGCTTCTCTTCTGTTAGTCTTGGCTATTTTAAATTGTCTATATTTGGCTAGCTACTTGGGTCGCAAAATGAGTTGAATAAAACGCTGCGTTACAGCTTCTTAAATAATAGTGATGAAGTTTGGAAAGATAGAGTCAGGCTGAAAAATTCAATGCCATAGCCGGGATTTGAACCACGGATCTTCTGGTCTCCGTCCAGCCGCCACTGATCTACTATGGCCAACGTGTCGATATGACTAAATTCTCCAACTAACCCGTGTTAAAATCCCGGCTATGACATTGAATTTTTCAATCTAAGTCTATATTTCCATATTTTAGCCTACACAGGACCAGTGTGAAAGAACAATTAATTTCCAATAATTGACCTAATAGTGATTAACTATAAAGCCCAGGCCTTAAAGTGCTTACACGTTGTAAGTCATTAAGGTAGTTGTCTCATGTGTTTATGAGAACTCCTAAGTGGTTTACCGGGAAAAACACGAGTCAGTTGGAGAATTTAAAGTCATATCGGCACGCTGGCCATAGTAGCTCAGTGGTTAGCGCGGCTGGACGGAGACCAGAAGATCCGTGGTTCAAATCCCGGCTACGGCATTGAATTTTTCAGTCTGACTCTATATTTCAAAACTTTAGCCTACACACGGCCAGTGCGAAAGAACAATTAATTTCCAGTGATGAAGTTAATATCCAGATACATATTAGGCGCACTTACCAAGGCTACTTTACGATTCCCCTAAAATACAAACCCCTAAAGTTCAAAGTTGGAACTAAATCGCAGTTCACACAATGTCTACCCTACATAGGTATGTTTATGTATACGCATTTAATATAAATGTGGTCAAAACTCATATTCGAACCCTTCATGCATTTTATCGTAAAAATGCCATTAGTATCTCTTAAATATTCAAATTTCATTGTGCAGCAATTAAATCCGTCTACTAAATAATACTGCATATTAATAAATAATTATCTGCACATAATACTTTTATGCCCGACCAATGAGGGTTTGAATTACACCAAATACAAATAATAACAAGGTAATACTCATTAAGTACATTCAACACTCCTGTAGAAAAATCCATGGGTAAACTACCCCTCTCAATTCTCACTAAATCTCTTTCCCTAATGAACTTCTATTTGTTACATATTAAGTCAACCTTCAAGCCTAAAAAGTTGAACAAATTTTCAGAGCAAAATGTAAACAAAGAGTGGAAACGAAAGTTACAACAGATAAAGCTCTGAGAAAATTGAGGGAACTTAAAACACATGTTGGAATAAAGTACTGCGATAGACAAAGGTAATAAGACGAAGCAAGCAAACAATTACAGGAAATTATTAGATAAACTCTATCAAGAAAGAAAAGAGTAGAGAACTTGGGAAATACGAACAGAAAATACAACTTGGCGATTTCAAGAATTGAAGAGAGTGAAGGAACGGATGCGCGCGATGTAAGGTACGACATCTTTTAGAACGAAGACTAGAAATGAAGATGAAAAGATATGTGATGCTTTCTGTTTTGGAAGGAGAAATGGGAGAAGGAAAACAGGTGCTAACAAAGTTCACAAGTACACGAGGCAATAAAGCAGCCGAAGAAACTAAAAGGCACTGAAACCTTTATTAACAGGGGCAATCTGCAAGCAAAGGGGAGTATTACAATTGCTAATAGAACGCAGATCAGACGCTCACAGATAAGGAAAATTGAAATCTTTACGAAATCTTAAACTATGGATAAATGGCAAGTTGGCAGAAGAACAAAATGTCCAAGATAACTTACGATCAGTGAACAAGGAGACGTAAACTCGATGGGGAATACAGACGACCAGCACATTTCACTGACGCATCAGCGAACGCTAGTAACAAAGAGCCATAGAGTGAAACAGGTGATAGGAAAGGAAAAATAAAGGGGGAGTGGCATTAGAGGAAGTGACGTCAGAAGACAGTGAAACAGAAAAAGAGAAGGAGGGGAATACTGACAGAAGGAGAGAGAAAAAATGGCGACAACAGTAAATCAACGCGGTGTGAAGATTACGTAGGTTAAGTCGATAATGTTGGTGCAATCCCCTAGAAAATTGGTGATGTAAGTGGAAGTGAACATTTGATATATGAAAAGGTGGAATAAAATAGGATGGGAGAAATACAATAGTTGAGCGAGAAGAGAAGAAAAGAGCAAAGTGTTAGATTATACAAAGCAAGTGGAGGAAGAGGATGTGGTGAAAGTGGAAAGGGGTGACCAGTGAATCGAAAGCGTAGTGAATAATGGTTACATCTTGGTCGAGAAGAAAGTGGGGAAGAAAGGTAATTAAGTGGTAAGGGTAAGGTTCAAATAAATTAAAAAAAAACAGTGAACAAAAGAAAAAAAACGAAAAAACAGAAATTAGTGAAAGAGTGAGCTAGAAAGACATTAGGTCATACATTTTAGCCAGGGAAATATAAAAATTTGGTAATTAGAGAAAAATTGATGAAACGCAGACGAAATGAGAAAATGGATACGAAGTCAAGTGACAGTAATATAATAAAATCGTGGTGGAGAAAATTCTGGAAGTGTATAATGAAAATTGAGTAATAAGAACGAAGCAGATGAAATAAGTCGAGTGAGCGAGAGAGAGGGGGGACAGTGAATAAATGGGGAAGATAAAATAAAATAAAAATAAAGGGGAAGGTGAGAGCAGGATAGACCAGCGAAAAGGTAGGAAATAAACACGCTCAAACGGAAATTCGAGATGGAAAAGGGTCACATGCAAAATATAATTACGGTGTTCGGCTAAATGGGACCCTACGATATATTAAAGTACTCCAGATATACGAAAAAATTATAATACCTGTAATATGTAATTTAGTAGATAAAATAATTCATTAGTTTAATATAATTACAGTGTTATTTATACTCAAGAAATAAATTTTGTGGAATTGTAAAAACTAAGTGATAATGAGGAAATTCCATAAATAGCTTACCACATGATTACTCATTTGAGTATTTTTGAGTATTTGAGTTTAATTATTTATTTAGTGGACACCAATATTTTCTGAAGTCAACTTCTGTGTGACTGTACATATGTCTTCATATCCTTGTCCTAACTTCATAAACTAGCTCTGATTCTGATTTTCGACCTTTAATATGCCGGGCTTCTCTGGCCTCATTTTTTAATGTATAGTTCCTGTTTTCCTTTAAATGGCTGTAATGTTTTATGGCTTGAATATTTTTTATTGCCAGAACGAGGAAAACGTATTTTGTAAGCGGCATAAAATATGAAATATCGTCGATAACATTAATTATGTCTAATATAATCCCTCGCAGCGGGCAGTTTAGATAATGATTTCTGCTACCTTCGGGAGATGCTCGAGGCAAACTCACTGGAATATGAGGTATACGCCAGCCATGGACACCCGCCAGTAGCGATCCTCAATTATTACTATAACAATTCTCTCGAATTGATCTCGATACTGTTGTTCATGGAAACCGTAATCCATCTAAAGACCCTCTTCTATTAAGCCTACTGATGCCCTTAACGCTATTCCCACTAGACCATCTTTACATTATAATTGGGGTAAATCCCTCTTATTTCCCTGCACTGTAGCCTACTTCAGTTGCCAACAAAATCGTACACCACTAGGTACTTCACAAAGAGTCTCCTCTCAAGCACTCCTCTTCACACTGGCAACGATCTCAATTACTAATACCTAGAACGACCCTTTATTAATAAATCACATACCTCTATATCATAATTCAACTTTTCCAATACAAAATATATTACTTCAAAATGCACTTGGTTCGCCGATAAAGAAAGGCAGTGATTGTAAACCGTTACCAAAGTCATCAGGATATCCACACATAAAAGATAAACATAATGATCAACACATTTTGACAGTTGATGGATTTTGTAACACATGGAAAGTGGAAGGCCGATCTATTCTACAGCCTGCAGACTTTCATTAGTCAGTTCCCCATCGATTTCCACTGCGTCTTTGTTGTTGGAGAAAGTTTTTTCAACGTTTTTAATCAAGTATGGAATACCAAATACTGTCTGACTTGGTATTGCACGGATGCATTCTGAAAGGCTAGAGTTGCTTTTTAAGTACCTTACAATTTCCACTCGTGTTTAATATTTAAATGTACAACGTTTTGCCTACCTTGTGTAAATTTGCACATAAAAGTTGGAAGCGACACTAAGGATGGCTTTGATTCAGTAACTCATGTGTAAATGTGCGTGTGCTCACTGCCAAACAGTATACAGAATGTTAATGAACTACATCGAAATATTTTCAGAGTAAGTAGAGATATCTTGAACAAGTAATTTGAGATAGCAGACTTATGGTCAGATGTTTCAAATGTGGAAGTTACGGCTGTAAGTTTCTAAAGTGTCAGTACGCCACTGCTAATGAGTGCACTTGAGTGCACAACACACAAAAATGAAGAAATGGGTCGGAGCACTTCCTTTGGCGCAATGGTTGCAGTAGCTTTCAAATGAAAGGTTTACGAATTCGAGTTCCCTTCACCTTTTTAGAGCCTGTCAGGATGCCGTTCTCTGTACAGCGCCACAGCAGTTGATTATTTCGTGATTCGCCGTAAATAAGGTGCATTTGCATGTTGTCCAACAGGCAACCCTCAGCACACTAACTGCAGTATCCCGAATCAAAGAAATCATAGTAGTGTTCTTGCACCGGCCAATCAAATTCACGTTTTTAGTTGCATATCACGCCATTTCTTCCTATTAAAATTTACATACTAAAAACATAAAGACAAAAAAGTAACTATATGAAAATATTCGAACCAATGACCAATGCAAAACCAGTTTACGGTGTTACGGATTGGGCCACATCAGTAGAGTAGGCTACATGATGCAAGAAGGCACTTAATCGCTGTTCTCTGTCGCACGTGGAGGTGATTAATTCGAGGTTTGAGAGATCCTTGAGACATTAAATCCTGAGAACGCCAATAACGAGCTACTAAGAATCGATATTTCTATACTCGGGAAGCAGTTTTAAAGACATTCTAATGCAATAATTCCACCCACCTTGTTTAAACACCAAGTTATCAGCATCTGATGCCAACAGACAATTTAACTGCGTTATGTAGCCGCAGACCATGCATTGCCCATCTCAACTTGCTTATATTAGTCACGTCTACAATCGTTGAAATTATTTCAGTGTAGTTCATTAACATCATTTAAAAGGTTTAAAATAAACGCTATATGTTTTTTAAAGAGACAGTTTATGTTAAAAAAGGGCAGGAGTATTTTTGGAAATTGCACGATAGCTCAGATGAACGGCATGTCCTAATGTATACTTCTACCCTGTTTCTACATATACAGAATGTTTCAGAATTCGACCAAAAAACTTAAAGAAGTTACAGAGGGTTGCTGGAAAAATTCGAGACGGAATACGTATGGTCTTGGAGCGCAATATCTCAAGGTAAATTTGGGCCAGTGCGTCACTAATAACGCCTCAATGATATATGTACAAATTTGCCACACTGCCAGTAAGAGTACCTGTGTGGCTCAGTGGCAACGTAGCGAGTTAAACCAACGCCAACAGGTTCCAAGTTCAAGCCTTGCCGAATATTTCTTTCTTTCTTTTACAAAATTTATTTTCGTCCTTAAAATTATTATCTGTGAAGGAACGTGTATACAGTACCCTCCATTTGTTATCCGTGCTGTAAAATGTAAGAAAGAAAATCAAATGAATTATGAACAAGAATGCACAACATAAATAAGGAAATGTTTTAAACCTAGACATCATATTTAATCAAAATTCTTTATTGGAGACGACTATAAAATGGCTTTACCATGACGTATTATTGATACAGTATTGTACTTACGAAGAGAAAGTATGCACTGTTGGGTCTGGAAAATAGGTGTAAATAACAGGCGTGAATGGCAAATAGCAGTCACATTCCCCCTGAAGCTTGAAGCAATAATGGGTGGCGCACAGCACCACGTTGGGCGCCAGTTTGAAGCAATAATGGGTTGCACACAGTTCCGCGTTGACGCTACAGTTTGAAGCAATAGTGGTTAGCGCAGGGTAAAGCAATGAGGTTTCTCTCAGGGTATGCGTGGATATGTATGAGGATAGTTTTAATGACACTGGAGTGCCCGTTTCAAACTGGTTTAATGACTGCTTCTTTTTATCATTACATCAAACTTGAAGTTGCCGACCAAAGGTTACCAATATATGACTGATTAGAGTCACTGTAGGTGGAATGTTTATTACTCTATAATACTTAATTCGTTACGTATGAACCGACAAATATCTTCTCTCATCACTTCTGGTCTGCCTTCGACCAAGACAGAAGTGACTTCTTAATGGCTTGCCAGCCACGAACTGCCTTTCTTCACACTATGCACAGCTGTGCGTGGGTGTGTAATTTTCACTTCTGGAAGCCCTCTTTTCACACAAATATTCCCTTTGTGACTATTTTGTCCATTGTGATTATTAGTCTCGTTCATGCCATTATTAAGGCTCCGAAGAATACCTATTCAAACAAAGTCAAGTGCTATCCCTTAGAATTCTGTTTCTCCCGTGTCTTTTGTTACACAACTCAACCAACTGCTCCTGTTCGCGTCGTAACAAATATACAATCCTCCTTTGAAATCCATTACGACTCTGTGCTCATTGCAATTCTTAATTTCGGTATCAAGCTTCGTTTATTCACTTCCTGGAACCGTAAAAAAGAGTCACTTCTTCAGATATGCGTAAAGACGTGAGCATTCCTATTTGCTAAGTTGGAATTTTAAAAATATTTTCCTCTAAGAAGTGGCGATGAATCAAGAAATAGCATTTGCAGTAAGTTAAGTACCCTTATGTAAGCCCTCAATAACTCCTTAAAGTTATTCGGTCGAATTCTTAAACAATATATATATATATCAAAGAAACGGGATTGAAATTGAATGGCACAAGTAGGAAAAGCCCCAATTCCTGTACAATTAAACATTTTTAAATATATGTCCATGTCCGCCTGGCGACAGGATATAATTATGTTTCTCTATACTGAACGAAATAGTATCTATGTAAACCGTTCAATCCGCTCTCTCACTTCTTACCATTTCTCTCTCCTTAAAATATCAGATTAAGTTACCTCCATTCTTGTAAGTCCTAAACTATAGGAGTTTTAATGGCTAAATGGTAATCACCAGATTAGCACCGTGTCCTACATTCAGTTCTTCATATACAAACGGCAAAGGAAACATTAAGAAGCACCGACCTACACGAGCGGTTTCCAATTTCTCAAGACATACGAACGCTGGAGGTGAATCTAGAATAATTACGAGGTTCTTGGAAATGCTCTTTGAGCAACATTATTCATCTTGTGCAGAACGGTGGAAGTGGTTTTTGTCGCAGAGCGGCAGTGAAGGTGCTGTTAAATTACTTGAATGCAGTATTTAATTTTCTTAATAAGTTGGAGTTGTACTCTATTGCTCCCGTCATATTAAGGAGCCCACTAAATCTTCCGAGGGACAGACAGCCCCTGCTGCGGTCTACATGCTCGAGAAAATTTGATAAACGTAACCCAGGACCTGATGAAAACCACTACACACGTAGCCGCATAAAGCTAAAAGCGCAGAGCTCTTAACGAACCCTTTCCCCTTTTAGCACCAAACTACCCAGACTTAAATGTAAGCAGTTCAGAACTCAGCAAAATTACAAATGCCTCGATGTGAAGTTTTAGCCAAGGCAGAATGCAACGAGAACTTTCAAATGGAAGCATTGGATTTAGCTATATAGAGGATGTCTTAAAACACTAAATTACACGTTGCAAAAACATTTTCAGAAACTGAACAATAGCAAACCTTGGCACCAATGAGTAATGGAATTCCTCTTTTTAATCCAACTACGTACAGGAAGGTGATATATTGTTTTACTAACAAGAATTAGAGATTTCAATAGTAATACCTACACGTTTTGGGTTCGCCAAACATCAAAACATTACTGCGCCCTTGTGTGTGTGTGTGTGTGTGTGTGTGTGTGTGTGTGTGTGTGTGTGTGTGTGTGTGTGTGTGTGTGTGTGTGTGTGTGTGTGTGTGTGTGTGTGTGTGTGTGTGTGTGTGTGTGTGTGTGTGTGTGTGTGTGTGTGTGTGTGTGTGTGTGTGTGTGTGTGTGTGTGTGTGTGTGTGTGTGTGTGTGTGTGTGTGTGTGTGTGTGTGTGTGTGTGTGTGTGTGTGTGTGTGTGTGTGTGTGTGTGTGTGTGTGTGTGTGTGTGTGTGTGTGTGTGTGTGTGTGTGTGTGTGTGTGTGTGTGTGTGTGTGTGTGTGTGTGTGTGTGTGTGTGTGTGTGTGTGTGTGTGTGTGTGTGTGTGTGTGTGTGTGTGTGTGTGTGTGTGTGTGTGTGTGTGTGTGTGTGTGTGTGTGTGTGTGTGTGTGTGTGTGTGTGTGTGTGTGTGTGTGTGTGTGTGTGTGTGTGTGTGTGTGTGTGTGTGTGTGTGTGTGTGTGTGTGTGTGTGTGTGTGTGTGTGTGTGTGTGTGTGTGTGTGTGTGTGTGTGTGTGTGTGTGTGTGTGTGTGTGTGTGTGTGTGTTATTACTGAAGTTAAATAAAATATTTGATCTTTTGTTTTAGCTATACCCTTTACATGTTAAAATATACCACATTTATTTCTTCACAAATGGTTCAACTATTTTCATTATAATGCCATATGCTGCTATTTATAGAATTAATAAAATATATATGTTGGAAGTTCGGCCATATTCCAGAAGAATGGAGAATAGCAAAAATATATCCAATTTATAAGAAAGGTGATCGTCATGAGTGTAAAAATTGTAGCTATAAAATTTATGTATCTATTCTGAAATGTTGTTTAAATATAATGGAAAATATAATTATGGAAGTGCAAAATGGATTCTGAAGAGGAAGATTTGTTTTGACTGTATATTTACTGTTATTCAGATAATTGAAAAACATAGGGAGTTCAATGTACCGACTTATATGGTATTTACAGATTTCTAGAAGGCCTTTCACAAGGTAAATAGAAATAAATTATGGAGTATTATGAAACAAAACGGCGTACCCCAACATTTGCATTTACGCGATTTTCCCTGTGTTCTTAGAGTTCCGGATGCTTGCTGTTCCATTCCAACATTATGTACACTACTTGCGGAAACACCAGTTTCTTTCTCTATGTTTTTATAGACGATTCCGGGTTTCTTTCTGTAAGCACCGCGGAACAATGCGCGATCATTCGCCCCTCGCCACTTTTTAAAGCTTTGCTTAGATTGTGTAATTCCGGCTGAAGAAGCGGCCTGCTCCATGATGAAAAGCTTACTGATTTTAAATTGCATATACATAAGTGTTCTTGGGTTTGTGAGGTACGTGAAATGTACAGCAAACAGAGTGTTACATATCAGAAGCAACTATTCAACACGATACAGACCTCGTTGCGAGAGAACTGACTGGTATAGTAATGCAAAAACAGCCCGCCTCGGTAGCGTGGTGGTAGCTGCTCTGCCTGACGTTCAAGAGGTCAGGGTGAGTTACCTGGATAAGGTAACCCTTATCCTAATAGACGAATGTCGGGTAGCTCTAAGCTCCATGCACGCTGGACGCATTTGAGCATCATTTCACCAATTTCATTCATCGTCCGATGTCACTTAACGCTGGAGGACGTAAATTATAAAAAAAATACAAAACTATTACATAATAGCAGTGTCCTTTAGTAATTGTTAAATAAAGTGCACCTTAATTTAACATAATAAGTTAACAGGTATAATTTCACCTGTCTTCTCTCTAAGCTGTATATGTTATACAGAACACATCTATGTGGTACGTGAAAGAGAAAGATACAATGTGGGACTATAACGTTTATAAGAAATCGAAATATTTGCATACTTTTCTCTCTCTGAAATTAGCTGGCGCAGAGCAGTGATCAGAAAACTACTTACAGTGCTGTACTTAAGGGGGGAGGGGGGTTATCGTACGTATGCAAATAAAAGACAACGCCAATTAACTTCGCTAAACCGATCAACAGCTTAACCGTTTTCTGTCCCAATATCTGTCTCCCTCTCTTCACACCCAGATGTTTACAGCAGGATTAAACTAGGTTGAGATAGATTATAATAAAGATGATATACTATATCACGATCTTATGCGATAAAAGGCAAAGATTTAAATTAAAATAAAAAGAGAGACGGAATTCTTATTGCTAAAATGAAGCACGTTCCCATTGGTGATATGATTGTTAAATCGAAAACGTTAATTAAATCGAACCTACTTCACAGAAGTACAACTCTAACCCTCGTGTGCAAAGATTTCAAGAATGTTTAAATATGGCCGTAAAAGGAAAAATCGCAAATGTCTTTCACAAAGCCCATAAAAACATGATGGTCCCGTCAGATGGTGATAAAAGAATAAAGCGGTGGGTTATGATAGGGAGCAAGTAGAGGGGAGAACTAAAATGGGCATTGAGAGAACAGAAGAGAATGAAATCACAAACATATGTAACTCATTCTCAAATATTATTTTAAAACATATAATAGGTACGTACATCTTTAGGATTTTATATTTAGATTTATTATTAGCGATGGATGAAAGCTCACTGCATTCTAGTATCTCTGGCAGTTTACAAGGAAGGAAAATTTCCTATGTAGGCCTCTGACAGACATGCTTCAAAGTTTACTATTCGGTTTTACTTTCCATCTTTGGCCAAAATATATGGGGAATGTCACCTTATCAAGAATAAATTTTTGTATGAATGCTATAACATCACTCACGCGTAAGTGTTCATGAAGTCTTCAATTTATTCATTGACTATTACACCTTCAGCCCTCAATCCGAAATGTTTAAGAAGTAATAAAATAATGTATTTCGGTGCTGTAGGATCATTTAAACTAATTTAATGGTAATTCCTTCGCAAATGAGCCGGCTAGACGCCCACAAGTTCGTTTTTAATTTTTCCTGGCATATTTTAAAAATTCAAGTCGATATAAGATATATCTTACTTTCACACTATACTTAATGCCGAAATACCCAGCTACAAGTTCAAAACGGTGAAGAATGGAAGGTAAAAGCTGACTGTAATATTCTAATCTTAGTGGCCACTTCATAAGCGTGGAGGATTTGTTTTACTATTTTTATGTTACCTTAAGCCATCAAAATTATTCCTTCCATAATAATCCATGCGATAATTTCAGCTCTCATCTCACCCTCAATTTCATCAAGGAATCAAGTATTATATTGTGAAGTCTGGGAGAAATAATTATTAGCATAGGCTTTCAACGTATCGATCCTCACTTAAAGCAGATGCAATAAAGCCTCCTTCAGTTCTTGATTAATTTGTTTTGAAGCAATAGAATTTATTTGTATTTATCACTTCCCTTCTAACCACACCGCTGGGCAATTAAAAGATGCTATTTATTAGGGAAACAGATCAGGCTTCTCTCTAGAGACATATTTGAGGATATAACTCTTCCTTCATGCAACAACAGTCGGGGCTTATTACTGTATAAAACGAAAACTTCAGGAAGAATAGAATTAGCATATAGATTGGAATTAAGTCCCCATTAGCGAGGTTTTTCCTCTATAATAATTGCCTATTTGCATTTATCCCGTTTTTATTTCTAAAATCTTTCTGCGAAACATTTAGAAGTCTCCGCATTTATCACGGTTCAATTGTTTTAACACTTTAGTTCTCCCTTTTTCCTCTCCCTACCAAGTACATAGCAGAGACAGCATTGGATTCCATTCAAAATTTGAACACACAGATTTCAACGAAACTAGCATTTCAGGTCCCCGAATGCCAAAAAAATAATTTCTAGGAAAGCGTGCATATACGTGTGGGTAGGCTGGGGCCGTGTGCGCGCGCACGCAGCATAACTAAAACCTAGAAAATCGGTTAAATATTAATAATGGTATTTAACTTCTCCAACTTCCAAGATTTTCCAAACAAAAATCTCTCACTTAGTTGGCATGGGAAATATTTCCAAATGTTTTATTTTCTCAAAATGATTTTGGTTGATTTAACGTCCTATGTTAAGAGATCTTCATGACAAATGATATATATCTCTATATATCTTGAAATTTATGGGAACAGCCTTCGAGGCTTAATTTTGATCGTTTTTACATAACTGGAGATAGATAAAACCTTACTGCACAAAAAAATAAATCTTATTGAAGTACTATATCAAATATATTTTGTGTAAAGACAACCTTTTTCGAGATGTTTCTTGTAATTGGTTTGAATTTTCAAATACTTCTCTCGAATAGCAAGTCGTTATTGATTTATACCATCTCTACTACGTATCAGTATCACTATGTATCAGTAGGGGAAGTATTGCATTCCACCTAACGTTCTAAGAACCTGATTAATGTAAAACAAAAACAGAGAGAGAGAGAAGGATCTTTAGAAATGGTCCGTCCGTAAGTCGGTCTAAACAGCATAACCCAGAAGTCCAAACTTGATATTTAAGCTCCCAAGTTAAAAGTTTCAAAACTTTCTATTTTTCAAATTGGCCCTAAAGATGTTGATTAAAATACTTTATGTTTGAGGTGTTTTTACGAAAATGAAGTGTATATCTTAAATGTTCTAGAACTATCCTAAAGTCTTCTTCATATCGCATGACTTGCGCATGAATCTTACAAGATGCAGAAATGACATCGCACATGCACACACGCACGCACAGATTTTCTCTCTCTAGCTCTCTCTATTGAGTTAACCATTTCCGAGATAATTATTTTTATGGTTTGAGTTTTCGAATACATATGATTTTCTCAAACAAGAAGTCCCCTTTCAGCACCCCGCTCTCTCTCTCTCTCTCT
>CM060948.1:287404645-287425255 GCA_030765055.1 Mantis religiosa | reverse complement strand
GGATTGTAATTTATGTCTACTCTGTTCTCAAATTCCCATTGTACGTGCAAGGTAAAGTAATAAAACTATATCTACAAAAGTACAGAGGGATTTTTAAAGGTGGCGCGTGACCTTGTTCGGATTTGCATGAGTGACGTCATGCAAACCAATGGTAGGGTTAAGATTTCTGCTTTCACTAGTAGATTGCTGATAGTTTCTGGGTTAGATGACAGATGACTAACCTGACACCCATAAAGGGGTTGTCAAATGTACAAACTTTGCCAAACCATGTAGACCCGGGGGAAAGGCAGTTGACAGTATCAGCCATACTTAAAACAATGTTGGGATGTCATCTGTTTAAGGATGATTGGAAGCTAATGCATTAATTTTTTCGAAGTAGTCTTTCAGAACACTTGCTGCACTTTTTAAAGAAATTCTTCCTACAGGGTTGCTATTATCATCATCATCATCATCATTATTATTATTATTATTATTATTATTATTATTATTATTATTATTATTATTATTATTATTATTATTATTATTATTATTATTATTATTATTATTATTATTACTGTCGTCGTCACCACCACCACCACCACCACCACCACCATTACTATCATCATCAGTATTAGGCGCGAGATATAATTTAGACATTATACCCAAGTAGACAGTTTAACTTTTATTTCATTTTGGACTTAATGTACTATAAAATATACCGCTATGAAATATACCGCTATGAAATATACCGCTTTTGAAATATCTGTTCAGTCATTATGTAACTCAATATGACTCTTATTAGGATTATACATTGGATTTTACTTTATTTCTGCAGAACAGGATGGCACAAACAATAAATTAAATACATATATCACAATTTTATGTCGACTTCAGATAAGTTGATACAGGCAGCTAAACATTTAAATGTTCTCCCAGTTAAGTTAGCTCACCCAAATTACATCGTTTCCAGGTTTACCATGTATCTCGGAACGATTATAAACGTTCTAATGTTAATCGCATTACGTTTGTTTGCCAGATTACTCTTTTTTTTCGTACTACATTCGCAATAAAACTTATACCACGTATTCCGCCTAAAGTAAAACCCTTGCTGTACGTGTCCACACATATTAACAACCTCCGACGTTACACAAATGATCTAGTGACAGCGAGCTTTATGCCTTTCCCCCATGCACAGAGACTGCTGGCATAAATTTCCTTTAATGTTGTGAAGGTACAACTCCAACGTGTTTTGTTCGGTTTCTGATTTACAGCAACGGCTGATTTAGTAAATCGGGAAATTTAAATCACGAACGCTTAGGAGGGAGAAGGTGGCAAAGTGACTTAACATTATCGTCGGAGAATATCGGCAAAGCAATAGCGTAGGAAACAATAATTGCAATGATCATCAACAATAACTAACAATAGTGTCTATTATTATTATTATTATTATTATTATTATTATTATTATTATTATTATTATTATTATTATTATTATTATTATTATTATTATTATTATTATTATTATTATTATTATTATTATTATTATTATTATTATTATTATTATTATTATTATTATTAGTAGTAGTAGTAGTAGTAGTAGTAGTAGTAGTAGTAGTAGTAATAGTAGTAGTACCATCATCATCATCATCATCATCATCATCACCATGCCTATTCCTGTTGAACGGGAAAAACATTGGCTGAAATGCTCTCCATTTATATTGTGCTGTAGCTACACAGCTGCATGCAGAAAAACACGACAACAATCAAATAACCTAAAACAATGTGTCGCTATAATATCGTTCTGACAGTGCACACGAGAAATACATTGCAGAGGTGGAACTTAAACAAGATAGTGGACTGAATCTATTCCAAAAGCTTTCGAAATCGGACAAAGCCATAGAAGTATCACTTAACACAACACGTATATTTAAAAAAAAGTTTTATACACTTTTCCTTGCCAATTACTGTTATTTCCTATGGTTATCGAGTTACAAAAAATTTAATCACAGGCTTCTTACAATATATTCAAAATAAACGAACACTTTTCAAATTTCCAGCATAATATCTTCAATTACAGTTGTTAAAACATTTACGTCTCCAAACACACCGTTTGCAAGGGATTTGTAACTGATTTTCCTTCCTGGAGTTTGGCCGTTTTCGTTCACGTTCTCTCTCTTCTGGGGGGGGGGGGGGATTTCCAATTCTCTACTTCGTCTTACAGTATTACTTCGATACCGAAATTTACTGCAAAATCACACGAGTCCCACTGTACCACAAAAAAGCATCTTTTATGAAAAAGCCCCTAAACAGCTTAACAGAAAAACGAAAAATCGGTTAAATATGAAACTTGGTACTTAAATTCAGGATCTTCCGAACACGCGAAGATAATTTCTCCAACACAAACTCTCCTTTAAATATCATGTTGCTGTTATATATTTTTTTTTATTTTCCCAAAAATAGAAATAACGATTATGATCAAATACCACATTTTAAAATTATTTTCACGCGAACTAAAATACTTATCGTGAAGTAATAGAGAATAGCCGCTGAAGTTCTCTTTATTCTGAAATTTTGCACAACTGGTAAACCGTAACAAATACACAACATTTTACCTAGTAAAAATGCAGATCTCGTCGAAGCAACCAATTTATGTCTAAAATGTTGTGCTGTTAACCATTTACTACGGATATTCTCCTTAATTAGTTCGAGTTTTAACTACAGGGCCCTCATTTATGTCTGCGCGCGCTCGCGCAGTATGACCCAGAAGTTGGATACATAAAAACTTGGCTTTCAATTTCAGCATCATCCAAAGAATGTGGTGCGAAGATCAAGGAAAACTCTGGTGTTATTTCTGATTTCTCAAAACCATTTTATAAGGTGTCATATGTTTAACAATTTACATGATATCAAATATACTTTTTCATTATTCTGCAAGTGATCCAAAGGTTCCCTTCATTCAGAATCCATTTTGTACAATTTTGTGCTGCAATAAAATTTAGAGTTGACTAAATCTTCCACTAGAGATTTTCTGCGGGCTTTGATGCACTTAATATTTACATTTATGGTCATTTATGGAGGAATGTGACGTTCTCCACCCTTGCATATGCGTGTCCATCTCCCGC
Source organism: Mantis religiosa (assembly GCA_030765055.1). Taxonomy (NCBI): domain Eukaryota; kingdom Metazoa; phylum Arthropoda; class Insecta; order Mantodea; family Mantidae; genus Mantis; species Mantis religiosa. The sequence goes on along the minus strand of CM060948.1, from coordinate 287,422,154 downwards.
ACCCACCCATTAGTCAATTCCCTTCCCTGATAGCTCAAAGACAAAAGATGATCTTTCCAGCTTCTATTCACAGTTTCCAGCTGTTGCGACCCCTGTTGATCTGCTACAAACCGGCTGCATTGTAATAAGGATTGAGTATGCTGTAAAAACAGGTGGTTTTCGAGTATTCTATTGTTTTCAGTAAACAAAAATACCTCTGAATTGTTTGCATTGTTATACACAAACTCTTAGACGATTTATAACTTGCAAGAGGGAGAGAGAGGGAGACAGATGGAGAAAGAAAGGGACAACGATAGCTGAAAAACAAACACTCATTCAATGACTTTAGTAACCGTCAGCTGTCGTTGAAACTATGTACAGAAAAAAAAGCTTCTAAGAATAGGGATCTCTCTTTTTTTTTTTAAAAAAAAGGCATATCCTCCAATTCTAAGCCAAATCGGAAGATGAATGAAATTGGTGAAGTGATGCTCAAATGAGTCCAGGGTCCATAAAGCCTAGAGTTGTCCAACAGATATTTTTCAGGATAAGCGAAACCGGCGTAAAACCCTTACCTGACCGAGATTCAAACTCGAGACCTCTTGAACATGAGACAAAAAAAAATGCTACCGCTTAAGCTACAGAGGCGGACAGTGAAATAGGGAAAGTATACGAAATATTCATTACGAAATCATAAATTTTAATGACTTTAAACAGCATTAAAAAGAAAAAGGTAGAGATAGAAAGTAAATTAATATCCGTAACACATTCCAATAACATTGAAATCTGTTCCCCCAGACCTCGTGCGAGGATTTTAAACTGCAGACGCGGAAATTCTACTAAATGTAGAATTCATTCAAGAACTGGCTTCTCTAAGTGAGGCTTTCTCATCTAATCCTCGCACATGTACCTTTTCCTCTGTTTGGGAGAAACATTATCTGTGTACAGACATAAAGGGTGTAGCGAAATGTTCAGTTTGTGACAAGACTGTTCAAAATTGAAAAGTATAGTTTGAAACAACACTGAACTACCCATAGCAGTGAATATCTAGGTCATAAAGGAATGGAACGTGATATGTTAGAGGAGCTCAAAGACGATATGCCCGCCTCGGTAGCGTAGATGGTGGGGTGTCTGTCTTACGTTCAAGAAGAGGTCCCGAGTTCGAATCACCGCCAGGGCGAGTTATCTGGATAAGTTTTTTCCTGAAAGATGAATGCCGCGATACTCTAAGCTCTGTGGACCCTGTGCTCATTTGGGCTCCATTTCATTTATGTTCCGATATGACTTAACATTGGAGGCCGTTAAATAAACTAAAGACAGCGTGACTGCTGACAATGATCTGGACATTGATACAGAAACTATGGATTAGTTCAATAAATTACCACTTATAATAAAATTAAATATGAATATTTTGTGCATTTGTGGTAAATGTTAAGAGCCTGTAGGATTGGCAAGAGATTATGAGTAGTTTGGCTCGGGGTAAGAGGATATTAGGTAAGGTAATTAACGAGGGCTAGTCTCAAGACAATTCGCATAAGTGGTTCTGTAGGTTACGTTAGCGAGAGGGGTGAAAGTATCCAAAGTTGCCAGATTCGGTATGGCAGGCTAGCTTGGGCATTATGGGCATAATCTTGAAAACTTCGGATCGGTTCGCCGGTGGAACAAGACTTTGCTGAATGCGGTGTTATTCTTGCCACAATTATAGAATCGCGTGTTATCGCGTAGTATATATACGATTCAAATACGCTAACTTCGGAGATATGTATTAGTTTCCATTGGTCGGTCACTTCTCGACTGAAGTGAATACCGTTATTAAACGTTTCAAACTTATATTCCGGTGTCATCCTTATTTTGATTACACGTTAAGGCATACTCTGAGATATATCTCTGCCCAAGAGGGAGGCAAACACAAAACGCACCATCGCAGGACAACAAAACAGCTTCAACATAAATCAGTGAATGGGTTCTACGCCTTACCTTTGAAATATCATTTCAAAATTGCTAAACAACTTAGACCATTTAAGATGGCGAATATTCTAAAATTAGTCTGCGTATGATGGCAAATGAAGTTTGCCCTGAACGTATACCAAAATGTGAAACTATTAGCTTTCTTACTTCATATTTATGCGGCGTATTGCAAATCTCACCGACATTGTTGAAGAGACGTTGGCGAAGAGATATAAGACATTTATTGCTCTATGGCGTCAGATGAAAGCCAAGACACTTGCCACACAGCACAATTAGTGCATTTGTAGAAAGAAATGTTGCATGATATGAATGACAATTGGTGAAATTGGTGAAAATATTTTCGATGAATTGAAGCTTTAATTTGCTCCAGCCTCCAGTGAAACAACCTTATATCTATAGCTACAGATGACCACGTTACACCAGTTTAAAGCGTTCCTCGACGAGTTCGCAACGTTTTGAGACTCTGCTTGGATACTTCCTGTGGACGGGGAAAGCATATCGAGTTGCTCGCCCGCAATTGCGTCTTCCTCTAAAGAAAGGTGGTTGTGGTCTAGTGGATGTTGACAACAAGTGTATGGCGCTGTTGGGAAAGACCGGATTGTCCTCGTTACTTGGCAGTAAGTCTCCGATTGACAATAAGTTTTGGTATGGCCAGTTACATACCGTGCAGAGGCCGACACGGGAATTTCATCGTTTGGTCGCCAAGCTTCTTTCTCTTGAAAATTCCGGAGAGCGACTGGAGAATTTTCTGACTACCAAGAACCTCTATCGTCACTTGATGGAGCCAGGTATTCAACGACCTAATGTGGAAACAAAATACAGTCGTGATTGGAAATGTGTTTGGCCAATGCAACCAACTGTAACCTTCCGTCAATTTGGAGAGAAGTTGTTTATGAAGTTGTTAATGAAACGGTTCCAAATGCAGAAAAGATGTGGCGTCACAGGAGAGTAAATTCGAAGATACGTGGCGTATGTGTGGAAGATGAAACACTTGAGCATCGCCTGTACAACTGTCAGCGGGCTGATTTGATTTGGACCTCCATCCAAGACGCACTACATAAACTTCGTCCAGAAGAATGATTACGTTCGGTACCACAGCTGGTACAACTGGAGTTTCGCTTCAAAGACACGAAATTGCATAATTTTGCAGTGTGGTTGGTTGCTGATACACTACATTGGCTGCTGAAAGTACGGCGAGGAGACACTGTGTTACGAAAGCACTTACGTATATTTTTGAAGGAGCAGAGATGGACCTATATACGGAAGAAAACCTTGCGATCTCTGGAGCCATAAATTTATCACGTGGAACAAATGCAGATCTAATAACCATTTAAGCAAATAGAACCCTTCATATTGTTTCACAGCGCAAGCCAATAAAACAAGACATTTTCTAAACGACTTACCCTGTACCCGTTCCCGTCTTTAAAATAAAATAAAAAATAATTGAAAAAATAAAAGTAAAATAAAAATAAAATAAAAAACTTAGGATACACTTGTTCAATAGTCTTTCTCTCCTTAGACATATTTAAAATGATTACTTAAGACGCTTACACAAAGAGTTAAGTTAAAAAAAAGAAAGACAGTAAAACAAAACAAAAGACGCGCGGAAAAAAATATACAAACGCCCGTAGTATAAAAAACAGAGGCGGAACAGGTAACGACGTGACAGTTGTAATAAAAGAATGCTATAATAGCGTATTGTGCGACTTCCGTTACTATTGTGAAGTGAGGTTAATCCGGTGTGCGTTAGAGGAAAGCTACTTTGAGTTATGGGAGAGATAATGGAGTTGATCTTGGACGAAAAAGACATGCCTGTTGCCAAGCTCCATTATCCAAAATGAATTTTGAATTTGCCATTCCTTGTAGATCTAATAGGACACCTATGTTAGTCGTTGCTCCAAGGCGAAGGACGCGTTATTACGCAACACGTTGACTGTGTACTGGCGTTCAAACCAAACTCGCATTATGGGAACAATTAATCAACCAAAGGACATCTCACTTTTCAAAAACCTTATTGCCTTCTCAGCGTTTGGAATTTGCAAATGCTTGAGCAATATGCAAAGGTACTACATAATCTATACAAAGAATTCGGAGAGCGGTTCCAAGAGCTGAAAAATACGGAATCCACAAATTTTCCAATATTTGTCATTCCTTTCACCGTGGACATAGAGAATGTTGCTACAGATTTTCAACTGGAGCTTATTGATCTTCAATATGATCGGGAAATGGAGCATTCCTTTGTTCATAAAACAAACCTGCCGATTTTTATTTAAACTTTTCTCAATACAGATTTTCATGGCTACACAGCCGCCCTGCTCACATATTAAGTATGTCGGCTCTACTTATCTGTGTGAGCTTATTTTCCTATCATGAAACACTGTAAACCTGGTCAGAGGAGCCAATATCTGACAACATTAATTGTAGTCTTCACCTTTATATTACAAATACAATTCCGCCAAACATTTCAAAGATAATTAGGAAGAAAAGGGCACAAAACGCTTGATGTCTGAATCAAAATTGAATAGATTTGGAAATATTAAATTAGTACCGGTATTTACATATGTGGCAGAGGAATGTTAAATTTCTCCATTAAGCACCCAGTTGAATGTAGTAAGAAATATGTTTATTTCACCTTATGTACACAGTCAACATTCGATAAACGTTCAAAGTATCTCATATTGCAAATTTTAAAGTTTCGCCCTCACTGCCCCTCATTCCACCTGTGCTGACCTTTCTCGCCCGCTTTCAGACGCTTGGGTATCGGGCTAAGAGTCATGACGTCACAACAAATTGAGTTGCGGCTGCCTGACGAAGAGTTTGCATACGATGTTAGTTGCATGTGTTTGTTTTCAAAACTCTTATTCGTTATCTTTTTAATTATCAAAATTCTAAGTCTCTTTGTCGTGTAAGTTATGAGTTTCATTTCCATTTACTCGTATGTGCTGTTCTCATATACCTGCTATTTTACATTCACTTATATGTAAAACTTTGAGTCGATGAGGAAATCAACATGTGTGGCCGGAAGAAAAGCGCCATTTGGCATATTTTTTATTTGTTTAGCTGTAGATTAGAGATTTCCTTGTAGGTGGTACTAACGGGAAAATTTGACAGCTGAGAACTCTGTGTTCTGACTTAGCGTGGAGAGCTTTTTTATGTTAATAAAAATATATATTTACACATATAGATTTATTTTTATTTTTCCTTATGTTTACCGTTTTTTGTTCATTGTTGTTTGCTTACTGCTTGCTTTCTGTATTTTTATACATACACATTATACCCATGCCCAGAGCGGGACTCGAACCCGCGACCCTCTACGCGGCGGACGCCCTCCAGTCCCTAGGAGTTGTTTTGTAATCAACGCAAAGCCTTGCGGCAGCATTGATTTGCAGATACACTAACTACCGGAAGAAACCATCTGCATCAGCACAACATTTTACACTCACATTATTCCACAGTTTGTTTTAATTTTGTCCTCCAACGTTAAGTCATATCGGAAGATGAATGAAATGGGCAAAATGGTGCACAAATGTGTCCAGCGTCCATAGAGCTTAGAGCTACCCGACATTCGTCTGTAAGGATAAGGGAAGATCGCAGAAAAAACCTTATCCAGGTAACTCACCCTGATCGAGTTTCGAACTCGGGACCTCTTGAACGTGAGGCAGACATGCTGGCTATTCCACAGTGTGAGAAGCTCCAACTTCGATGGCGGGATGGTTCTGTATTTTAAACACGCGTATCTTACACACACAATTTATTGCTTCCACTTGTAGTATATTTTCGCTTATTGATTACCTCAGCCGCCAGTCCATCTGCAGTTCTAATTTCTTTTTACCAACGTAATTCACCTTCGCTCTCTCACATGAAGTCGATTTTTAGAAGGAATTTTAGAAACGGAAAACCAACTGCTCTAAAGATGGCCCTGTAGCCATGATCGTTAGAGGTAGCCATGGTCGTTAGAGCGTATGTTTCTAGCGTTCCGTCGCGTAGAGTCCCGCCTTGGGCATGGGTGTATTATGGGGAGGCGGGGCTAGTTGTTACAGTTTTTTATTTTATCATTTTTCTTCAAAACTATTTCAAATATTTGGCGTAATTTTATTTGTTTTATAAGAAATTCGTTAAAGAACGATATTATATTTAAAAAAACAAAATTTACTTTAATTTTTATAAATATTTATCATATTTCTAGTTAAGGTAACTGTAACAACCTGCCCCATGTTACATCCACTGGGGTAATTTGTTACAAATGAAGCAAATAGAAAATTAAAGCACCGGCATGTTTGGAAACTACATTTAATTATTCAAATGTGGTGAGACACATTGCAGAACTTACATTTTACAACTTCCATTTTAAAACAACTTACATATATTAATTTTGGCAAATATGTTTGTCAAAATGTGCACAATAATCGTGAGCCCGCTTAGAACATTTGGTGCAGCTTAGCCACTTAGATGGCGGTCTTGAAGCGGTCCAGTGTACTCAATATAAAAGCATCTTCATCTTCAGAAGAGGAAGAATCATCATTTTCGGCACTCATTTTTATTTTCTTGGCCCTTTTTGTCCCTTTGTCAGCTTTGAGTCTATTTGTAAAGGAAATTTGCCTCTTCATTGGTTTTGCACGTTTTTTGGCCTCAGCTTCCAAGTTATTTTTCACTGGTATGTCTGTTAGAATCGCTGTTTTCGTAGTACTCCATGCAGCACTTTGCCTCTGGTTAGCCAACTTACTTGGCAGTAGTACGGTAAATCTAAACATTTCGAGTCTCAGATTGTAAAAAAAGTTTTGAAACAGTGCATGAGCTGTAATTATATTTACAGTTTTAACACAGACAATTTTTTTCACAGTGGCTGATTTCACACAGAGTGCTTCTCGCTGAAAAATACACTGACAATTTATCTTTGTTATAGGCTTCAGCATGAGGCACATTGAATGACTCCTTACCGAGCTCATAATGTATTCAATATTAGTAGGATATCAAACACTGTACATTACGATCATGAAGAATGAAAAGAGCTTGTCCTACCAACTGCGATCAAATATTCGTTGCTTGTTTATGTTGCACAGAGAATCCATCACAGATAAGACGGTACGCGGCTATAACCGGTTCAGTTGGTTCAGTCTAGCTGTTTCTAGAAAGTAAAGGGGACAAGACGGAGGGTAAATTCACACCTATAGTGCCTACTTTACCAGCCCTGTGCCAGACGAAGAATGGATAAGCCTAACATCCGGATTAGCAAACAACATCTAAAGTGGATTAAAAATTTTCACTTTCTGAATGTCTTAAAACAGAATACAGGCGAATTAGCGATGGAGAAAAATGCGAGCGTAACATGCCAGACCTAGCTGAAACACAGTGCACAAAGTAAAGTGTCATTCTTCGTATATTCAGATTAAGTACAAGCGCTAAGCTCAATATTATAATTGTTCTGCTGCTGTTTGGCTTGTCTTTTCCTCTATAAAACACACTGATTTATTGAAGAAAAAAAAAAAAAACTCAGCGCCAAAGACGTTGCAAAGAACCTTCCAAAACTGGCAGCTACAAGCGAGTTTTTATTTTTAAGAGGACATTTTGAAATCAAGAGTAAGATAAAATTAAATTACTAACAAGGCCACACATTTTATATCACTGGTCAAATTCTGAATGGATGAATACACGAGAGTTGAAGTTACAATATGCTCATTCTTTGACGTCTTCTGGCAAAAGTGCTAACTTTGCAAACTAATTATCCGCAAATAGCCGCTCACGTGATTTCTTTAAAGCGAACCCCTCTTAGGAGGTGTGTGATATTTGGTGTTTATTTCCTATTGGGCTGATCTTGTAGCATTCCCTTATGATACTCTTTTCGAGCAACGAAACTCTTCGGGACGCCTAATTCATAGGAGGCACTTCACTTGCTAAACGAAAAATAATACCGGATATAATAACACTTTTATTATGCTCTACCTTTACTAGCCGTTTATTGCTTAGACAGTATTTCTTTAAGATAAATTAATTTTGGTAATATGTGCATTTATTGGTGACCAATATCTCTTATGACTCAAGTCTTTGCCTTATATTATCTTCTTCAAATTTAACATAAAATTTACACAATTTATTATTCCTCTTGGAGTTGCTTATTTCTGTTTATTCCTCTTATATCTAACATTGTGCTGTATATGTAATGGGAAACTGAAATGTGTAGTGTTTAACGCCCGCTTTTACTACATACGGCACCGCAGGCGGTAACACTGATGATACATGAGATGAAGATGAAGCACCGGTGAAATGAGATGGCGGGGGAAACCGGAGGTCCCGGAGAAAACACGCCCCAGCGCCGTGTTGTCCACCACAAATCTCATTTTGCGGTCGCCTGGAATTGAACTCGGGCCGCCTTGGTGAGTGCCAAGCAGCCTAACCACTGAGCCACGGCGCGGCCTATATGTAATGGGAAAGTCTATTATTTCTTTTATTTCATTTTACACCTCTTTATCCTTTTTCCGCATTTTGTCCGTTTTTTCTTCACCATTCTTTTAATCATTTTAATATCACATTTCATAAACATTTCCTACCTTCTCCAAATATTCTACGATCTTGAGTTAAAAATCTTTCTTTTCACTATATTAGAAAAAAATAGAGTTAAATTCCCTCTATCTTCTTTCAATATTACTGCACTAATGTAATGCCAATTATCAACGACCTACCACATTTAGTGAACATCCCCTCCTTCTCTCCCTTTTTGCCACTTAAATTCATTGCACTTATATTTGCCCATGCATAACCTTTCTATCCTCTTTGTTACTACCCACTTATGTATTTTTCTTTCCCCTATTTTATGTTTAAATATCTATAGGTAATCTAGCAATGACCTTTCTTGAATGAAATGCCTACCATTACTTGCTTTTCAATATCCCCGACTCTTGTTCTAATTTATTTCCAGTAATCCTTCCTTGTATTGTTCTTTCTGCTCATGTCTGCCAAGCCCATTTCTTGGAAACATATTTACCATTTTTCTAAAATAAGACCTGAAGCTTTCCTGGCGACGAATACGCTCACTTTCTTCTCGGGCAGGCAGCCAGCCAGGTGAAAAGATGATTAGATGATTTCTAAGACAAACCGGAAGGACCATCGCTACATGAACGGAGCATTCGTTTAATGCAACCTGAGAAGTCTGGGCTGGCAGAGCATTGTTTTGATAACGACCATAGAGCCAATTTTCGGGAGACGACCATCTTGGCAAAATGCAACAGTTACTGGGAGCGGAGAATTAAGGAGATTGGCGATTTCCTCTGAAAGGAGCATGCTTAATCGTGATGCTGGATTACAGTTCAGCTCCTCTTGGAAACCGGCCTTATAAATGGAAATCCGTCGAATCAAGAAACAAAGATCAATACAGCTTGATAATCAAGTTAAGTAGTTACGTTTCTTTGACACAATTTTCTATACTCACGCCATCTCCTGACCTGGCATTTAATTTACTGAAAACAGTCTTTTGTTCAGTAATGCGAATTTTGATAGTGTTTTTTCTTTGTTTATAGTTGTGTATTTCATTTCAGGTTATAACATTTTATAGATATCCTGATGATGGGAGAGATGCACACTCCCGAAACGTTGATATCTAATTCTTTTCACCTAGCTGGCTGCCCGAGAAGAAAGTGAGCGTACAATTTTACTTTTTGTTGTTCTTCTCCTTCCGCTTTTATACTAGGTAATAATGTCCTACTGTTCCAAGAATATTTCTTCCCTAGAAGGTAAAAACAATAAGCACGAAGAATATACAATAAAGCACTTCCTCTACTCTTTTCTGCTGAATATATGTATTCTTTAGTGGTAGTGGTATTACTTAAACGTTAACAAGATTGTGCAGGGCCACACATTCCACTAATGACAAAAATAAACGGGCGTTACTCAGGTGAACGAAGCGCGCACATAACCTCTTTACCAGCCCCCCCCCCCTCCCAAAAAAACTGAGCTCCTGTTCCTCCCAAGCTTGACATTTAATTAACCTCACGGCGAGGCTGCGGCGGCTGTAGACTACAAACAAATTAGAGAACGGTGTTTACTTCAATATAATTAGCTCAAGCTAATGAAACGCTCGTGATTACACCGAATTCCCTCATTGCCAGGTGCATCGTCGGAAGTTTGATCTGAAAAGTTGGTCTTAAACAGTAAACCGATTTCCTTTTGAAGAAATAATTTATTGTGTATATTAAAGCGTTTCCAGGCAATTATAGGATATTCACCGAGAATAACTGATATTCAGAAATTTGTCGTCCCAGTGGCTCTTACTGCGTAATTTGCTAAAGATGTAAACTAATAAACTCTTTTAGTCAATTTGATTTTATTTTTTAAAAAGAAAAGAAAAGATAGTGCATTTGCATGATCGCAATGCCATATTTTATATCGCTTTTACTAACTGTACTTACAACATCTTGTTTTTCTAGCTATTGTATTCAATAAACGTTTCCAGAAATAGTTAACCTATTTGAAAATTCAGACACTTTGAAAATTTCTTCTTTTTTATACCTCTTAAGATGGTTCTGAACGTTGAGCTCAACGTATCGGCGATCAGCCAACCTATCCATTGACCAAAAGTTTTGCGATCCTATGGAGTCACGTACTTGGAATTCCAATCAACATTCCGTCTCCACCTGATTAAGAACATCTATAACTAAAATTTTTAAATTCTAAACTAATAACGCTAGCTTTTTAAGATTTATACCATAGATATGACAGTGTGCAAATATGATAAAGATCAAATTTTGCCAATTGCATTTAAAAATGGTGTGCGCAGGCTATCTAAGCATTCTTCGGATTCAAGAATGCTTACACTATTTTATAGACCAAATAGGAAAAGGTGATTTTTTAACATTTTTGGAAGTTATGGTAAAATTTATTCATTTTTGTTACGTCACCAAAAAAATTCCTTGCGACAAAATAACTTAAATTTTGGTCTAATATTTTAACAACAGTTACCAATACATCCAATTTTTTAAATTCTCCTAGGTTTCTCTGTATCTCAATAACTTTAGGCTCCAGAAATTTTTAAAGCCATAAATATAGTTTTTCAGTCCCAAAAGCTGAAATTGTTGTGTATTAAAGTAATGAAAGTGTGCTTAAATGCATCTCACAATAAAACCCAGAACAATTACTATTCAGTGTGTCTCTGTGAACGTGTGTAGCAAGTTTTATTAGCCTAACACCAAAACTGGACGCAACGAACATTTTAAATGAAGGAAAATGCTGAACATCTGAATAGCGAGAAAACAAGGATAAAGCGTTAGAATTCACATCCAACACTAGCATTCGCGTATCTTCCAAACTGCAGTAGAGCATTTGAATGACGTGCAGAGGCTACTATCTTAGCATTCTTCAGATTTGGGTTTAGGAATGCTTACACTATTTTATACACTAAAAATAGGACAAGCTGATTTTTTTGAAAATGTGCATAAAATTTCAATCATAGATTTCTTAGCAAGTGAGGTGCAACGATAGCACATTGCGTTTGTTAAGATCAGTAATCACATGGATTCCTGTTATAAAAATTTAGGTTTTTTTTTTGGGGGGGCACATATGTGTGCTTGATCAAAGAGGCGCAACAACAAAAGAAAATATTTACCGGTGTGTCCGCCTTTAAGCACTAGAAACAGTATCAATAGCATCCTGTCCGAAGAGAAAGTTGATCATAGATTCGACTTCAAGAATTTTCTAGGAATGTCGGAAGATTTCCGTTTCCTGTAGACTGCAATTTCATCCACAATTACAAAACAGGAGATGAATTTTACAGCAACGATTTAAGCTGAATTGACCTTACGTTTTCTTGCCACTCGAGCATTTTAAACAAGCATAATGTATTTATTGAAAGTTTCAAAACAAAAACATCAAAAACTGTTTCGGTTCTGGAATACTTCCAAGATGATGGGCCTTGTATTGTCTTTTCTTTCGCCCACTCCACCTTCCTCGTTAAAAAACAATAAATAATATACATGGGTCGGTTGCCTGCATACGTCTGGCGAAGTCAGTCGGGTCTGGGCGAAGTCAGCCGAATTCATATTCCACTGCTATTAACATCCAACTCACGTTGAGTTTTTATCTGTGGACGCTCTGCTGTGGTTCTCAAACACTCGTTTTATATTCGTCGTGATACGTCGCCTAATTTTGCTCAGGGGCCTCTCTATCCGACGTGAGGTTCTTTTACGTGACCAAAATCTACGAAATGGGACCACCGGAAACCATGATAAATACTTTGCGCCGGAAAATACTCATCAGTCTCGCTGATCTTGAACTCGCGACTTGATCAATGGAGACACCTTAACCACCGACATGTTTCACTGACTACTAAGACAGTGGAAACGCGCCTTTATCAGTTACACAAAATGCAAACTCAATAAATAAGTCTTTAAATTTTATTCCAGGATATTTAATATACATTATTTGGCATGCAAATAGCCTGGATATTTGATATTTTAATCGAAATTGTTGAGTCTACTGTCCTTTATTTTTAGCTGAAACCCACGGCGTTCTCCGCGGATATACGGTTTATCCTTACAACATTTAGTAGAACAACAAATGAGAGTCAAATCCGTAGGTCGCTCGAAATTGCGGAAACAACTGAATGATAACCACTTACTTCCCTCACAAAGCGAGGAAAATGCAAACCAGTAAAAGCACATCTCTGCAATGGCTGATGCCACAAGAAAGTTATTTTATTTAAGATATCTTTTTTTTTTTTTTTTTTTTTTTGGGCAAGTTCTGTCAAAGAAGTGATGTGCTAAACACACGGCATTTCAATCAGAACCGTTACGCCATTTTAAGCAAATAAAAAATAACGAGCGGCTTTCCATGTATTTTTCAGAAGTATGTGCTACGCCTTTAGAAAATAGTAAACATAAATACTAGATTGCCAATTATCCTTACTTTATGAATAATGTTGTTCACACACACACACACACACACACACACACACACACACACACACACACACACACACACACGGATAGTTTTCTGCGATGACATGACTTCCTGCACATAGTAAAATGTGCATAATATGTTATACCTATGCATATGTAAATGAATCTTCTATCCATGTTACGTTACTCGTGATATACTTTTGCTTAGGGAATTATTTCAAATTAAGCAATCTACAACACGTGGAAAAACGGTATTGGAACGTTTATTCACAGTAACAAGCTATTCCGATGAAAGGAGCAAAACAGTACGAATCCAAATTGTCAAGCATATCCCTTTGATGGTGCTACGGATGCAGTATTTCAACATTAAATACTTAGAAAACGCTTAACACTGCGAAAAAGCTGTAATAACCCAAATCGTGTACTACAGTGATCTCTAGATTGTTTCCTACAACTTTTGTGTTATCTTTTAAGCTTTCCTTATACCTAAATATTATACAGCGTTCAATCAAATGAAGATAGCCCAGGCAATTCAAGATACATATTTATCGTTAATGCAAGTATGTTACAATTATACTCAATTACAAACGTTAATCATTTTTTATTTATAAAAGCAATGAAAGTGTTTCTATGTAACGTGTAGTTTGGGAGAATTTGAGTGAAAATCTCCAAGTAGCATCCTTGAAATATGCACTAGCACTTCAAAAACAACTGGTATTTAGTAGACATTTCGTTTTGGAGTTTTCTATTCACACACCCCACACCCCACCCCCCACATCCACACACACACACACACACACACACACACACACACACACACACACACACACACACACACAGAGAGAGAGAGAGAGAGAGAGAGAGAGAGAGAGAGAGAGAGAGAGAGACATACACAAAGTCCGTTTTTGTTTTTATTCATAAAGCTTAGAACATAAATTTCTTTGAAACTTCGACACAGAATTTTCGGGTGGAATACCCACTTCAGTTTACTTAGTTTATTTCCAATAAGGAAAGTGGCAGTGGAAAAAACTTTTTCCCCCAATTCAGGGACTTCAAAATGCATATTTCTTCCCCTATCGAGATTTATTCTTTAGGTAAGTAGAGGAGAAGTAAATATAGAGTGGCCATGGAATAAAACACAAGGACCAATCCATTGTTACCAAACAAGTAGCAAATTTGAGTCAACGTGTACTTTTCACAAACATGGCTTACAATCGGTGCAGATGTCTATCAACAAGGTTAAGGTACCAAGTTCGAATCTCGGTCAGGGTGAGTTACCTGGATAAGGTCTTTTCCGGGGTTTTCCCTTATCCTGTAAGACGAATGTCAGGTAACTCTAAGCTCCATGGACCCCGGACTCATTTGAGCATCATTTTATCTATTCCATTCATCGTCCGATATGACAACGTTGGAGGACGCAAATTACAAACAAAAAATCCAAGGTTAAGATTTCATATGAAAAAAAAAGGATGGAAAAAGGAGCTAAAATAAGGCAGAGAAGGGAAAAGAATTCTATTCTACTAAGTTAATTTAAACATTCTCTCTTATATTCGAGTCACAAAAAATGCATTAAACCACTCACCAGAACTAAGAAAATACAGGAAGCCGCAAAATTTCCAGACATTGAGTGGGTATCTCTAAATTCTTAAAAATAAGTTCGTTTCTATTAGGAGATAGAATGTTTTACATATGCTAGAGCTTCTTTCGATCTCAACAGAAACCAGTGACGCAAACTTTGTATTCACTCTAAATGGCAACTGTTAAAATGCCTTAAGTTCAACATCCGTATTTCTCTGAAGAAGGCGACTCAAGTTTGTTTTTGGCAAAGCCCTATTAACTGGTCATTTACTGAAGTAAAGGTAGCAGTTGTTTTTACTTTCCAATATCTGTTTGTTCAACTGCAGTCAAGTAGATATAACTACTGACAACAAAATAGTTCTGTCTACAAATTATGTATTCTTTCGGATCTAGAAGTTGTTGGGCCTGTGTCGGTTGGATCCAAACAAAGCTGAAACTTCTTGAGCTTGTCACAAAAAACAAAACGCCCTCAAACGTTAAGTCATGTCGGATGATAAATGAAATGGGTGAAATGAGCCCAGGGTCCATGGAGCTTAAAGTTACGCGACACCAATCCTACAGGGTAAGGGAAAACCCCGGAAAAACCTTATCCTGATAACTCACCCTGACCGAGATTCGACCTCGGGAACTCTTGAACGTGAGGCAGACACACTACCATCGTTACAGACGGGGCTACTTGTCAAAATGTTCACACAACACAGCCGCACACTGAATCCACGGTTCCCAGAGACTGATGACTGGTAAATTTGGAAGATTGCCAACCAGTGATTTCCTTGTAGGTAACAACACAACTCGGAGCTTTCCGCAGAATGTTCAAGGCAGAGATGAAGTATTTTGTGATGGCATATTCATTCCTTATGGAATGGGCTAGGTATGTCACATCTCTTAAGAATAAGTATTTCAATTGGTCTGTAACCACCGTATTTCAAACGCGATACCACTTGGCTACAGCTTTTGAAGGACGTCTATGATTGATTGTATTACTTTACTGGCGTTAGCTTTATCCAGTTCATATATATTAAACAACATGGGCCCTGAAAGAGATAAACCTAAAATGTTAAAAAACTTACCGTTCCAATAAATGTGTGGTTTCACCCAATGATTCCCCTATCACAGTCACTTTCTCCTTTATTCTTTGTACGGTTTCCTGGTAAAGAGGCGCTACCTAGCTTTTCTTATAGTAGTCCCATCGGGCACAGACTTCTTTGTGTATTTTTCAAGGCTGCTTTGGGCTATTGAGTGGAACTCCGCCTTCTTTAAGAGCAGTACACAAATCAATGCTGAATTCTTTAAAAATTTAAATGTATGAAGAGCACTGTTCAAATGGATTCCGTAATCAAGGTTGTCATAATTTATTTGTTTGAAGAGCCTTCTTCCTCAGATACGTAGAACTGGAAAAGTGTTGTCTAATGCGGTTTTCCGTTGGTATTTTTCATCTAACAAAATTCCTGGATTGCATATACTACATCGTTATACACTTCTATTTGTTTCTATGGAATCTTAATAAAAATCGTGCCTTGGACAATTTCGGCAAGGCAATGTCTACTAATACACTCGTTCAGTAAGAAATTAGCATTCCCGATGAACAGACTGCTAATTCTGATGGACATGAGACAAACAGCATTTTCGTATTAAGAATATTATTTTCCATTGTTGCAAGTGCTGATACTCAGAAATACGGATTTTCATTATAGCGAGCTGCTTGTTTCAGCAAAGTGACAGAAAGAGGATTTGCGAACATAATATTACTTTCCGTTGAACCAGGTGTGCTTCCAGCCTCACGTTTACTGGAACTGAATAAAATGAAATGAAACAAACAAGTTGTATTTCGTTATAAAAGATAAAAGGGATTACTGAACAACTAGAATATAAGAAGGAAAGGGTGGAAAGGGGATTATGGTCAGTTTTAAGGAAATAAGCGGGGAAGGTGTTACAAAAATAATTACTTTCTCAATTAGACAGAAAAACATCCATTGCGGCATCTTTTCAAAGAGCTTTAACTGACCCTAAGCGAAAAGGGGCACAACTAAATCTCCTAACGCTATTACTTAGGGCAATAATTGCCAAATGCTGCACTGCACATCGCTTAATTTTACACGCATGATTGGAGATGAATTTGTTTCTCAGATAAGCACTGATTTCTTAAACTTCTATCCTTTTAACTGTACGTCGTTAAATCGTAATATAAAAAAAATCAATTCACGAACGCAGTACTTCCTTTAAAGGGGGAAATGAGGAACCCTACACGTGAACTTCATCTCTCTCATCCTTTTAGGCGCTTTACTTTCAGTTATATCGGCGTTCTTGCAAATAAGTTATGGGCATGGTACAATCATAACCTCTGCTTTACTTTGTAATCAGTACCAAATGGATTGCAAAAGCTTATAGAAACTATGCTAATGGCTATATTCCTTCGACAACTTAAGTCCCTTATTACGGATCCCACAAACCCTGGTGTACTTAGGGCACCAACAACACATAAAATAAATGCGGTGTACAGCACAGTGTAATATTATTAGACAGATGAACACGTACAATTATATTAAACTGCAATATTCCCTTATCTTTGTCGGATCGGCGAATAGCAGAATTTGCACTTAACTAAACCTAATGGAAATTATTGCATAGTTTTACGAATTTAGTACACATTTAACAATGAGTACGAATTTTAAGTTATATCTCCAAAAACATATATTTTTACCTGATCGGTTCTTTTTTACATCAACAATGAAAGAAGGGCCTCTGCCACGGATTTAGGCGTATTTGAGGTGGATTTTCGGCTCTTCTAATGGTCCACCTTTATCTTGTTCATGAAAAATGAGCATATCTCTATAGGTTCAGTGAACCAACTTTATACTGACTGTCCTTTTTGTGTGAATAGTATTTAATGCCCACTTTTACTGCATACAGCCAAAAGGCGGTGACAAGGATAATACATGAAATAATAATCAGAAAAGCAAATGTGGAAACCAATGTTCAAGCTTACGTTTTGGGTTCGTACTCGATATTTACTACTTGTGAGGACAGGAAAACCTGCATTATAAATCCTAAGTCAAGCAGAAAGGTTTTTTGCGGGATTAGAACCACAGATCTCCCGTTCAGAA